>CM035420.1:17157403-17744903 GCA_020310875.1 Ceratopteris richardii
TCTTTTCTTTTCCTCCCCCACATGTGGTTGTTCCACAAACATCACATCACAAACTATTTGATCTTCTTTGCCTCATGTCATACAATATGAAAGTTCCTTGCTTTTCACTTTGATCTAAGAAGATTCATCTCTTTCTTTGTTGCTCTAACTTGTATCCCTTGACCTCACACAAGATCATAGAACACACAATAAAAAAATTCAAAAGTCTAAGACAGGTGGATTCTTACCAATGTAAGCTCCATGGTAACTCTTTTGGATTTGATTAGGAAATCCCATGGATTCCCTCATACGCTTTGCTATCTCAACATTGGTGACTCTTGCATTCCATAATGACTTCTTGATGTGATGTGTGAGGTGTCAGCAATTGACACTTTATCCCTTTTCCATTTCAAAAGATTTCCAACTCCCATAGATTGAGCTCATAAGCACATCCTATTCCAAAATTCTTCATCCTGAGTATGTGTGCAAACTCAGGAAAGCTCTCTATGGTATGAAGCAAACTCCTAGATCTTGGAACCATAGACTTGTTACATTCTTGCAGGACAAAGGATTCAAATTGAGCAAGGCTGATTCTTCACTCTTCATCAAGAGGAACAACTCTGAAGTTATATATTTATGTGTGTATGTAGATGATATCATTCTTATAGGTAATGATGCAGATGGAATCAAGAAGATGAAAGCCCAGGTGAAGGAAGAATTCAAGATAAATGACCTTGGATTGCTCACTTATGTTCTTGGATTAGAAGTTTTCTATATAGATCAAGGGATGTTCCTTACTAAAAGGAACTATATTAAAGATATGATTGCAAAGTTCAAAATGCAAGACATTAAGGTTGCACGTACTCCCATGGAAGTCAATCATAGGTTAAATGCTCATAAAGGGAACCAATTGAAGACATTATAAGCTACCAAATTCTAGTTGGAAGCTTGAACTATGCCACCCTAAGTAGGGTTGATATCTGTTATGGAGTTAGTGTGCTCAGCCAATTCATGCACACTCCTAGGAAAGCTCACACGGATGCAGCCAAAAGGATATTGAAGTATCTAAGGGGGCAATCAATGAGGGCTTATATTACCCTTACACATCTGATTTAAGTGTAAAGCTTTCACTAATGCAGATTGGGCAGGATCAAAAGATGATAGGAGAAGTACATCTGGATATCTATCTTTTGCAGGTACAAAGCTTATTTCTTGGTCTTCCAAGAAACAACCTATAGTAGCACTCTCTTCAACTAAAGCTGGATATAGAGGATTGGCAAATGCAACTTAGGAAGCAATGTGGATCAAGACTCTATATACAGATTTAGGGTTAGAATTTGGCATTCCATATATATTTGCAGACAATATGAGTTCATTGCATTTAGCTGCTAGTCCTATCTTTCATGCTAGGACTAAGCATATAGAAGTCCATTATCACTTTTTTAGAGAAAAGATTGCAAGCAAAGAGATACAATTGTCTTATCTACAGAGATGCAATGTGTAGACATGATGAATAAATCACTTGATGGAACCAAACTCAACAGGTTCAAATCAATGATTGGTTTGCAGGAGATACCTATGGAATGAAGACTCAAGCATCTTAGGATTGAGGGGGATTTGCTGATACATTTGGCAAGCCTGGATACTTGACCAAATATTTAAGGTCTACTTCACAATTTGAGTATGACTATTCATAAAGCCACATATGAACACCTCTTGTAACATCCATGAGTTTAACTCAAGATAAATGTAAAAGAGACTCATAGAGAGAATCTCATGGCCTTACGAGTTGAAATTCATACCAACTAAGTGGTTGGAATCAAATGAATTAGAATCCTAAAAGGAAGGATCACTTTTAGGTGGCAGATTCAAAATTCTAATTGAGAATACATCTATAAAAGACCTTGACTTTTAGTCGTGGGTATGAGAGCAAGAAGAAGGAAACATTGAGCTTCAAGCTTGTGGGTACACTAAGCCCACACATGTATGAGTAAGCCTACATCATCTCTCTTGTATCATACATTCATAATGTTATACATTTGATTCAGTTTGTGCAAGTTACTTCATGTCTACTATTGTCTACTGCTAAGCACTCATTTCATTGAATTTTTTTTTAGGAATTCTCTGCGTATACTTATCCAATCAATGTTATTCAACTTGATAATTTAGCTTAAACTTATAGTTCTGAGCTATCAAATCTTACATCATTTGGTTCAATAATTTGTGGGATACCGATGTTTGCTCACTCTCATCTTCCTAAAAAGTCAAGATTACACCCCTGACTTCGTAATGTGATTTCTCTGCATATAATCATCCTAAATTAGTGAAATAACTTCCTATAGCAAGCTTAGGACTCTAATTAGATATGTCGCAAAGCTCTTGGGTCAATTGTAATCAATGAGTGAGCATTGAGTGAAATACTAAGCTGGATCAAGTCCCAAAATAGCAAGTTTTTGGAAGTCTTCAATCTTGAAAGTAGTATATCTTGACATAACTATTTGAAGGTGATGCTCCAAGGTACTTCATGGATCCAAATGCATATTTGGGAATCTAAAGGTGTCTATTAAGGTACTCTAAAGCTACATTGGCAGGTGTAGAGTAGGATTTATGCAACACCACCTCATTTCTAGAGTGTATCTAACTATCTCATCACACATACCACCTTTTCTTTAGCCATATCTATTGTGTCCTTCTTACACACTTCATCTATCCTCTTGGCATGAAACTATGAAAATGCATGTCCCTTCTTTTTGGAATGGAATTATTGTCCTTAAAACTTTTGCTTAGTACTCCTCTTTGTACTCTCACCTTTGGTTGAGGAAGCACCTTTACTTGATGCATTGAGGGAGAATGTAGCATCTCCATGGATACTTTTGACTTGGCCTTTCATCTGCAACTCCTCTTAGTTTGCTTCATTGTGAAAAAAACTCAAAATTCAAAGCTTGAAGTCTTACCTCAGTGCTGAGTGTCGTTATGCTTCCATCATAATTTGGTGGAGAATTTTGGAGAAACCTTTGAGCTAGTTCCTTGCCATTCTTCTCCATCCCTTCACAATCCATTCCATCACATGGATTCGTGACATGTGTAATGGACGCATTACCCTTCTCTGCTTCTACAAATCTCTCTATGTTGATTCAATTTTCTAAATTTTTCATGCATGTTTGGTTTTGTACCTCATATGGAACCTTCAATAGAATATATGCCTTAGTTGCCTTGGATGTATGCTAAATGAGACGTAGAATGGAGTCTAACCAAACGATCACTATAGCATATACTGCATTTTTGTTCCTTATCTTTAAAGCTTGTAGAACATTTGTGTCTAGGCAAATGATCATTCTAGGATGTGATGGCTCAAAGGTAGGTGTTGACTCTTGGTTACTTTCCATCACCATCCCCAAATGATCATAAGAATCTAGGATAATTATTATCTTGAACTCCCAAAGAAAATAATGTGTACCATCTAGCTTGACTTCATTGAAGGTTGGTGGATGAACCCATCGTGTTTGCATGAAGACTCCATTGCACCAAGTCCTCTTCCACTTCCACTTCTTGTTGCTGACACCTCCATAGTATTGAGGACTTTGTGTTCCATGCACTTGAACTCTTGATGCCTTTGCATTCCAAAAACTCTAATGTGAAAGCCTTCAATTCATGCAAACTCTAGCATTAATACCTTTTCCTTCAAAGCCTTTAACTTTAAAGAACTCCAATTTTGAAGCCTTTGACTTTGAAGAACTCCGATTTTGAAGACTTTTCATCTCAAAACTTTTGATTTAAAGCTTTTGACTCTTACAAGTTTGAATGTTGACACCCTCCTCAAGCTATAGGGTTGAATCCTTTGACTTTGAAGAAATCCACATCATCGCACAAGCTATAGCGTTGAATCCTTTGACTTTGAAGATCTCCAATTTCAAAGCCGTTGCCTCTCAAGGACTTTGAAGTTGAAGCATTTGGCTTTTACAACCTTCAATGTTTGATGCCTTCCTTCTAGGAGATCGAGAGTTCATTTCTTTGACACCATGATCTCTACAATCCTCTATATCTTCATAAGCTTTGATCATGTAATAAAAAATAAAGGTGAAAAAAACATTGGGCAACTCTAATGACATGTACTCGTTACCACAAAATATATAAAGGATCAAGGTTAGAGGGAAGGAGAGATATTGCTAGTCATGGGAAAAATGAAAAATATATGGTTGTAATGGAAATTGGACACAAGGTGAGTAAAAGATGAACTCAACTCAATTCAATTCAAACTCAAAATTATAATACAATTGAAATCAAACACTAAAGAAGGTATAGATGGTTCTATCCACCCATGCACTCCCTATATATAGCTTAGATGTGTCACGAGAAAGGATATAATGAAGAGAGATCATTCACACACCCTCACTCTCAGAGAGCAACACACACAGATTGAGGCAAGGAAGAATGATCTTCTTCTTCTTCTTCTATTACATAAATAGAATATACAAGAATGACCTAATACAACCATACAACTAGTGCAATATATAAAGAATAGCACATACGGAAAATCCTAATGTGCGTGAATGAGTGAGCTGGCAAAAACAAATGGTCCACCACTCTCTGTACAAATAAATGAGTATCCCTAACATATACTGGCTTGAACACTAGATATGTCAGAGAAATGAAAAAGTGATATATGTCATCCGTGATCATCACACGAGCTTGATATCTCAACACTCCTCTTGAAGCTCAAAATTATGTCCTATAATCCAAGCATCTGCCAAAACTTCTTCAACTTCTTAGCTCGTAGTGCTTTAGTGAAAATATCAACAACCTACTTATACCATTTCCTTCATGAAAAGTTAACGTACCTTGATATGGTTTTTTCTAGCATGAAAAAAAGGATTTTGTGCTAACTCTGTGTTGCTAAGATTATCACAATCGATGATGAATCTTCGAGTAGCATCTCTATCCATGATGCTTCACATGCTCCCACTACAGCACCTCTATAATCAGCCTCTATACTTTACAAGGCAAGAGTGGGTTGCTTCTTACTGCTCCATCTAATAGGTGCACGTCCAAGTGAGAATAGAAATCCACTAGTAGATCTTCTATTTGAAATATTCCCAACCCAATCTGTATCAATATATCCATGAACCTACAATTTTGCACGAGCTTCATAAAATAATGCATAATGGAAACTAGCACTCACATATCCTAGAGTGTGTCTCAAAGCATCTAAATGTGATTTCCTGGGAGCCCACATAGATCAAGCCATGTAATTGTGGGATATATCAAACTTCCTACATTTTTCCTATACATAGTAGCATTTTCAAAAGCTTCACTAATGTATTAGCCAATTTCAAGTTCTGATCTAATGGCATAGAAATTGGCTTAAAATTAGTCATACCATTGTTTTGCAATATACTCAAGGCACATTGCCTTTGCAACATCTATATACCTGTTTTTGTATATCTTTCTAATATCAAAACTGAGGCTTTTTTCTAAAAAGAAGTAACTTTTGCTCTAGAAGGTTCTAATGTATTTACATAAAAAAGGAAATAATAGGGAACTCTTATGAAGGAACTTGTAGAAAATCTAAAGGGATGTGCCTCAAAGCATAGCTCCAATGGTTCCATCAACACTCTCCCCCTCCTAAGCTTTGTCTCACTCTAGAAAGGTGAGAGAAGAAGAAGGCTACAAGCATTGATTACGTGCATGAGAAATTTTTTTTTTTTTGGAGAAGATTGTGTGTGGATCCCAACACAATCTATGGGTAGTCATTGAACCCACAAATGCATTGCATATGTGGCAAAATCCTGAAAAATAGAGAAACAAGATCCATAATGAAAGAGGATTATTCATTTTTCAAAGGAACTGCATAATCTAAAAACTATTGTGGACTCTTAAGATTAAAGGAGGATTCAAAAGTAAGCATAAGTGAACATATCCTCAAAGAAGCATGAAACAAAAAAATGTGGGCACAAGGAAAAGATGAGAGGCCCTAAAGAAATATTCCTTGCATCCAATCTAGTACTAAAAATAACTAAAATTTCATGTAAACACATATAAATGATCCGCTCCCCACCCCCCATAAGTCAATGTGCAATCCAATTTTAATATCCCCCCCCCCCTTTGAATATTTTGTTCTTGAAGTCAAGTCTCCTTGCAAATTGGTTTGCAAACAATCCCATAAGCATGTGTAGTTAGAAAACCAATGAAGTATAAAATCAACACCCAAAAAATAGCACAACACATCAAGATCTTTCATGTCAAATTTCTGCATAAGAAGTTGCTTTACCTGTTTCATTCCTTCTTCATTATCACGACCTACAATCAAGTCATCAGCATAAATAGCCACAATCTTGATGCCATCATCATCCTTCCTTGCTTATAATGAATGGTCTGGACCACACATAAAAAATCCAATGGTGGTTAAGTAATCAACAATCCTTGCATTCCAAGGATGAGGGTATTGTTTGAGCCCATACAAAGCCTTTTGCAACCTACAAAACATATTGTGGGTGCTTTGAACCCTCATATCCCTATGGTTGGTCCATGTATACTTCTTCCTGTAACTCACAAAGTAAAAAAGCATTCTTCGCATCCATGTGATGCAAAGTCCATCCATGTCATATGTCTATGCATATCCTTTTTCTACCAATCGTGCTTCATACCTGCTTATCCTACCATCAGCATTTTACTTTACTTTGTAAACCCACTTGCAATCTATGGGTTCTTTCCTTGCTACAATGGAACCAACTTTCATGTTTCATTTCCATTAACTACAGCCATCTCCTCATTCAAAGCATTCTCACAGTGTCAATTTCCAATTGCATCTTCAAAATAAGAAGATTCAACATCTTGTATTTCCTTGTTCATGTAGGCACAATGACAAGCCCTGTAATTGTCATACATCAATCCATGCATTGAATTCCGCATCCTCCCAGACCTTCTTGGTCCTAGGTCTCTTCTCCTTGTATCATCTGCATGTGCCTTTCTTACTCCTGAAATCTCTATGGAGGGAAATCCAAGTTCTTCATAAAGACTATTTTTTTGAACCACTTGAAACTCCATCAATGTCTTCAAAAATTGTAGATGTTTTACTACTAGGACAAAGCTTTTCTTTATCTTTCTTGGATGTAATCAATGAATTTTCTCGACTCAAATTTCCATGTAATCTTCCAATCCATGGATTTGAGTTGGAACTATTGCTTGGTGACATATCATGTCTACTCAAAACTTGAGATTTGCACTTGATTTTTTGGCATTTCCTTTGTCATTTGAGTCAAGATTATGTCCTTCCTTGGCATCTACATAGAAGCTTAACATTTCATGATACACCACATCTTTGCTTACCTTCACCTATCGTGTGCTCCTCCGTAGTGAGACTTGGAAACACCTCTTCCAAGTCATAAGGTCGTTTTACTTTCCTGCATTCACTATCAAACCAAGATTCATTCTCATCAAAGACAACATCTCTACTGACCATGAATCCCTTGTTTGAAGGGTTGTAGAACCTATATCCTTTTTTATTCAAGTCATACCCTATGAAGATGCACTTCTCTACCTTAGGGTCTATCTTACCTCTTGTCTAAGAAGGGATATGCACATAAGCTACACATCCAAAGATCTTGCAATGATCAAGTGAAGGTCTTCTATCATGCCATGCTTCATATGGGGTCATCCCATCAAGAGATTTGGATGGAAACCTGTTTACAAGATAAGTGGTAGTAGATACACTCTCTGCCCACAAGTAGTTAGGTAATTTTTTCTCATGTAACATTGACCTAGCTATTTCAACAATTAATCTATTTCTCCTCTCTGCCATCCCATTTTGCTCAGGGGTATACCTTGTTGTAATTTCTCTCTTGATTCCTCTGTCTTGCAAGAATGCATCAAAATCATTTGAGAAGTACTCACCTCCTCCATCTGACCTTAGTCTGTTTTGGTTTCTCCCTGTTTGGTTCTCAACAAGTGCAAGATACTTTTTAAAGCAATTGAATACTTCATCTTTGTGCTTCATAAAGTACAATACAGTCCACCTACTATAATCATCAATGAAAGATACATAATACCTTGATCTAGAGATTGAGGGATCCTTACTTGGTCCCCATACATTGTATGGACAAGCTCTAGGTAGTCCTCATGCATGTAGCCTTTCCATGAGAAGGGTAACTTGTGAGATTTTCCAAACTAACAAGCACCACATTTATAAATCATGCGTTGCTTGGATACATTGGGTATCCCAAGCACACATTGATCTCTACATATCTATTTTAAGGATCTTTCATGAACATGCCGTAATCTCTTATGCCAAATTTCAAGTTCTGATAATGTTTGATCTTTATAATTATAAAGTGCAATTTTCCTTGTATCCTCAAGTTCAAAATTGAATAATCTACCTGTCTTTTCTCCTTTGGAAATTCTCTTGAACCCATGTTGGGGATCCTCCACAAATGCTCCATATTGGTTGAATCTAACCTGCAAAACCTTTTCCACAATCTGTCCAACACTCATCAAATTCTTGGTAATTGTAGGTACATATAGAACCCTACTCAACAGATTCTTGTTTCCATCAGAGGTCTTAACATTCCCTACTTTAATCACTGAGTGCTTGGTGTCATCACCTGTTTGTACGTGATGCTTACCCTTTGGTTCCTCAAGGTCAGAGAGAAGAGCTACATTGCCTGCCACATGGTTTGAGCATCTTGAGTCAATGTAGAAGAGATGGTCATCATTTATACCTCATTTTGAAGTCATTTTCATAATCAGAAGAGAATCTTCTTGCTCCTCTGTGTAATTGTTGTAATCTTTCCTTGATTTGTAGCCTCCTTGGCAATTGCTATTGTAGTTGTAGTTGTAGTTGTTGTTGTAGTAGTTGTTGTATCCTTGATGGTGATTGAATCTTCCTCTTGATTGTGTATATCCACCTCTTTGATATCCTCTACCTCTCTAATTCTTGAAGTTCCTGAAACACTCATCTATAGTATGATTTGACAATTCACAAATATTGCATGGTGAGGAGTTATAAGATCTCCCCCTACCTTGCTTACCTCCTCTGCCCCTTCCTCTTGAGGTTCTAGCTCTCCTTGCATAGTTGGCTTGGGAGGTAGTTCCTTCATCTTCAACGTTTTTGTTCTTCCCTTTCTCTTTGGACTTACTTTTATCAGTGTATAGGGCAGAAGAGTTGTTACCTCTTGATGAATCTCCATTCTTGTTGAGCTTGGCTTCATGGGTAAATAGTTGCCCCATGCGTGTGGTAAGGTCTGGAATCTGCATGTCCATGTACAAGTCCATGGCAGTTGTGAAGCTCTCCCATTTGTCATCAGCTTTAATACCATTGATTACTTGTCTTACAATCTGCTCCTCTTGAATTTCTTCTCCTATGCTTGCCAATTGATCTTCTACATCTTTGACTTTGGTCACATACTCTAAGATCCCTTGCTTAGGTTGCTTTGTTTGAGTGGTAAAATCAATCCAGAATTGGTTCTTTCTAGCCCTTGTGTTGGAAGAGAAATAAGAAGACAATGTTTCCCAAGTCTCTTGCGATGTCTTACAGTTCCTAATATGTGGAAGAAGAAAATCAGAGATTGAGTTAAGTAAGTAGGACCTTGCTAATGCATCCTTAGCACACCATGTGTTGAGTCTTTCATGCTCCTCTCTTGTAGGTTGTCCTTTGCTTCTGAATACGGGCATCTCCTCATCTCCTGAGATGTATCCATAGAGGCTCTTTCCTTGTAAGTATGTCTTCATCCTCAAGGACCATGCTTGATAATTGTTCCTGTCCAATTTATCAATGAAAGAAGGAAAACCATCTCCCATTTTACCTTAACTTTGCTCTGATACAATTGTTGGGAAATATGGATGGACACTCAAAGAAATGAGTAGCTTCTCCCAAATCCGACTTAGTACCAGCCCCTTGTAGCTTTAGAGTTGATATGTGGGCCCTCTTAGCTATCGAATGACACTATACAAGTGCCTATGTACTTTGGAAATGATGTAAGAAAAGATTGCATCAAAAAGGACTACTTCTAACTTGAAGGATCAAAGGAAACCTTCTATTTTTTATCACACACCTACTGCTTGTTATGCTCAATGCTACCAGTATAGTAGGAACTAGAAAAAATCCTCTTAGAGGTATCTAATTACCTCAGTAAGCTAATGCTTCCAAGTGGAATCACTTGAAATGAGGCACTACACACAGAGCAATCAATTTAGCAATCGAATCATTACCCTCAATTTTTTAGGACCTCTATAGAGTTTGACCAGTGCGTGCTTCGATGCGCTTTTCTCCAAATTGGCTTAATGGATTTCCTTCAAAATTTGTGAGCACGTAGATAACATTGCAATAATTTGAATAAGCTATAGATCATTGAATGTGGTGGCGAAATGACTCAGATATGAGCAGCACAAGTTGAGAGTTAAGAATGACTAAATGACTATAACACAGAGATCATAGAGGAACAATGTAGATGTATTCTATTAATGAAAAATGTTGTACAAGATCATATGCTTGGTAATCATAGCCTGATGATAGAGAGTAGTGTAGGCTACAATGTAGACCTCACACTCTTACAAAATGGTAATGGAAAACTCGGGAATAGGGACTTCTCTATGTGACTTTTTAAGCCACCTTATATAAGTGTTACATTCAAATTTGAATTTGAATTCAACTTCTGGCTCTCTCTAAAAGTAATCCTTCAATCTAGGAAATATTTCCTCAATGAGGTAGTTACTTTTCTATCTAACAAGTCCACGAGTTTTTGGTAGGTGATTACAAATATTATCTCAAATCAAATATGACTTTTACAAATGGTAAAGGTGAAAAATCTTCCTAGCAATGGTTTCCATGGAGCTTCACATGTTTATGAACATCAAGCCAAATGTGTAGGCACATTAGGAGTACTTGGTACTGATAAATTCAAACTTTTCAATAAGAAACTTTCAATATCACTTTCTATATCAGAAGAAAAATGTGAAGATCCTCCTATTTCTGGTTTCTCCACTTTTGACTCTTCTTC
The DNA here is from genome assembly GCA_020310875.1 of Ceratopteris richardii. Classification (NCBI taxonomy): domain Eukaryota; kingdom Viridiplantae; phylum Streptophyta; class Polypodiopsida; order Polypodiales; family Pteridaceae; genus Ceratopteris; species Ceratopteris richardii. Next base: position 17,168,374 of record CM035420.1, read on the forward strand.
AGCAGTAGATCCCTTCTGCTTTTCTCCTACTGTCACTTCTTCCGTCTCATTTATAGTTATAGTTTCAACTACTGATTTTCCCTTTCCCTTCTTGGTCAACTTCTTCTTTTGCACTGGTTTCTTCTAAACCTTCTTTTTTACTACAATTGTGGTTCTGGTTTCTACAGGTCCTTGCAGTTCTTTGAAGTATGCTAATAGCTCTACTTCCTTTCTAACAAATACTTCTTCTGTTTCAGCTGCCATCATTTGATCATGAAGTACCTCATAATGCTCTACTTCCTCCTGAACCCAATCTGTTGCCTTACACGAATAATCTTCCAGCATCTTTTGATATTGAGCCTCATATATGGCTCTTTTGTTATTACCTTGAGTTAGATAAGTGTACAACTATTCTTTGCTTGTTTGGGGTGGATGAGGATCACTAGAAGATTGGACCTGCTTCTGAGCTGCTTGATATTCATCCTTGGTTGCTTCATCCTGTTCTAATTCAACCTTCCTTGGATCCAACCATCCCTGCTCCCCTCATGCTGGTTTGTCCTACTATTTCTCTCACAGACATCTTCCTGGGAGGGCTCTTGACTCCTATCATAAGGCTTCTGAAGTATTGTGCCTCAGGAGCCAGCTTCAATTGATCTTCCATTCCCAATACATGATATATGATCCTAGTTAGGAACTGAGCTCCATTCATGTATTTTTTCTGCTCCGAGTGTTTTGCTGCTTCTTTCAGTTGTTCATGTATGTACGGGGTTACATCCATGACTCCAAAGGGCTTAGTTCTGTCTTTGTTGTTAAACATAAGCAGTGTTACTGATTTATGTGGCATGGTATACCTTGGTAGTTTTGGGAAGCAAAAATATTGCAAAAACATCCTTATAGCATATTCCTCATTCTCCTTTCCCTTGAAGTCACTAAATTTGGAATATCCTGTATATGTGTTTTTATTCTTTTTCACAAAGCTATGGTCTAGTTTAGTTCCCATTGGAAAGAACTGTAAAGCTGCTCTGATATGCTCTGCTTTGATGGTGATATTCACCTCCTGATTGTCTTTATTCTTGACTTTGCACCGGAAATAGGCATCATTACCTTTTCCCACTTCCAACAAAGTGTTCATTACTTGTGCCACTCTCTCAAAATCTATGAAAAAGATGGGTTCTTCCAGCAATTTATGCAACCCTATTGCCTTCCATCTCTTTTGATTGACCGCTACTCTTTGAAATCTATAAAATTCTTGACACAGCATAGTATATTTATATCCTCCTACTCCCACTGTGAATATATGTTGGCCAATTATGCTTAGGGATTCTTTGAGCTCCTTCACCACTTTTTCTGCCTCCGGAATCTCTGGCTCTTCATCTGACTCCAGGTCCACCTTCTCCACCTCAGCTTCACTATCCAAAAACCAGTGTCCTCTTGACAGAGTAACTGATTCTACTTTAAAATCATGAATTTGCAACTCCTTTGCATTCACCATCCTGGATAAAATATGATACACAAAAAGAAAAAACTCCACCCACATGAGTCACATAATATCAAAAATAAAAGTTAATTTGAGTTGAAATGAGGAAAGACTTTAAACTCTGACTTCTTTAGAAAAACTTTAATTAAAGTGACCATTACATGTGTAGCAAGATGTCTAGTGCACTCCTCTCTTCTGATAGCTCTTATCCAATAAGAAGATGTTTTATAAGGAAAAGGAAAAAATAAATACTAAAAAATATAAAAATTAATAAGTCATAAGAAAAAATAAAAAGGTCACCAAAAAAATAATAAATAGGATCCTGCTACCTTCTACCTATATCTTGCTTTGTGCCCTTTAACTTATAGAAGGAAAAATTAGACCATTTTTCTCATTTTTTCTCTTTATTTCTTTCTTTTTCTCTCTCTCTCTCTCTCTCTTTTTTTATAATGAAATTTTTCTCTTCTTTTTTTTAATAATAGTAATTTTTTCTCTTCTCTCTCTCTTTTTTTTTCTCTCTCTTTTTTTTTTCATTTATTTTCTTCCCCTCCCAATTTTCCTCTTGGAAAAAAAGGATAAGGTAAAATATTTTTGTCCAAATTCTCAGTGATCTGATTCTGAAAAAATTCTTCATTCAGGTTAAATATGGTTGGTCTCTTTTCCATTGATTCAGCTCTGATTTTTTGACCCAATAATATTTAAACCTCGTTGTTCTTGTTTTAGGAAAAAATCCAGTTCCTTCTGATGAACAGGTTGTAGAAATTTTCAGCCTCCATATCCATTTTGTCGTGGAATTCTGTTTTGATGAGAAGACCTTGGGTATTCTTTGTTTCCATATCTCCCTTGATCTGATGCTTTGATGTTTCAGATTATGCCATAGCTGCCACCTTCTTTCTATCTTACCACCCTTCTTTGCTCTTCCAATCTTTTGCTAGTTTTGATTATATGAAGCTTGATCATTTAGTGTTTGTATTGGTAATGTCTGTATGTCCTCCATTGAGAAAGTAAATCCTTCCATGTCTGGGTCATGAACATCCTGATGAACTTTCTGTTATTCATTACTCAATAAAAATATTAAAAACCTTTTGTCATTTATGGTCAAATTAAGCTTCATTTTTCCAAAATTCAAAGTTACTTTACCTTGTTTGAGCCATGGTTGTCCCAGAATCAATTTTTGAGTCATCAAATGACCTGGCCATTCTTCACAATCTATTTTCATATATTTATCATTGAACCTAACTTTAATAGATAGTGAAGACATGCTTTGTATCATTCGTCCCTCCAAAGTTTTGATAAAGGTTCTGCTTTTAGTTCTTTTTAGGCTAAATTTATTCACCAAAGCTGAACTAATCAGATTCACTTGTGCTCCAAAATTTATCAAAACCCTATTTTGTTCATTTTGATAATCCATTATCATCACAGGCAAATGTTCTTTTTGCTTTAGAGGTGTTTCACACAAACAGACTTCCCAATGATCTTTAGTTTTTCTTATCCTTTCCTTTGCTTCCTGTTGAGCCTCTTTTCTAATGTTTTCTTCTTCTTTTTTCCTGTTTTGAGCTTGTTGCAGCCTTGTCCATTGATCCGCAGTTCATGGGCAATCATACCTCTTAACTCTACATCCACTTATGAAGTTTGGCATGATCTCTCCGTCTATGTTAGCTAGTTGAATGGCTCCACTGTTGCTTATCTGATGTATAATATATGGTCCATGTCCTTTTTTCTGGAACTTCTTCTGATATTCTTTGACTGTGTGTGCCAAAACTAGATCTCCTTCTTGTAAAACTTTTTCTTTTATGTGAACATCATGATAGGCTTTTTGCCTTTTCTTGTCTGCATATATACTCATTATGGCTTGGAGTCTAGAAGCTCCCAATTTTTCCAATTCTATTACTCTCTCTGATAGTTCATGTCCAGTCCAATTGTAGAGACTACTTACTTTTAATGTTGGAAGTAGAACTTCCATGGGTAGAACTACATTTTGACCATATACTAGATTGAATGGTGTGTTTCCTATTGCAGTGCCACTCTATAAGCCCATAGGACATGATTCAGTTGTAAATCCCAATCATTTCTCTGTGTTGACTATTTTTGACGGTACAGTGCAAAGTACTTTATTAGTACTTTCTGCTAATACATTGGCTTGTGGGTGATATGGGGCTGACTTTCTATGACTGATCAGGAAATATTCAGTTATGTTTTCCATAATTTGGTTCAGAAAATGGGTCCCCCTATCACTTACCAATTCAATTGGAAGTCCAAATCTGGTGATGATATTTTCATAAAGGAATCTGGCAGTAGTCTGAGAATCATTCCTTCTTGTAGCTTTGGCCTCGGCCCACTTTTTCAGGTAAACCACTATTATGTATTCAGCATGGGATTGTTTTGCTGGAGGATGTATAGGTCCAATAAAATCTAATCCCCATTTACTAAAGGCTCTGGCTGAAATTAATGGAACCGATGGTATTCAGGTAATCTGTAGCCACTATTATGTATTCAACATGGGATTGTTTTGCTGGAGGATGTATAGGTCCAATAAAATCTAATCCCCATTTACTAAAGGCTCTAGCTGAAATTAATGGAACCGATGGTATATTATCTCTTCTATTTGGTTGACTCACCCTCTGACAGATGTCACATCTTTTTACATAGGTTCTTGCATCACAAAATAGGGTTGGCCACCAAAAGCCAGAATATAATATGAGTTTAGTTGTTCTGTCACTTGAGAAATGTCCTCCTGCCACTCTAGAATGTGCCATTTCCAACATTTCCAGATATTTATATTCAGGAACACAAAGTCTTAAATATCCATCAATCCCTCTCTTATACAATTATTCTCCTATCAATTGATATTCTTCAGAGATTACTTGTAGATTTTTTGAATCTTCACCAGCTATCACTTGTTTTCCTTTCTTCTTCCTTTTCAATTCCTCAATGATATTTTCACTCCAATCAGGATTTTTCTGGAACCAATATAGAGTTATGAATTCTGAATCTTGCAGTGATTGGCACTTCCTGCAATTAGCAATGTATTTTTTTACATCTTGAATCTTATTAGGACAATGTACCCCCATCCTATTGAGATTACTTAGGGTGACTACCCTGGAAGCATGAGTGCAAGGATTCCAACAATGAGCTCTTTTCAGATATTCGTGTTGCTCTTCTTCAGGAGTACAATATTCCAATATGCCTGTGTGGTTGAGATGATACAAATGCCCAGCTAGTAACATAAAGTTCCTGCTTTGTAATACTAAGTGTGCATTGTTCCAAACTGTTCGGCAAGGTCCCATGGTTAACAAAGGTATTAGGGTCATGGCCCACTCAGGAACACTCTCTACTTTGAACAAATAAGTGTATGGCAGGCCATCATCTAAAGGTGAACTGGGTTCTTTAGACTGAATTCTAGATAAATGATCTGCTCTCAAGTGTGTTTTCCCTTGTCTGACCAGTACCTCAAACTCAAACTCCATTAGTAAGAGGAACCATCTGACTATTCTACCAGTGTGACAAGGTTTATTTACCAAATATAGTAAATCTTGATGGTCCACAAAGAACTTAAACTTGTTGGCCAAAAGGTAATGTCTGTATTTTTTTACAGCAAATATCATTCCCAACCCTTCTCTCTCACTGGTTGTGTAATTCTTTTCTGCTAAATTCAGTTGCCTACTAGCATAAGCTACTGGAAAATCTAACTTGCTTCCTTCTATTGGTTGTGCCAACACACATCCCAAAGCATAATTTGAAGCATCCACATGGACATGAAAAATTTTATCCCACTGAGGTGTTTTCAGTATTGGGGCTGTTACCAAACAAGTTTTTAGAGTTTCAAAAGCTTGGTCACATTCCTTGGTCCACTCAAATTTTGTAATTAGGGCATATAAGGGTTTGGCTATGTCAGCAAACTTGTGTACAAATTTTCTATAGTACCCACAATGTCCCATGAAAGTTTGAAGTTCCTTCACATTTGTTGGTCTTAGAAGTTCTATTATGGTCTTTATTTTCTTCTCATCAGTTGAAATTCCATTTTTAGAGACTATGTGGCCTAACATTCTTCCTTGCCTCACAAAGAATACACACTTCTCTGGATTTAAGCATACTCTGTATGTTCTGCATTTCTTGAATATATTTTCTAAATCTTGCAGGTGATCCTGTCTTTTTAATGAAAATGTACACAGATCATCTACATAGATTTCCATTACATCTCTCAGGAATTCTTTGAAGATATGACACATCAATCTTTGAAAAGTTGTTGGGGCATTAGTTAACCCAAAGGGCATCACTCTAAAAGCATAAATTCCCCATTCTGTGGAAAAGGCAGTTTTATGTTGGTCTTCCAATGCTATAGGTACCTGATTGTATCCTGAAAAACCATCTAAAAAACTATAAACTTCCTTCCCTGCAACTCTTTCTAGAAGGTGATCTGTTATTGGCAATGGATAACTATCCCTTATAGTTGCTGCATTCACCCTTTTTAAGTTAATGCATACCCTAAGTTTTCCATTCTTTTTTGGTACTACAACTATAGGAGATATCCATTCTGTATACTCAATCTCATAGATGAAATTGGCAGCCAACAGCTTGTCAATTTCTTCCTTTATTTTAGCCGAGTATTTATCATTGAATGTGTAATGTCTCTATTTGCTAGGTTTTGCATCAGGTGTAATAGGAATTTTATGCTCACAGATTTTTGGATCAATCCCTTTCAAATCCTTATAGCTGTAAGCAAATACATCCCTTTAGTTTTTGGCCAAACTTCTTAGTGCTTCCTCTTCTTGGGTGGTCATGTCATCAGCTACTACAATATGTCTTTCTTCTCCCTCTTCCTGAGTAATCATGATCTTTTTAGTTTGTTCGTCATTATCATAAGCCTCCCCTTTCTTCTTTTCTCTGTTTGGTTTCATTTTTAGAAGTAGTCTATCTTCTACTTCATAAGTCTTGAAATTTTCTGGTACATCAAACTATTGATCTTTGTTTGTTTCCTTCTTCTTCTTCTCATCCTCTTGGTTTTCTTCTATTTCCTTGTGTTTGTTTTTCTTATACTTGCCTGAGATTTTATCTTTTATTGCATCTTTAGCTTTTACTGTTTCCAAATATTGTGTTTTTCCATTTTTCAATATCATTTCTTTTTCCTTGTCCTCTTCTGCTTTTGATACCTTTATCATTTGTATTCCAATGTGAAAAACATCATACCCTTCTTCATTTTGAAATTCCACTCCTACATACTCACTGGCCAGATCCATGGTAGCCAAAATTTGGTTCCACCCATAGGGATCAAATTCTTCATCCTTGAATTCTTGTGGTACATAACTCTCATCTTGTATCTTTCTTTCTTCCACACAATCTTCTCTTCTCAATCTTCTTTTTCTGTTAGTGAAATTTCTTATCATATTGCACTTCCATCTCTGATTCACTTAATTCTTTATTTTGATGTATTTTATACCATTCTTGAGGAGATATGTCACAATAATGTCCATTTCTTAGATTCACTCTTGTTATTCTTCCTTTGCTCTGGAGGTATAAGCAATCATTACCCCAATCTTGCACAATTTGCATTTGTCTCATAAATGGCCTTCCTAGGATAATTTCATATGAAGTAGATTGTGGGAATTCAACTATTGCAAAGGTATGTTCAATCTCTATTCCACATATGTCCACAATCACTTTTTCCCATATTCCCAAGGGTTTCTCTATGTGTCCATCTGCAAGTTGCAATCTCATTTTGGTGGGTAATAATTCGTTTTTTCCCCATTTTTCCCAAGTTTGTTTAGTCATGATGGCCACTCCTGATCCACTATCCAGAATGGCTTTGGCATGATTTTTACCAAATTGTATTTTTAGTGTTGAGTTTCCTTCTTCTCCTTCACAATATCCTCCTATCTTATCAATGGGAATATATCACGACTCCTCCAATTCTTGTAGTTGTGGATGAATATTTTCTGGTATGTTCCCATTTTTTCATTCTGTTTTGTAAATGAGGATTCTGTTTTATCAATTCTTCCAATGTGGTATGATATAGAATTGTGCATTGTTTATCTATATTCACCTGGAATGTTATTTGTGGGTTTTCTTTCTGATTCATATTTCCTTTGGTTCTTGTTGTCTCAGATCCCTCAATTGCTTCTTGAGAATTGTCTACTTCCCCTAGTTTCAGTTGTGCTTCCTGTATGATTTGTTTACACTTCTGCATCCTTTCATGTTCTAGGTCTGGCATAGGATAAGCCATTCCATGGTCTGTAGGACTGGGTCCCTCTTGAATTCTTCCCTTATATGCTTTTATCAAGGTGTCCAGACTTTGTGAATTTCTTATCTTTGACTGGGTTTGTGTCTTTGGAGAGGGAGTATTCTTTTTCCTTTCCCATTTCCCTTTTTGTCTATTTTTCTTCACCTTTGAAACTAAACCTTCATTTTGTTCCTTAGTTGTTCCTTGTTGTTTAGATTGTGCCCTTGTTATAGCATTTACATTCACTTGGTCAACGTCACTCAATTCTTCTTGCTCCATGATGTTGACTATTTTTAGTGGTATGTTATTAGGTGGGTTTTGTTGTTTTTGAGGATTTCTTGGACAATCCTTTATCAAATGTTCCCTGCCACAATCCTTACAATAAGCTCCCTCTATTCTTAATGTAGGAGGTTGTGGACAGTCTCTAATGAAATGTTCTCCCCCACACCTATAACAAGTTATCTTTGGTCCCCCTTTGAATTGAGGTTTTTGATTGGACATATAATTATTGGTTATATACATGAATGTAGCTGTATCCATCTCAATTCTCCCATTTCCCAAATCTAGGGCTTGTAATTCTGGTTCTCTCAGTTCATATCCTTCCCATTCTTCTTGATATCCTTCATTCCATTGATAATCTTCCTTGTATGGTGACCTTGTCCTTGAGTTTCCTTCCTCTATTGGTGTGTATTTAATTGGTACCACATTTGTTGGTAATGGAGGTTGTTGCCCAAGTACAGGTCTTGGTTGCTCCACATATCCAGATTCTCTTTGTCCTGCATAATCCCTCTCCTTAATGGGTTGTTTGTTGTAGAAACATTCCTCTCTGGTGTGATTTGTCCATTTTCTTTCTAGTGTACAATATTCGAGTGTTTTTTTGTCCTGTAAATGTTGTGGTTTTTGATATGGACATTGTTGTACCAAATGATTTTCCCCACAATTATAGCATTTTTTATTTGCTGTTATGTTGGTATTTATCAAATTGGTTTTAGTGCTGATTTCTAGGGCTTTAGCAATTGCTTGGGCCAACTCTTCTATTGGTGGGATTTTGTCTTCATTTGTTCTAGGTTGATCAAATGCTAACAGGTCTTGACCTCTGTTATCTTCCAAGTCTACTGCTTCTTTCACACATGCTCCTAGGTCAGGGCATCTCCTTTAATATACTAGAGTTCTTAATTGGGCACTTCTCAATCCTTCTATGAATAAGGATACCTACCTTGCCATGGAAGGTACTTCCTCTCTGGGACATCTATCAATGTACTGTTTAAATCTCCTGGCTGCCGCTCTGACATTTTCATCTTTTTGTTGTTTAAAGCTATGTATCAGAGTGGATGTGCTATGTTTTATTCCAGTCTTTGAGCATTCCCCAATGAAGGCTTCTAAGAAGGTTTCAATCTCTAGGTACATTTCCTTTCTCAAAGGAATGAACCAAGATAATGCAGGTCCTGTTAGGGTTAGACCAAATGCTTCAAATTGGACTTTGTAATCCTCTACCTCTTCAACTCTAGGTACATTTCCTTTCTCAAAGGAATGAACCAAGATAATGCATTTGGCTACCTGATATGGTCTAAGCATTCTACCCTGATATTGCCAATGATGTCTTCTTCTTAGTGGAAATTCATTAAATCCTTATGGTTCCTTTTCAAAAGGATTTGGGGAAGCATGTGTTCTCCTCCCTTGTTGTTGCTCACCACTAGTGTAGTTTTCATGTGGTCTTGGTAAGTCTGATTGCCCTATGTTCTGTTCCCAAGGTCTCTTGTTTGCACATTTCCCTAAATCATTTGAATTTTCTAGGTCTTGTGAGAATATGTATACACATCCTTGCCTATCTTCATACTTTCCATCTTTGAATTGAGCTACTGGTGTTAGGTTTAGGGGAACTTCTAAGTTTCTCAATCTAATGAGAAACTTATGCCTTCCATCTTGATATACATAGGTTCCAAACCTATTTGTATACATGTATTTGAGGATATTTCTATAATCCCCATTTTCAATGGGCTCATTTGTTTCATTTAAAATTTCCATGTTGTTTTCTTGCCCTAGATTTCTTTCTTGCACTTCCCCTTCCACTTGTTCTATTTCCTTCCTTCCTAAGTCTTGCTTAGTATGTGTGTTTAATTTGTTCCCAGACCTAAGGATCATTCAATTAATTTTCACGATTCTGTGAATAAAATCGTGATTTCCACGATTTTCTGGTCAAAATCGTGATTTCCACGATTTTCTGGTCAAAATCGTGATTTCCACGATTTTCTTGCCAAAATCGTGATTTCCACGATTTTGTGTACAAAATCGTGATTTCCACGATTTTGTGTTCAAAATCGTGTTTTCCACGATTTTCTTGTCAAAATCGTGATTTCCACGATTTTGTGTTCAAAATCGTGATTTCCACGATTTTCTAGTCATCGTGATTTCCACGATTTTCTGGTCAAAATCGTGATTTCCACGATTTTCTGTTCAAAATCGTGTTTTCCACGATTTTCTAGTAAAAATCGTGATTTCCACGATTTTCTGGTCAAAATCGTGATTTCCACAATTTTTTGGTCAAAATTGTGATTTCCACGATTTTGTATTCAAAATCGTGTTTTTTCACGGTTTTGTTCCTAGACAATCTTGATTGCTCACAATCGCAAATAACACGATTTTCTTATGAAAATCATGTTCTGGGAATCGCGATTTTGTCCTTAGTTCAGAGAATCGCGATTTTGTGTCTGACTACAGAATCGCGATTCTGATCAATTTTTTTGAGAATTTTCAGGTATTGATTTTTAAGTTTTTATTTCTTTTATAGAATCACCCTATCTAGTTTTTGACATGCAATAAAAGGTAAACTCAAAAAAATATTTTTTTCCACTAAAAATAGAAAAAATCAGAATATCGCGATTTCGTGATTTTGATTATTTTTGTGTTTTTCTGTGTTAAAACATCATGTGAATTTAAGGAAAAACAAAAAATATGGTATTGAGCCCCTTACCTTGCTTGTTTGATTCAAAGACTCCAAAATCTTTTGCTGCAGAAAATCGCGATCCTTTGCTTGCTCTCTCTCTCTCTCTCTCACAGTCAAATGAGTTTCTCTTGAAATTCCAGGATTTTATAGTGTCCACAAAATCGCGATTCTGTGCAATTTCCACTGATTTCCACTTTTTCACTTGACCAAGTTCATTCTTCAACACCTTTATGGTTTGAATCCTCAATTCTTACTTTTTCATGATTAATCATTTCTCATTAACTATTGGTGAAAATCGTGATTTTGGACTTTTCCACTTCTTTCTTTTAATATTCAAAATTTCTTCTGATTCTTTGGAATTTTTTTTCCTTCACTTACTCAATCCAAATGAAATCTCTTGCAATTACCTTTCTCCAAAAACCCAAATATGCTAAAAATTCCAGAAAATTTTTCTCTTACAGAAAATCCTGATTTTGTGCAGAGAATCGTGTTTTTTCTGTACTTCCTATTTTGTACAAATTTGAGTATTCTTTTCTCTTGTTTCCCTTCAGTACCCTTTACCAATTCCAATTCAACAATCACCTGCAATTTTACGTCATAACCACAGAATTATTCAAAAAATCGCGATCCTGTGCAGAGAATCGTGTTTTTCAAGTTTTCTAGTTTTTTGACAAATTTTTGCTTCCCTTTCACTTGGTCCCTATTACTCTTGTCAACAAAGCTTCAATCCAACTTCCTAAGAAGAAAAGAAATTTGTTTGATTAATTTTGATGAATTTATGAATTTGTTTTTAGTATTTTGCCCTAAATTAAGGTAAACATTTCACTTAGGGTTTGTTGTTTGTGGATCTCTTGATCCTGTGTTCCTTGATTGGTTATACTTTCTTATGCTTTGGCTATCAAATCAGTTTATGAGCAAAACCTCCCAAAGAAAATTGTGTTAAGAAATGCAATTGTCAATTTTTGCAAAGATAAACTCAAACATTTCTCTTTTCAAGATGCAATTCAGCTTTTCTCAAGATTATTACTTTGACTTGGTTACAAATGTATCTTATCTACTTGCATCTAGCTACCTAACTTGACTGTTCTTTAACGCAATCTTGTCATCTTCCCAAGATCAACAATTTTGCTTAGTACTTGATCAAAAAGCACTCTACAAATGCAAAAATAGACACATTTTACCTTATCATCAGCTTTCTTGATTCAATTTTTCACACACCTGCACTTTACTTCAGAAAAATGAGATGAGCAACTATCAATTTGCAAACATTTCAGCACTTCCAATTCTCAAAAGATTATCTATTGCTTTCTTTTCCCAAAAGACAAACAAAGAAATCTACCTTTTCATGTTCACATTTCTTGATTAAAGAGTATTACCTTTTCCATGTGTTCAATACCATCAACAATAGAAGATCCAGCAAGGTCCAACTTCAATGAAGCTTTTGATATACTCCCTAGCAACGGCGCCAAAAGAATGTTTGTTATTTACCTTTGGAGTTGTCCTCTCCAATCATTTAGCATAAAGAATTAACAACACATCTTTATTTTGTCAATCCTGGAAGTATTCAAGAGACCACAGCCCCTTCTAGATGATAGAATCCAAAAAATAAGAGAATAATGGCTAGATTTCTGAGAATAGTGAAAATGAAGAGGAATTTCTAGGGTTTGGATTATCTTGAGCAAATCTCCACCATTTTCCACAATCTTGGTGTCTAAAACATGCTATTTTCTCAGCAGAACACAATTATGAAGTCAAAACTAAAAAATGTTACCTGTACCATATAGACGAGACAATCGTGATTCTGTGAAAATTGACGATTTTCATCTCCAGCACCATCCTTCATCATATTCTCACTCAACACATCAACAATCAACTCTCTTCATACAATTCAACAGAAATACATAATAGAAACTCACAAATCTCCATAGATACACAAGGAATAGACTCAACAAATCAAAGAAACCACACAAAGAGAAGAAACAAGATTTTCAGTAGGAAACTCTCTCTATTCACTTGGATAGCATGTAAACAAATAACCAACCCTCTCAAAATAGAGGAAATTGTCTTATATACATTTTCAAGTGTCCCTTTTCACACTTGAATTTTGGTCCTTTCCTCTATTATTCTAAAAATATGCTATCTAGGAGTTTCCAAAAATTCTAGAAAAATTACATAAGATTCTATTATACATAAGGAAGAATCTTCCTTATTTTTACATCAATTGCATAAATATTTTTACAAGTTTTTGGCATTTTTCAATTATTTCCCATAAAAAATACTTCAAAAAATACATCTTCTAACAACGAGGAGCTTGCTTCAGCTCATACAAAGTCTTTTGCAACTTGCAAAGATATTATGGATGCTTTGAATCTTCATATCCTTGTGGTTGGTCCATGTATACTTCTTCTTGTAACTCACCATGTAAGAAAGCATTCTTCACATCCATTTGATGCAAAGTCCATCCTTTTGTTGTAGCTAATGCAACAAGTGTTTTGACAATAGACATTTTAGCTACAAGGCTGAATGTTTCCTCATAATCAATGCCATATGTATGTGCATAGCCTTTCCCTACCAATCGTGCTTTGTACTTGCTTATGCTACCATTAATGTTGTGCTCTACCTTGTAAACCCACTTACAGCGTATGGGTTTCTTCCCTTATGACAATGGAGCCAGCTTCCATGTATCATTTCCATAAAGCATAGCCATCTCCGCATCCATAGCTTTTTTGCAATCTGCATTTCCAATTGCATCTTCAAAACAAGAGGGTTCAACATCTTGTATTACCTTTGTCATGTAGGCAAAATGATGAGCCATATAACTATCATACTTCAATCGTTGCATTGAATTCTACATCCTCCCAGATCTTGTTGGTCCTGGGTCACTTCTCCTTAAGTCATCTCCATGTGCTTTTCTTACCCATGGATTCTTCACAGAAGAAGCATAAGTTCCTCATCAATACTCTTTTCTGAACCCCTTGAATCTCCATCAACGTCTTCAATACCTACACACGTTTTACTACAAGCAAAAAGATTTTTTTTTTTTACCTTTCTTGGATGTATTTGATGAAGTTGCTAGAGTGAAAATTCCACGCAATCTTCCACTCCATGGATTTAAGTTGGAACTATTGCTTGATGATGCATCCGGACCACTCAAAACTTGAGATTCTGCACTTGATTCTTTAGCATTTTCTTTGTCATTTGGTTCAAGGTTCAATTCTTCTCTGGCATCTGCATAGAAGCTTGATATTTCATCAAATACCACATCTCTACTCACCTTCACCTATCATCTGAGTGGGTTATAACATTTATATCCCTTTTGCTCAAGGGAGTATCCAATGAAGACACATTTTTTTGCTTTTGGATCAAGCTTCGTCCTCAACTCATGTGGAGCATGCACATATGCAATACAACCAAAAACATTCGGATGTGATAAGTTTGGCTTTTTACCTATGAACTTTTCTTCAGGTGTAACTTGATGTACAACAACAGTTGGAGTTTTGTTCATAATGTATACAACCATATGCATAGCTTCTACCCAATAACAATGAGGCATATTCTTCTGTCCATCAAGGCTCTTGCATTTCTGCAATATGTCTATTTCTGTGTTCAAACTCATGTCAAATTCCATGACTTTTAAGAAAGTTGTTGAACACATTTGACATGTATTCACCTCCTCCATAAGACCTTAATGTTTGAATATACTTCCCTATCTGCTTTGCCACCATAGCTTTAAAATTCTAGAAGTGAGTGAACACCTCACTCTTCTCTTTCATGAAATATACCCACACTTTTTGTGTATGGTCATCAATGAAAGTAACATAAAACTTGCAAGCACCCATAGATGTGGTCTTTGGAGGATCCCAAACATCTGTATGTACTATCTCTAGCACATTCTCACTAACATGCTTATCATGCGGAAACGACAATCTTGACTATTTACCAAATTGACATGTTGCACATACCTTTTGCATCTCTACAACCTTGAAATTCGGTAGTCCGTGGACAAGGTCCTTTGACTGCATCAATTTCAGCCTTTGCAAGCTTGCATGTCCAACCTCTTTGTGCCACATCTCTATATCAGCAATAACTCCCGCACCTTTTGCAAACATGGATGCATTCATTTCAGGAATTTTCACATTTAAGGTGAACATCCTACCCACTTTGTTTCCTTTGGCAATCAATCTTGCATCCCATTTGTATTCTTCTACCTATAACCCATCAGCATTGAACCTGACTTGTAATCCTTGGTCAATCATTTGTCCAACAAAAACCAGATTCTTTGTTATATTTGGAACATGGAGCATACCAGCAAGGTGTTTTACCTTCCCATCCTCCATAAATAGTCCTATATTTCCTGTATGCTCGATAGGGTGTGATGTGTCATCACTTGTTTCAACATATCCATGAACTCGTAATTTCTCCAAAGTACTAAACCATTCCGCATGACTGGTCATGTGATTTGAAGCACTTGAATCAACATATCAGACATTATCATTGAATTTCGAAACACCATTAGACATTGTATTCATCACGCGATGTTGAACCATGAAGAGCTTCTGAGAATCATCTGCACATGTGGATGCATAATTGTTTTGCTACCTTTTGTTATTTTGATTCTTCAACCTGCAATCATGTTCAAAGTGTTCAAGATTACCACAATTCTAGCATCCTTTACTATCATTACCTGAATCATTTCTTTGAATTTTTTGTGGCCTCTTTGGCTCCCTTGCCTCAAAATTGTCCTCTTCCTGTTGCATGCTTCTGTTGTTGACTTTGTTCTTGGTTATTGTACATGTTTGGCTCATGTTCAAAGTGTTCAAGATTACCACAATTCTAGCATCCTTTACTATCATTGCCTGAATCATTTCTTTGGAATTTTTTGTGGCCTCTTTGGCTCCCTTGCCTCAAAATTGTCCTCTTCCTGTTGCATGCTTCTGTTGTTGACTTTGGTCTTCTGTTGTTGACTTTGGTCTTCTGTTGTTGACTTTGGTCTTGGTTATTGTACCTGTATTGATATTTTATGTACCTGATGAACCTGTTTCAAAGATATGATGGACGCCACCTGATGCACAAAGATTTCAATTACGAGTTTTGATCATAAGTAGCTGTTCTTCTGTTAAGATGTCTCTATGCACGTTTTTGGAAATATGAACCTTTTCTAATTTTCAAGTTGGATTTTATTAACACATCTGCATCTATTGAAGTATTGTGGTTCCATGGATATATTGAATTTTTGAAAACGGTAAATGCAAACTGGATTGGACGTTGTCAGATAAAGAAGATTGTTTTTTATTGGACTTTAACTTATTGAGAATATGCGCTAATGCTTAGCACATCGATTCTAAAGTTTGAAACTTACGAATTGACTTTGTTTTGATATCACGTCTTCTTAAAGGACAATGAGAATGAAGATTTTTGAATAACTGTAATGAACTGAATTGTGTTTTGATTAACCTTTTCGTTTCTAATCATGATTTGAGATATGCGCTGAGATATTTCCTTAAACCTATGGAAAACAAGGCATCTATAAGCTGAAAGTAGCATTGAAGTTGTCAAAGAAGTCTTGGAATTTTTTGGAAGGCATTTGAAACACACATGAATTGCATTGATCATTTGCAAATTGAAATTGCTTGATGGCATTAATAATAGGAAAACTAAAATCAATAATCGCTATCCATATTGATCTATATGTTTGAATGAACTTTCGTATGATTTAAACGTTAATCTCAAATTTAATGTGTTTAATCATAAAGAAAAGAAGGCTAGCTAATACATAATATGAAACATATGCGAACTCTTTTGACTTGTTGTAAAGGATAGATACTGGTTCAAATAAGTGATTTTTTTTTTGAGCTACTCCTTGATACCACTTTCAAGAATTCAGAGCATATGTTTTCCTAGGATGAACATGATGATTGAAACAGTTTGATGATTTTGATTCTAAAGTGCTTGATAGTAGGTTATGGTTTCAAATGAACTATTAATTAGTTCCTTGAGTTTTTCAAACTACTTGAGATTGCTCCAAGCACCCCCCATGCGCCGTTAGCGAGACGGTTGACTTGATCCACCAGCCATCACGAATCGCTTCCACACCAAACTGGTTATTAATCGCCTAGAAGCCAAGTGCTTGAAATATTCTGATTGAAGTATTGTCTCCTCAATAGATTTCATGGCCAGCATCTAAGAGGATAAGCGCTCTCTGTGAGTTTGGCCCATCTATTCTACTTGTTTCATCCATGCAGGAGGGGGTTCCTCATATATGTCTTATCCTTCATCGGTGACTCTGCCTCCTGGGTGAGGTTGAGATTCATAACTATCTTTGAAGGTTGCTTCTAATAGAATGGTAACTGTTTCTTCTTCTGAAGGTTGATCAGGTGGAGATGATGGTCGTTCGTATTGTAATAATTTCATCTTTAACTCAGTGATCTGTTGTCGTAGCTCCAGTAGCTCATTGTTGGTTGAGGATTCTAGCAGTGGGGGAGTAGTGATGCTAATCATTTCTCTAGGTTTTATTGTATGTGGTGTGGGCACTAGTTGTCTTTGTAGTTCCTTCGCCTGGTCTGCAAGTCGGTCGTGCGCTTCCAAGAGGTTTGCATAAGTTTCTAATATCTGCTCGATATTTGTTGAGGTAATAGCCTAAAACTTAGCAAGATCTATGGGTGCCCCTGGAGCATTTTCAATGGCCGTTTCCAGAGTTTCTTGATTTTGTTGTTGTAGCCATCTATTCTCTTCTTGGGCAGCTGCTAGGTGTTGTCGAAGTAATGCCATGTTCCTTTGTAATCGAGCATTGCAGGCTATTTGATCTCTAAGTTGCTCTTCGGTCACCTTACCTATCACTATATATTTGGCCTCAATCTCCACATAAGATTGCTGGAGGGAGGTATATTCTTGTTGCAATTTAGTACTACACAACTCCAAAGCATCGACACGTGCTTGGAGGTAGGCACACAGATTACATAGCTCTTTGTTGTTCTCTTCCAATAATCAATATTCCTATTTAAGCTGTGTGGCAACTTCGAACATTGTATCTAGTGCATGACTAAATGAAGTGGATATAGAGGTAGTGGTGGAAGATGCAAGGGGTCAGGAAATGGGGAAGGGAAAGGTGGACGTTGTGATTACAATGGGTGTAAGTGGTGATGTGAGTAAAGTAAAAAGTGGTGATGTTGAAATGAAAGTGGTGGTGGGTGGTTCTGCGGAGGGTAAAATGTCCATGGGATCGGACATGATTGTGTGTGAAGTGTGAATCGTGAATACTGGAATGGTGGGTGGTGTGTCCGTGGTGGGCATGAACGTGGCTGAGGTGGGGTGGGAAAGGGGATTTTTATTATTATCATCAAGTCGTTGCATAATATTTACAAAGTTTGCCCAAAATTAGGGAAGGGTGGTTTGTATCGGTTTTGAGGAGGTTGAGGGGGACATTGTGGGGCATGGTTGGGAAAGAGGGAATGTTGTTGTGAGGGCAAATGATGGTGTTGATGATTGGGTAGAGACATTTGGATGTCCCATAGTTGATAGATAAGAAGGGTGACCTATTATGGTTTGATGAGTGGCGGGATGACCTATATGAGGTTCGAAAAATTGGCTAGAAATGGTGGAGATAGGGAAATTTTAGGATGGAAGAAGGGTGGTGTGTGATATAGGTTTGCAAAAGGTGAATGTTGGTTGTTCAGGAATGCTCGTCGTGAGGGTTTTGGTGGGATGGATGGGTGGTGATGGCGGAGATAGTATTTGTGTGCTTTCCTCGAGGGCACTAGTGTCAGTGGGGCTGGTCATGTGAATGTCTTCTTGAGCTGTGGTAGGGAGTGGGGAAGAAACTTCAATTTGACTCATCTTACCCCTTCGCGGTTGTGTCTCCAGTCTTTTTTGGTCGTATTGAATGGGAGGACGATGTATCATAGTCCGCATTGCTTCTACAATTCCACAACTGTCTACGAGAAGATTCAAAGATTTGAAAAAGTGAGGGTCCACATCCTCTGCTTGTAGCATTTGGTTCACCATTGCTCTATTTGCCTCTTTTGACAACTTATGCCTTTGTTGTACTTGTTTGATCCTCTCGTATAACCATTTGATTTGTGCCGTGTACGAAGGGAGGAGGCTTCCGTGGTGGACTCAAGAGGAATTGGGACATAGGAAAATGATCCACGCATGCGCTTAGCTGGTTGCACCCCTGGTTTTTGTCCTTGGAATAACTACAACTGTGAGTAAGTAAGTGTTCATGCAATCAACACATCATATGATAGACATCTGTATATGATTCTCGTAATGGCATAGCAGCCATTCAAAGAAGGCTTCATTGCCCCTCATTTGCTTGCTTCATACAATTGATCAAGAATTCATACTAGCATTTTAATGGGTAGACTCCTTGTCTCCGCTAGGTATAGACTATACCAAATCTTCTTGTGAGGTTGTGTGAATCGATCTTGAGCAGGGAATGCAAAGTGCTGAAGGCACATGTGCAATGGGATGGCAATGTTTGGTGTGAGGGCACACATGTCTTTCAACTTCTTAAGCTTACTGTTTTTCATAGATTCTGGTATCAGAGTTTTGATCAGAGGGCACATGGGTGCCATACATTTAGAGGGCCTCCTTAATTAGAGTTACGTTCAACTCGAACTTTTTCAATTCTTCGCGATTTGATAGAGATGGCACAAGGAAAGTGCCTGACTGATCACGATCTCCTATAGCTTTAAGAGTTGCAATCAAATAGTAACATCTGATGAAATCTGGCTTGGGCAGGGGTGCACTAAAGTAATCTTTCAAACCCGCTTTGTGCCAAATATCTTGAAGAGGCACTGTGTTTTATAGTGATTCAAATTCTCTCGAGAAGAATTGAAATGTCCACCAAACTGCTCCAAGTTCCAACTTAGGCTCCCAGATGTGATCTGCATCCCCCAAATCTCCTAGCATCTCATTGAACCAATGAGAGTGCCCTTTTACTCTTTCTATTAAGCCAATCGGTGGAACCAAGATGGGAATTTGTCTCACATTTAGATACTCTTCAGGCCTAGCTGTCAGTGGGGCCTCCACGGGCATGGTCTCCCAATCAACTTGAGAACTAGTGCCTACCTGGGAGCTCATGCCTACTGCTTCTACCATGAGACTGCTTGTAGCTGTTGATGCTTATCTACTAGAAGAAGAGAGGCACATTAGTGTTGCATAGGAAACAGGATGTTATGGTGTTCCCTCCACAGTACTAACATGACATTCCAAGTGGTTAGGAGATATGGGGTGAAGTGTTTGTGATGGGTGTGAATGTTGGTTAATAGGTTAGTGTCATCCTGGATGCATACTTTTGGATGTGCAATGTCCTCAAAATGCACCTACATCAGAGGCGACAGATTTACAAAATTGGGTCAAGGGGTTTGATATAGGGCTTAAGTATCCAAATTTTGATTGTGGAATCGTAGCATTTATGTAAAGGTTTGTGGATTGGAATCTGTTGGATTTGGGACCTTTTGGGTACCCATTTCTTGATATTCCTAGGTGTGACCGAAGATGTAATGGTGTGGAGTGCAGGTGTTTGCCCTGAGATTTTTGTGAAGAATGCTTGTGAGTGTTGATTCATTCTTATGAATGGACGTGAAGCTATTTGAGCTTGTAAGCAGGTCTTGGGCACCCATATTTGTCTAGCATTGGGGATAGCCTTCATTGACCACTTCGAAACCCAAATAGAAATGGTATGTCTAGAGTGTTGCCTAGGGTACTCCTTTGTTGTAATCGTCGATGGTGTAGCTCTTTTAGTGCATCTTTGAGAACCTACCTCTAGAGCCATGGGTTTTCCACCCTTGCATATCCAGATCTGCTTCATGCTACGAGGTACTTCATATTGCACAGGTTGGTGCTCACACTTCTTGATCATCGGCCCCCTCGGTGTTGTGTGTTTCACGGTTTGCTTTCCTTGAATCCTCTTTGGAAAAGAAGGGAACTCCTCATTGACTTCTGCACCTTCATCAAGGGTGACAATCTTCTGCACCATAGAAGTTTGGACAAGAATAGCATCATTATCATGTGGGTTCTTGGAGGGACCAGGATTTGGTTCCTTTTCTAGTGGCCTAAGTGCTTGATTTTCTAATTCAATCATGAGGCGGTTTCAGCCTACCCAAGCCTGAAGAAGTCCACTTGTTAGGTTGAGGTTGACTGCATGATCATAGATCCAGTCTTGGCCCAAGACAAGAGTTTCGATAAGATCCTCATCTTCACATACTAGCACTTTGACTGCCAGTAGAACCTCTTGAATGTAGAGGGGAAGTTCCACCTCTCCCATGCAAGGGGTTTCAACACCTCCCAACCCTTTGAGATATGCCTCTATAGGATTGACCTTCAATTTCAATTCTTGGTAGTAAAAAAGGCCGAACTGCACTAGCGGCTGCTCCTGAGTCAATTAAATCTCTCATGGTCCTTGCACTCTCTCCTTGTCCTACTTCTAGGGAAACAAAAGGTCGTCGATCGACTATCCTATGGGAACGTTCACCTGAAGCCTCGCACATGACCATGTGATAACCTAGAGCTTCTTGAGTGTCATCATGGGCTGATCTCTACATTGTCTTCTCTATTTCATTCATCGGATGCGTTCTAAAGCTTCTTCCTGTGCTTCTTCTCGAATTCGCTTTTCCTCTTCTTTACATTTCTTTGGAGTATTGAGTCGATTTAACATCTCCTCCATGAGATAATATAATTTGACTTTGCATCCACTGATGTAACTTGGTAGGATGTCGCCTTCTATAGTGGCTAGTTGAACTGCTCCACTTGTGGAGATCCTATTGATAACCATTGGTCCATAGCCTCTCATCTCTAGTTTTTGTGCATGTTGCTTCAAGGTGTAGACTAGGACTAGGTCTCGTGCCTTCAAGCCCTTATCCTTCACATGTGCATCAAAATATGCTTTTTGTCTCTTCTTGGCTGCATAAATTCCTACTATAGCTCTCAATCGTGTTTCACCTAATCATTCAAGATCGAAGATTCTAGAGGAGAGCTCATGGCTTGTCCAGCCATGCTCTTGTGCTACTTTCAATGTAGGAACCAAAAAGTCTAATGGTAGCACTCCATTTTGGCCGAAAACCGTCTGAAAGGGTGTGGCTTGCAGTACGGTTTTATAGGCAACTTTGTATGCCCAAACAAGATGGTGTAGCTGTTTGTCCCAATCAGAGTGTTTATTATTAACCAATTTTGTCAATGCATTGCATATAATCTTATTTGTGCTCTCGGCCTCTCCATTAGCTTGTGGATGATAAGGGGCAGACTTCTTATGTATCACCAAGAATTCTTGGAGAAGGTTTTCTATGACTTCATTCAAGAAGTGTGTGCCTCTATCACTTACTAGCTCTATTCGCAGCCCCTACCTGGTGAACACATTCTCAAATAAGAACTTAGCTGTCGTCTGGGCATCGTTCTTCGTTGTAGCTTTTACTTCTACCCATTTGGTTAGATAGTTAGTGGCCAAAATAATGTATTCAGCATGGGAACCCTTAGCTCGGGGATTAATAGGATCAACAAAGTTTATTCCCCATATAGAGAATGCATGCCCACCTATCATAGGTTTCAATGGCATCTCATCTTTACGTATAGGGTATTGGGTTCACTGACAAACATCACACCTCTTCAAATAGGTATGTGCATCCATGTGAAGTGTGGGCCACCAAAGACGTGCAAATAGTATTGCCTTGATCACTCTATGGGGTCCAAGGTGTCCTCTTGCTACACCTTGGTGAGAAGTTTCCAAGATTTTAAGATATTCACTCTCGTGGATACATAATCTAAGATACCCATCTCTCCCTCGTCTGTATAGATTATCTCCAATGAGAGTATAGTCTAAAGTTTCTTGTTCTAAGGTCCTTTGTCTAGCCAATGTCATATCTTGGGGAAAGTTTCTCATCCTCAAAAAAGGCTACTAATGGTTCGCTCCAATCTGGCACTAAGGACATCCAATAAAGAGTGGCATGTTCCACTTGTGGTTTAGTACGGGAGATTGGGCAATCCTTGCACATCCTATGGACATGGGCTTCCATAGTTGGCCAATGCAGTCCGAGTCTCCTCAATGTCTGTAAGGTTCTTTGTTTCGAGTAGTGTTGCTCTAATGCACCCACATGTGCTAATTGCAACCACTTTGCGTGCTCATCCTCTTCCACACAACAAGCTAATATCCATTGATCTGTATGTTTGTACATAATCCTTGCCATGATATGGTACTTCTGGCCTTTTACTACCTCCCTATCTTGAGTGTTTACTACTGGATGTTTAGGCCCATACGTTAGTACTGGCACTAAGGTCTTGGCCCACTATGGTACAACTTCCAAATTAAACAAGTAAGCATTAGGAAGGTCATCTGACACTCCTTGTGGGGCCTCTCCAGATGTGAGCCTCAAGAGATGATCTTCTCTCAAGTGAGTCTTACCTTTCCTGACAACTACCTCAAAGTCATATTCCATTAGTAAGAGGAACCATCTTACTAATCTCCCTATATTGCATGACTTATTTACCAAGTATAGTAGAGCTTGATGATCAATAGAAAATTTAAACTTATTTGCCAGCAAATAGTGTCTAAAATTTTTAACTGCATATACCATGCTTAATCCTTCTCTCTCAGTAGTGGTATAATTTTGTTCAGCTGCATTCAATTGTCTACTGGCATAAGCTAGTGGAAGAGTCATGTTACCTTCACCAGTTGGTTGTGCAAGTACACACCCAATAGCATAATTGGATGCATCCACATGGACATGGAATGGCTTGTTCCAATCGGGTGTAGTCAAGATTGGTGCTGAACACAATCGCCATTTCAGCTCATTGAAAGATTTCTCACATTCATAAGTCCACTCAGAATTGGTGAAAAGTCTGTGCAGAGGCTTCGCAATGATGGCATACATGTGTACAAAACGTCGTTAATAGCCACAATGCCCCATGAAAGCTTCCACTTCCTTGACATTTTTTGGCCTAGGTAGTTCTGTTATCGTTCTCACTTTCTCTTTGTCAGCGAATATGCCGTTCTTTGACACTGTGTCCTAGAATCTTGCCTTGGCTAACCATGAAAACACACTTTTCTAGGTTCAAGCAGAATTGATATTCTCTACATTTGTCAAAGATTTGCGTGAGTTTAGGTATATGTGTCTATCTAATGTTGGAATGAGCACAAAGATCATCAACATAGACTTCCAAATTCTTCCTCAGGAACTCTTTAAAAACATGGCACATCAGTCTCTAGAAAGTTGTGAGTGCATTGGTTAGATCGAATGGCATTACTCGAAAAGCAAATATGCCCCACTCTGTGGCAAAGGCTGTCTTATTCTGATCTTCTAGTGCAATGGCTACTTGAATATAATGAGAGAACCCATCTAGGAAGTTGTACACTTCCTTGCCTCCTACCCTTTCTAATAGATGCTCAGTGATAGGAAGCGGATAACTATCTCCGATAGTGGCTGCATTAACCTTCTTCAGTGTGCTCGATTTCATAGATAAATCCAGCTTCAAGCAAGCAATCTATCTCTTCTTTGATCTTGGCAGCATAATTGTCATTGTATGTGTATGGCTTCTGTTTAGAGGCTTTGGCCTGTGAGGTCATGGGGATCGTATCTGAGCATATGTCAGGGTCTACACCTTTCAGGTCCTTGTAACTCCAAGCGAATACATCTCTGTATTCTCTTAGCAAGGCTATCAACTCTTGCTCTTCTTCTTCTGTCAGGTCATGTCCAATGTACGTGCATCTTTCTTCTCCTTCTTCTATGGCTACCACAATTTTCTTCGTGGTGTCTTTGTTATCATAGTCCTCTCTTGCTTGTGCATCACGTTTTGGCATTCTTATCATGACTCTCCTATCTTGTATTTTATACTTCTGAAAGTTTTCTGGGACCTCAAACAAGGATTCTTCCTCCTCCGGTGTGAATTCTCTCTTCTTCCTCTTCTTTCCCTCACTCTTGGTGGTCACTTGTGTGGTTAATCTCACTTCATTCATACCTTCCTTGTGTCTCTGAGGGTGAGCTTCTACCTCGTGGAAATATTCCTCATCTGATGCAAAAGGTGGGTCCATAATGATTGACTCTAGATCAGAGTCACTTACGTCCTCAAATGCATCAGTGCTATGTTTGCATTCTTCCATAACTGTGTCATACATGATTGGCTCTATCGTGAAGACTGAGATGTCATAGCCATAGCCAGCTCACTCATTTGCGAACATTAGGATTTTCCTTATGTACCTTTCTTTATATATTTCACTTGTTGTATTGTTGGTTTTAGGTCATTCCTATACATTCCTTTTATGTAATAGAAGAAGTAGATAATTCTTCCTTACCTCAATCTTTGTATGTGCTCCTCTTTGATTCTGGGAGCATGTTTGCGAGGTCTCTTCCTTATCTCTTTCCTCATGACATGGTATCCGAGATAGTGTGGTTGTAGAGAGCTCATGGAGAAGACCAATAGTGAAGATTATGTGAGAAGGTGTGGAGAAATCACGACTCAAAAATGACTTGAGATTGCTGTGAGAATTGATGTGAAGGTAGAAGGCCTCACATTTCTATTTCAGAGCCATCACGACCTCCATTTCGAGCCCCCAAGGTAGGGTCCACAGAAAAACCAAGTAAGTTAGCAAAACTGAACTTGCATCCTATTCAACAACATTCATATCTTCCATATCTAGAATTTTAAGGGATTTTGTGTACTGTTGATACAAGAAAACTGTGTTTTTTTTGAGATTCAACTGTAACGTCAAAATGCAACAACGTTCAAGTAGAAGTATTGCTTGTAGTGTTTTTCTAGTGTTGTGAATTGCTACAAAAATGACAAATGTGGATGGAATGAGTTAGCTTATGAACGATAACCTGGACAAGAACAGATTCCGTGTTTGGAGATTGAGAATGAAGAATTTCTTGATGGGAAAAGGCTTTTAGTACATCAAAGGAGAGAAAAAAAAATGCTCCACAGTTACCAGAGAGGAATTGGTCAGCGAACGAGTTAGAGCGTATGAAGAATGGAATCAAGGAGCACGAAAGGTAATGCATTGGCTATCTGTTAGCATACAAGATAGCATGATTGGGCACATAATGGATGCCAAGAATCTAAAATGGCTTGGAACAGTTTGGATACATTGTATGAGACCAATTCAAAGACACACAAATTGCAATTCAAGGATGAGCTGCATACACTAGAGAAAAAGGGCATGCCGATAAGTGACTACACCTTGAAAATCAAAAGCATATGTGAGTCACTTGCATTTATTGGCATGAATGTAGATGATGATGATAACATGGAAGTGTGCATTTGTGGTTTAGGAGCTGCATATAAGTAGTTCAGAACTTCTATATAGACCAAGGAGAATATTTCAAATTTTGCTTATCTAGTGTCCATGTTGATTATTGAACAAACAAATCTTGGTGAGGACTCAAACTTTTAAGGGAAACCTAGTTCTGAGTAGGTCTTCTACTCTAGCAAAGGAAGAGGCAGAGGTGGAGGTTTCAAAAGTGGAAGAGGAAATAGTAACCAAGATCGAGGTCAACATTAGAATCATGTAGGAGGTAGAGGACACTTTTGAGGCATAGGGAGCCAAAGAGGCCGTAGAAAATTCCAAAGAAATGATTCATGTAATGACAGTAAAGAATGTTGGCATTGTGGTAAACCTGGACACTTTGAATGTGATTGCAGGTTGAAGAATCAAAATAACAAAAGGTAGCAAAATAACTATGCATCCACAAGTGCAGATCATTCTCAAGAGTTGTTCATGGTTCAACATCGTGTGATGATTACATGTTTGCTAATGTTTCAAAATCGAATGGTAATGTCTAGAATGTTGATTCAAATGCTTCAAATCACATGAGTAGTCATGCGGAATGGTTTAGTAGTTTGCAAAAATTGCTAGTTCTTGGATATGTTGAAATATGTGATGACACATCACACCCTATCAAGCATACAGGAAACATAGCATTGTCTATGGAGGATGGGAAGGTAAAACATCTTGCTAATGTGTTGCATGATCCAAATATAACAAAGAATTTGGTTTCTATTGGACAAATGGTTGACCAAGAATTACGAGTCAAGTTCAATGCTGATGGGTTGTATGTAGAAGAGTACAAATAGAATAGAAGACTAATTGCCAAAGGAAGCAAAATGGCTAGGATGTTCACCTTAAATGTGAAAATTCATGCAATGAATGCAAGCATGTTTGCAAAAGGTGTAGGAGTTATTGCTGATATAAAGATATGCATAAACGAATTGGACATGCATAGTTGCGGAGGTAGAAATTGATGCAGTCTAAGGAGATTGTCAATGGACTACAAAATTTCAAAGTTGCAAAAATGCAAAAGGTATGTGTCGCATGTAAATTTGGTAAACAGTCAAGAGCATCATTTCCGCATGACAAGCATGTTAGTGAGAAGGTGCTAGAGATAGTACATACAAATATTTGGGGTCCTGCGAAGACCACATGTATGGGTGGTTGCATGTTTATGTTACCTTCATTGATTACCATACACAAAAAGTATGGGTATGTTTCATGAAAGAGAAGTGTGAGGTGTTCACTCACTTCAAAAATTTAAAGCCTATAGTGGAAAAGCAGATACGCAAGTATATTCAGACATTAAGATCTGATGGAGGAGGTGAATACATGTCAAATGAGTTTAGCAACTTTCTTAAAAATAATGGAATTCGATGTTAAATTTCATGTAGGTACACACCACAACAAAATGGCATTGTTGAAAGCAAAAAAAGATATATCGGAGAAATGGCAAGAGCTTTGATGGTTGAGAAAAATATGTGTCATTAATATTTAGAGGAGTTGTGCACACTATTGTATACATCATGAAAAGAACTTTGATTGCTGTTGTACATCAAGTTACACCTGAAGAGAAGTTCACAAGTAAAAATCAAAACTTATCACATATGAAAGTTTTTGGCTCTATTTCATATGTCCATGTTTCAAATTAGTTGTGGATGAAGCTTGATCCAAAAGCAGAAAAATGTATCTTCATTGGATACTCCCTTAAGCAAAAGGGATATAAATGTTATAACCCACTCACAGGATAGGTCAAGGTAAGCAGAGATCTGGTGTTTGATGAAATGTCAAGCTTCTATGTAGATGCCAAAGATGGACTCAATATTGAACCAAATGACAAAGAAAATGCTGAAAAATCAAGTGCAGAATCTCAAGTTTTGAGTGGACTAGATGCGTAACCAAGAAATATTTCAAACTCAAACCCATGGAGTGGAAGATTCCATGCAAATTTCGGTCTAGCAAATTCATCTACATCAAAGAAAGGTAAAGAAAATCTTTCTGCTAGTAGTAAAACATTTATAGGTTTTGGAGACATTGATGGAGATTCAAGCAGTTCAAAAAAGAGCCTTGATAAGGAACTTGGATTTCCCTTTATTAAGACTCCACGAGTTAGAGAGGCACATTCAGATGATAGAAGGAGAAGTGACCCAGGACCAAGAAGACGTAGGAGGATGTAGAATTCAGTGCAATGATTGATGTATGAAAGTTATATGGCTCGTCACTCTGCCAACATGACCAAGGTAATACAAGATGCTAAAGCTTCTTGTTTTGAAGATGCAATTGGAAATGTAAATTGGGAAAAAGCTATGGATGAGGAGAGGCCTTAACTTTATGAAACAAAACATGGAATCTGGTTCCATTGTCACACAGAAAGGAACCCATAGGTTGCAAGTGGGTTTACAAGGTAAAGCACAATGCTGATGGTAGCATAGTTAGGTGTAAAGCACGATTGGTAGCAAAAGGATAGGCACAGACATATGTCATTGATTATGAGAAAACGTTTATCCCTATAGCTAAAATGATCACTATCATAGCACTTATTGCATTAGCTACAACAAAACGATGGACCTTGCAGTAGATGGATGTGAAGAATGTTTTCCTACATGGTGAGTTATAAGAAGACGTGTACATGGACCAGCCACAAGAATATAAGATTCAAAGCACCCTAAATTTTTATGGACTTAAAAAAGGTCGTCGTGCTTGGCATGCAAGGATTGCTCACTACTTAGCCACCATTGGTTTTTCTATGTGTGATGCAGATAATTCACTATATGCAAGGAAGGGTGATGATGGCATCACGATTGTGGCTATTTATGTTGATGATTGGATTCTAGGAGATGAAAATGAAGCAAGCATTAAAGAGGTAAAGCAACTCCTTCTATAGGAATTTGACATGAAAGATCTTGGTGTGTTGCGCTACTTCTTAGACATTGTGTTTATACATGTAGAATTAGGTATCTGGATGTCACAAATGCAATATGCCTTGAGTATGCTGCAAAACATATGGTATGTCTGATAATAAGCCAATTTCTATGCCATTAGATCAAAATTTGAAGTTGGATACTACATCAAGTGAAGCATTGGAAAATGTTACTATGTATAGGAAAATTGTGGGAAGTTTGATATATGTCACAATTACAAGGCCTGATCTAAGCTACAGTGTTGGAGTTGAAAGTCAATTTATGCAAGTTCCGAGAAAGCCCCATTTAGATGCTCTAAGGTGCAATCTACATTATGTGAGTTCTACTATGGATTATGCATTGTTTTATGAAGTTGTTGTAGATTTTGAGGTTCATGGATACACTGATGTAGACTAGGCTAGTAGCATTCAAGATAGAAGATCTACTAGTGGCATTCTATTCTCACTTAGGAGTGTACCTATTACATGGAGTAGCAAGAAGCAACCCACTGTTGTTTTGTTGGGTACAGAGGCTGAGTATAGAGGTGCTACAATGGAAGCATGTGAAGCATCCTTGTTAGAGATGCTACTTGCAAATTTTGGTGTGGAAGTGCAAAAGCCTATCGCCATTTATTGTGATAACCTTGGCAGCATAAAATTAGCACAGAACGCTATTTTGACAAAGCATATCAAGGTACATTATCACATCATCAGAGAGAAGGTATTAGCAAGTGATATTGATCTTGTTTATGTGAGAACAAATGAGTAGGTTGCTAATATTTTTACTAAAGAAATTAGAAAGAAGCTGAAGAAATTTTGAAAGATGCTTGGATTAGAGGACATGACATTGAGCTTGAGGGGGGTGTTGAGATATCAAGTTCAACATGTGATGATCGAGGATGACACGTATCACCTTTTCAATTCTCTTAGATGTATAGTGGTCAAATCGGTATATGTTAGGGATATTTCGTTAAGTTTTACTAGATTTATCTTTCGAGAATGATGGCACACTTCTTTCTTGCCAGCTCACTCATTCGTGGACATTAGGATTTTCCTTATGTACTTTTCTTTATATACTGCACTTGGTGTATTGTTGTTTTCAGGTCATTCTTGTACATTCCTTTTATGTAATAGAAGAAGAAGAAGATCATTCTTCATTGCCTCAATCTCTATGCGTGCTCATCTTTGATTGTGAGATTTTGTGCGTGAGCTCTATTCCTTCTTTCCTTTCTCCTAACAGAAATCTATGTATCTCCAAGTTAAGAAAAACTCACCATGACCCTCTTTATCAAATGTAAAAGGCTTTATGCAAAAAGGTAACGGTTATATCAATGATCACATGGGCATACATAAGTGGTATCCATAGAAGCATACATAGCATGTATGTGCTCAATATGAGAAGTAAAATGGTAGTGAAATACTGAATTCACTCCCCAAACATTGGGCAACAACACCTGCAAGTGTCTATCAACTCTATTCTTTAGGCCCAAAATCTTGCATAAACTTGTAGTGGCTACTCCCACCACAAGTGAAGCCTTTCAAGAAACCTGTAGATTAACTAGCGTGGTTGAAAACACAACCCCAAAAGGTGAACATTCATTGTTGAAGAGATACAAAGAACACTCTTCTTGATGTTCTTGAACTTCTATTAAGAGAACTATGCATGAAAGTACTCCAAAATGGCTCCAAAAAACATCCTAAAAATACTTCAAAAATAGGCTTTGAAAACAAAGAATGAAGCTTTGAGGACCCAAAACTGATTGAAGATAATGTCAACCTTAGTCTTTGCCCTTTTTCAAGCACCACAAGGGTCTATCTTAGTGGAAAGACATTTCCACAGTTAAGCGAGCTTCGGGGGGAATTGTACTGGGCTGCGTGACCTCCCGGGAAGTACTAGGAAACTCTCTCTTCTTTGATCATTGAGGTCCTCCCTCATGTGCATACAATGACACCAACAATGACTTTGGTGACTCCGATGAAAAGGTATGCCAAGGTCTATGATTTGGTTGCCACCTTATTCATAATCCTTGGAGAAAGCCTTGGGTGGGTGGGCACGTGCTTGCTTCACTCGCACAAAAGTAACAAAGTTTTTTTGCATCAAAATGCTCTGATACCAGTGAAGTATTCCAATGGAAATGCACCATAGTGTGCTCTCCTTCTCAAGAGCTCCACGATTATATCCTTGTAGTGGAAAATTGAGCTCGAAATGCCGCACATGGTACTCCGCACAGAGGCTACATAATACACAATAAAAAACACACTACACAAGGAGCACAGACACTACACGTCTTAGGTGTTATAAATGCGGTCGAACTTATAGTCTATGGCTGACAAAGCCACTATTTGTTTTATTAAAGAACATATACAAAAGTGTCTAGTGGCCATTTGGCCTTTCACATGGACACTAACAATAACACTTCTTGGCATACAATCTTAATTCGTAGCATCCCTCCATGATTCAACATCCACTCCAATTCATTAATTCTCGTCCAATCTAGTTTGTGTTTGCCAATTCACATTTTATTATGTTCGTTGATGGTACTCATAATACTCACTATGTTCACTGTGCTCACTATTCCTGTTCCTATTCAACTATCAAGTTCAGTTATCAAGTTTTTTTATCAAGTTTGTTTACCAAGTTTGTTTATCAAGCTTGTTTATCAAGTTTATTTATCAATTCTGTTACTCATCAAGTTTGTTTATCAAGTTTTTTTATCAAGTTTGTTTATCAAGTTCATTTATCAATTCAATTACTTCTGTCACTTACTCCAAGGCATCAGTTATGGCATAGAACATTGCATAACTTTCCCATCTTTGGCTTCTTTAGCACTCATCGTTCTCTTTGTTCACTTTGGCTCACTTTGGTTTCCTCCGGTTCCATTCACAACAGTTGGCTATGCACAAACCATCTCTGACTAATCACTGCAATAAGAGCTTACTTATTTCCCTTTTTAACTTGTTTATTTCCCTAGTTAGCTTACTAATTTTACTAGTTAGCATATCTAACAGACAACACTTGTGAATATCTAACATACACCACTTGTTAATATCTAACAGACAACACTTGTGAACTATAGTAAAACCTTTCTAATTTTTTATGGTGTGCCATAGTTTGTGTGCCCTTCTTCTACTTGTAATGCTAGCCATAAGACATTCTCTTACATATAGAGTCTAACATTGATGATTATAGTGTTTCTCTGTAGTGCAAGTTACAAGTGATCAATGCATTGGAAGAGGATCACAATAGTGGAGTGAAGCTTGTGCCTAGCAATTTCTCTCCAATTGTGAACAAATGTGGAGCCTTTGAGTCACAATAGATCCACTATGATTCTCCTTCTTTTATAGCCCACTATCAATCCACTTTATGTGTGCATAGATAATGGAAGTCGAATCCTTCCTTTACCTTTTATGGCATTGTAGTTCTTGTCACTTGTTAAGCTTTCTTTCTCTGATCGTTATAGTTCTTGTCACTTGTTAAGCTTTTATGGCATTTTAGTTCTTGTCACCTGTTAAGCTTTTTTTCTCTAGTCGTTCTTCTAAAAGAGTGACCAGGTCATATGGATGTTGACTATGAAGTGGCTGCTTAAGCTCACCCTCTTTTTGGTGCATCTCTCACTAGCTATAAGTGACAATGTTCCTACAGAGGATTGAAGTGATTGAGCTACATCATCAACATCTTAGCTCTATGTCTCTTCATCATCCTAAATTCTTACACTTCTTTCTCTACATCGGAATGCTCTATCGATCTACATAAATTTTCCTTGCATTTGGAGGATGGAGGATATGAGTATTATCCTACAATGGGAATGTTGGAAAGTTGAAAGGGAGAGGACTCCTATGCAACGCATGTTTTGTAACTTTGCTCCAAACTCCATAAATCAATCTTTATAGAGACTTTGAACCTGACCTCCATGAAACTTTTCTATATGACTTGTTGTATGACAGCCTATCATTTAAGTGCTAATACTCGCACACAACTAACGAACTACAAAAAATAACCATGTTTTTTCCTTGTTGCAAATTCTCAGAATGACGTGAATGATAAATTTACAATGCTCTATGAGAAATCATAAGCAAAGACTATGTGATGCAAGGGAGAGATTGAGAAAAAACTAGATTGCACCTAGGGTAAAAAAAGGAGAAGATGAAAAAAGGAATAGTGCTAGGGATTAGAAATGAGATGAATGCTAATGATAATGAAGCAAAATTAGAACATCAACTCAAAAATAAAAACAATTAACATATGCTTTGATACCATGTTAAAATAAAGAGAAAAGTATCCTACTCGGCTATAAAACAACATCCGAACAAGCTCTAGAGAAAGAAACAAAAGATACTATTGGAGTTAGACGTCTACAGAAGCACACGAACAACACAAGGAAGAATAAGAAGCTTGGATCACAACACACAATACTGAATGTATTACCAGAGAATGTACAAAGATAAGTAGCCCATTAGGGTTATAGGCATATGTACAAGCAGGGGGAAAAACCCTCCTAAAGAGGGAAAAAAGTGCCTCACCGGTCCTAGAGTGTTCACACACATCACTACCTAAATATATCAATAAAGTCATATGGCATGTAGGTGCAAAGGTCTCATCAAAATCAATGCCTCTTTCCTGTGCATGACCCTTTGCAACAAGCCTAGTCTTATACCTATCAACTGTACCACTAGGTTTACGCTTCAGCTTGTATACCCACTTAGTGCCAATGGCTTTCTTGCTAGGAGGCAAGTCACATAAAGACCAAGTACCATTCTTCATTATTGCATCACATTCAGATTGCATAGCAGCCATCCAATTTTCTAAATTTTGTGCTTCATCAAACGAAACAGGCTCATTCTCATCAGAGAGACTAGATGCAGCCATAACATAGCAATCTGATGCAAAAGAGGTACTATGAGAGCATGATCGAGTACGATATGACAGAGATGCATCTAATTTACTGTCACACAAGGTCTGCACCAGCCATTTTGGCATAGTTCTTGCCTGCTCAATATCAGCTCTCTCATCAATAAGTGCATCATGTACATCTGCATGAGAAATGGAATTATCTGCATCATCACATGAAACCTGCAAAGGCTGAAAATTTGCCTCATTGGGACTAGCACTAGACTGCCCACCTGTAAAAAGAGGCAGCAAAGTATCATACATGTCTTTGGAGCTAACAGATGTCTCCTTAGTACATGAAAGCAATGGCTTAATAGCATCTTCCGCAAAAACAACATCACGACTAACCAGAATGTGTTTAGTCTGTGGATGATACAGATGATAGCCTTTACTTTCAGAACTATACCCAACAAAAATACATTTTACTACTTTCTCATCCAATTTTCTACGATGTTGCATGCACTAATGCATATGCCAAACAACCAAAAACATGCAGATGAGCAACAGATGGCTTGCAATCATGTCAAGCCTCATATGGAGTGATAGACTGCAGTGCTTTAGTGGGACACCTGTTCAGTACATATGCTGCACACATGACAACCTCAAGCCAGAAACTATGTGGTAAAGCCTGACTCTTGACCATACACCTCACCATCCATGAGTTACCTGTTCTTTCCTTCAGCAACTCCATTCTGTTGAGGTGTATATGGCACTGTACACTGGTGTTTTATCCCACATTGAGCTAGAAATGCATTAAAATCAGAAGACATATATTCCCCCCCTGGATCTAAATGGAGGGTGCCCATTTTACATGCTAACAGATTTTCAGCCAAAACCAAAAATTGTTTGAAGCACATGAACACTTTGGACTTTGCCTTCAATGCATATACCCATGCATGCCTGGAAAAATCATCGATGAAAGTGATGAAGTAAAGATAATTCCCAAAAGAAGGTGTCTGCATAGGACCACAGACATCATTATGTACAAGCTGTAATTTTTGAGTAGCCCGAACTGAACCATCTTTTGGAAAGGACGAACGCTGCATTTTGCCCAAAATACAGCCTTCACAAACATGTTTACTAAGTGCCTCAAGTTTGGGCAAAGAAGATACCATTTCAGATTTTTGCAAGTGTAGCAAACTAGCAAAATTCAGATGACCAAAGCATGCATTCCAAAGCTTTGCATCTGACATAGCCTGAGAATCTTTTACGGCACATGCCAAATCATTTATAGATCTTTCATAGTCTATGAGCTTATACAACCCACGACATAAAATGCCAGAAGCAATAATCACATCGCCATTTGACTGATCATGAACTGTACACCTCTCATCAATAAATTTCACAACCAAGCCAATCTTGGCTAATGCAGAAATTGATAACAGGTTCTTCTTGATCCCTGGCACAAATAAAGCATCTGACAAAGTGAAAGAACTACCATGAGCAGTAGTCCAAATGATCTTACCAACTCCCATAACAAGATATTTGTTGGCGCATGTAACAGTATTCCCTGTAGGGGTAGGCTCGAGTGAGGAGAAGAAATTGCGCTGCAAGGTAATATGTTTGGTCGCCCCACTATCAAAGTACCAAATATCTTAGTGTACTGCAGAGAGGCATTGCTCATGAGAAGATAGGTCAAAACTGCAAATAGTAGTAAACACCCATTCTTCTTCCTGCACAAGATTAGCAGAATCCGTTTTTTGTGTAGAGGCTTCTGCAACAACCATTCCAGCCTCTTTCTTCTTTGCCTCTTTTGTAGCCAGTTTTGGACAGTTCTTTATGATATGATCATTCCCTTTACAATACTTCCAAAACAATTTCTGCTTTTCTGATTATTTCTCATCTTTGTCTTGGTTCTTCGAATGTGCAGCATTTACAGATTTCTACTTACTAGTAGAAGAGCTCCATTTTCCTTTGCCCTTCTCACTAGCCAAGAAAGCTTGATCTACAACACGCATAATGGACCTGTTCTCCCTGGACTGATCTTCTTGCAACAGAACTAAGACTAACTCCTCAAATGACAAGGCATTTGGATTTCCTTTCCTCATCAATCGAAGAGTAGAAGCAAAACTGTGATATGAATCAGGAAGAGCATTCAGAATGGTCTACATAAATGAGCTATCTCGTATAACCTCATCAACAGAAATCAATTGTTCCTTCAAGTCTTTGATCTTTGTTAGGAAACTGTCCATAGAATCACCTTCATTCATGTGCTCACTCTCCAATTGCTTTTGGAGCTAAGCAACACGAGCCTCATTCCTAGCTTGTTACAAAGTGGTAAATGTATCCCAGGCATCCTTAGCTGTTCTGCAAGAGCGAATATGAGGAATAATGGCACGTTTGACAGACAGAGCTATCAATGCATGTTCCTGGGCATCTCTGTCATCCCAACGAATCTGCTCTGCAATAGGTGTAGCAGAAACTGCAGCACGAATAGGAATATGCAGAATACCATCATCTTCGACACCTTCTCTATCAGCTTCAGTACCTACAGTTGTAACACTTGCAGGTGTGACAGGACATTTGTTGACACCCTGCACAATGTTGCACAGTCCTTTTGCAACCAACACATGTTGCATCATATAAGCCCATAAGGGGTAGTTCGTACCATCCAACTTATCCTCAATAGCCAACATACGAAATACATCACTGCTTTCAGCCATGGCCGGTGACTAAAATACCTTGATGCAAAAAATTGACTGTATCTCAAAAAGTTGCACAGAACTACCCAGACGAATTCTGCTAAAATTGTAGCAGACTTCAAGACGCTTATACTGGCGAACAGAAACTGGTATATACCTTTGGCACAAAAAGATGAAATAGCCTGCACAAGCACTATGATAGTGCATTCGAAGGCCGAAATGAGCTCAAATCGTGATTTTGGCACGACAAAGAAAAGCTGTTTTGATGTAAGAAACACCCTAAGTACGCTCACCAAATTTCATGCAAATCTCAGACTGCAAACGGAGGAGTGTTGACGGCGCCCTAGATGAAGCGACGACCTGCTCTGATACCAATTCTTGGAGTTAGACGTCTGCTGAAGCACATGAACAACATAAGGAAGAAGAAGAAGCTTGGAGCACAACACACAATACTGAATGTATTACTAGAGAGTGTACAAAGATAAGTAGCCCATTAGGGCAATAGGCGTATATACAAGCTGGGGGAAAAGACCTCCTAAAGAGGGAAAAAAGTGCCTCGATGGTCCTAGAGTGTTCACACACATCACTACCTAAATATATCAACAGATATGAGAATATGGTAAATTCAATAAATAGAAAAACACTTTCAAATGGTGGTCTACAAGCATGGAGACTCAATGAGGAGAGGATGCTCATTCTTGGCAATGGACTAAGGTGAATGTGCCTTGGGAGTGAACTGAGGCCCTCCCTATATGGAGTAGAGGGGAAAATCCCTAAGGGTGGGATAAAAAGAACTTGCATGAGAATGATTTAGACCTATAAAAAATGGTGGAGCTTGGAACTTGCAACACTAACAATATTATGAGATCATGAATCAAAACGTATGGCTAAGTGCCACTTTACATCTATAAGATAACACTTCTAGATTATTATGCGAATAAAAATAAAAACTACTCAAACGTTCATAGCAGTCCATTATGACATCCTACAGTATCATGAGAATAATAATCAATGATAGACTAATATTCGAATTCCATACTATTATGAGAGTAAGAACTATTGTTCATAATCCCTTCTAGCGTAAGAACTATTATGAGAGCAAGAACTAATTCTTATCCCTAAGTATGATTGTAGACCTCTAAACTTTTACGAGAATAAGACACCCACGGTAATCACTAATTACTCCCTAATATCTTATGCGAGTATGAATCGAAGTAGCAATCCAAACACTCACAATAGTATTCGAATAAGAGGGACTTTCCTAACTTATAACATGCAAATTTATTATAGTGCATATATATATATATATATATATATATATATATATATAATATGTATATACATATATATATATATATATATATATTTATATATATATATATATATATATATATATATATATATATGCATGAAAAATATTTATTTATTAAATAATTTATTTATACGTGCATGAAAAATGTATTCGCAAATCATGACCTACATTTAAAAAATGACTTATGTACGAAAAAAAAGAAAATAAATAAAGAAGAGGAAACACACCTAAGATAATATGAGATTGGCAAATGCGAGCGATAATTTAAGTTTAATGTTTCAGTGAAATAAACTTTGATATAAAGAAATTTCAATTGAATGTCCATCAATCGATTGTCTATCGACTGAAAACATTTTCCATCGAAAAAGTGTATGAATAAATTTGGAATAAATTGAAAATCACGTGTTGATTGCATACAGTTTCTAGATCAATGCAATTAATGCAACATAAGCTAGTTTATGTGATTATTAGCATAGCAGTGCATATTATATATATATATATATATATATATATATATATATATATATATATATATATATATATATATATATATATATATATATTTGTAGTGAATATCCTTCGAGTCCTTGAAAATCGAGTATTTAGATTACTGTAGTGATTCTTAGCTTTCTCTCGTTTTTCACATCCTCTTCTCCATTCAAACTACGAAGTACCAAACACAACAGTAGCTGACGTGAAACACACGAAAGTTGACTTTCAAGTACGAAATATAGGGCAGATGATGTGAAACACACGACAGTTGACTTCGAAGTACCAAATATCAAATGTAGGGTAGCTCATATGACACTTTGAAGTACATGTGAAACACACAACAGTCGACTTTGAAGTACCAAATATAAATATAGGGAAGGTCATGTCAAACACGCAGCAGTTGACTTTCACGTATCAAATATAGGGGCAGCTTACGCGGCACACACAATAGTTGACTATCAAGTACCAAATGACTGTCCGCAATTTACTTTTAGTAGAATTTAAAACATTTCAGGGATGTTTATGTCATTTCCTTACTTGCAAGTGAAACTTTACGAGTGTCCAGCACTGTCCGAAATATATATATATATATATATATATATATATATATATATATATATATATATATATATATATATATATATATATATATATATATATATATGTGTGTGTGTGTGTGTGTTTGTGTGTGTCTATGGAGAGAGAGAGGCACACATAGAGAGACACAGACACACATGTGCCAATGTCTTGTAAATTTCTGCTCATTTATTCATCTTATCCTACACACATTTATTCATCTTATCCTACACACTTTCTTTCCGTGTTCAAAGAAAGTATAAAGCTGGCCGTAAATAATTTTGCACTACAAACCATTTGTTTTGTCATACAATGAATTTGTATAATGTGTAAAGGGAGGATTACACAAACGATAACTGCGATATCTTTTTGAGCAAGAGTATAAGAACATCCAACTAATAAATAGCTCTGTTGATAGAGATGAACAAGATACGGATGAGATTAGACGACATCTCATACTACGAGATTACAAGATGGTGAGATTGGAAGAAAAGAAGCTAGACTCGACAAGAGTTGAATAATGCACTAGACAAGAACAAGAACTAGAGACTAGAAGGTGCTTTTAGATCATGACTCATTGAGCTTTCAACATTGGCATTGGCAAGACTAAGGACATCTATGGGCAGCCCCTCATTATCGGAGTGTGGATATGCTTTGTCTAGAATTCTACATGATAGCATAATGGATGATATCGATGATGACATCTCATGCCTTTTCTAGAATTTTCCATGATGGCATGATGGATGATATAGATGATGGCACCGCATATGTTGTAGAAGCTTCTGCAATGTTGTGCGAAGGTTTGGTCCACATGGGCGTCCAAGGTGCTCTAAGTAATTGTGTATTGACATGGTACAAGGT
The DNA here is from genome assembly GCA_020310875.1 of Ceratopteris richardii. NCBI lineage: Eukaryota > Viridiplantae > Streptophyta > Polypodiopsida > Polypodiales > Pteridaceae > Ceratopteris > Ceratopteris richardii. The sequence continues at coordinate 17,207,914 of CM035420.1, forward strand.
AATGGATATCACCATGATACAAGTTGGGATCAAGCATAAATATGCAATGACGCAATGCATCAAGTTGTACTTGCATAGTTCTGGGTGTCCATGGCATAATTCCTATCAGCCCTTCCATTTATGAGAATTCCTTTTTCTTTTTCATGTATATATGCAAGCATGCATGTGTGTACGCATACACATATATGTGCGTGTGTGTGTATACATATGTATGTGTGTGTGTAAATCTCTGTGTGTATGTGTGTGTGTTCACGTACCTTTGCTTTGCAAGTTGATTGTCAGACATAGTTGGGAATGTTTTTTTTTTTTTTTAAATGGAGGTTCGGCCGAGGCCTACTCCCCCTGACTTTAATTTGAAAGAGAAACAACTGTACAATGAAGGGCATAGTACCCATGGGACCCCCCTTATCCCACAAGAACAGGGGCAGACAAGGTGAACGGCCCGAAGGCCCATACATCGATGTGAACGGCCCGGAGGCCCAGCTGGTGAACGCCCGAAGGCCGGAATTCGCGCCCGAAGGCGGATACACTGTCCCGCAGCGCAGGGGGGTTGAACCCTCGCCCCCGCCTCAAGAGGCGAGGGACCCAACCAGTCGACCTGGCGTCTTGGGACTACATAGTTGGGAATGTTGGAAATAGAGACCTACAGAGCATCGAATGTTGCAAATGGCACACAACCAATCCTAGTACAACTGTAGCCTAGTACATGGGATGGAGCTACCTACACAAAAATGACTCTCTTCTGGTTTTCTTCCACAACCTCTGTTCCTTCTTTCTTTCTTTCCTACCCAAATCTGCATCCCCATATCTCCCTCTCATGAAGTAGATTGGAGCATGATTGTCTTTCATCCTCATGAGAGTAACCAACTAACATAATGAATTGCCCTCGTATTTGGGCACAAAGAATACTGCTATAACTTATTCCTGTTTACCATTGAGACACATCATCTATACCTATCGTGCTGCTCATTATAAAATCCATCACCATGCTATGTGCCTTTTGGGGGGGGGGGGGCTGTGTGTGTGTGTGTGTGTGAGAGAGAGAGAGAGAGAGAGAGAGAGAGAGAGATGGAAGAATCCAATTTTGCAGTCATCCCAAAATCAAAATGCACCTTGCATGCTCGTACATATATTGCGGCAACGACACAAACATGAAAAGAAACTATGCCATTAATCATAGAGTTAAAATATCTGGTAGAGATAGGCAAAAGAAACATAAAATAGCACTAAGCACCATATGGGATCCATTGTAGTGTAGAGGGGAGAGATTGTGGTCATCTACGTAGTGCACGCTTCTCTGGTGGCCACCAAGGCGATTCAAATGCAAAGAGGGTTTGTTCATTATTCTCAAGTGCATCTATGGAATTTGTTAAGCCTTAAGGCTCATTCCCACTTAGCCTCAAATGTACGTTGGCTCATACATTTTTCCCCTATCAATATTAATATCACATAAAATGATAAAAGGGTTGAAGATATAGTTTTTGGTTGCTATAGTATTATAGTATTGTGGGTAATATACTATAATTTTTTGCAACTTTGGAACGCTATCGCAAGATAGGAGGCCTAGTACATGACCAATGTTTCTCTGATAGGATGCACGAGAGTACGTTCAATTCCCACTTGAGAAGCAAACATCCATTGAGAGACACACTATCGAACATGTTTCGATGCACACACAGAACCATGCACACATAGACACACACACATATACACATAGACACACACACATACACACACAAATACACACACACATAGACAACACACATAGAAACGCACACACATACACACATAGACATACACACACATGCACATACACACATACATAGATTTACACACACACATACACATGCATACACACACATATATACACACACATACACACATAAGACACACAAACATACACACATACACACACACATACACACACACATACACACACATACACACATATACACACATTTAGACACACACATACACATGCATACACACACATATATACACATACAAACATAGACACACATAGAAACACACACACACATACATGCACACACATACACATAGACACATAACCACACATACACACAGACACATAACCACACATACACACAAATTTACACACACACATACACGTGCATACACACACATATATACACATAAACGTGTATACACACACATAGACACACACATACACACATAGACACACACACATACACACAGACAAACACACACATACACATAGATTTATACACACACAGACATACACACACATAGACACACACAAACACATAGACACACACACATACACACCTATACACACACACATATACACACACACATACACAACCACATACACACACACATACACACATCCACACACATTTACATAAACATACACATGCATACACACAGATACACATGCATACACACACATGTATACACATACACACATATATACACACATAGACACACACATACACACATAGAAACACACACACATAGACAAATAGACACAAACACACGTACACACATACACACATACACACATACACACATACACACATACACACATACACACATACACACATACACACAAATACATACACACATAGACACACACATACACACATAGAAACACACACATACACACACACATACACACACATACACACACATACACATGCTTATACACACACATAGACACACACATACACACATAGACACACACACATACACACATAGGCACACACATAGAGACATACACACTTACACACACACATCCACACACATACACATGCATATACACACAAATATACACATACACACGTATATACACACAGAGACACACACATACACACATAGATACACACACATACACAAATAGACACACATACATGTACACGCACATACACACATACAAACACACATACACATAGATTTACACACACAAACATACACATTCATATACACACGTATATACACATACACATATATATACAGACATAGACGCACACATAGACACACACACATACATACATAGACACACACATACATACATAGAAACACACACACACATATACACGCACATAAAAATACACATACACACATAGACACATACACAAACATACACACACATACACACACATACACACACACACATATACACAGATTTACACACACACATACACATGCATACACACACACATATATACACACATAGACACACACATATATACATACATAGACACACACACATACACACATAGACACACACACATAGACACACACAAACATATTCACACACACACATAGACATACATGCTTACACACACATACACACATCCACACACATTTACACACACACATACACATGCATACAAACACATATATACACATACACACCTATATACACACATAGACACACACATAGACACACACACACACATAGGCACGTGCACACATACACACACACACACATACACACACATATATGCATACACACACATAGAGACACATACACATGAATACACATACATGCATACATAATGCATATTCATATGCATACATAATGCATATTCATATGCATACATAATGCATATTCATATGCATACATAATGCATATTCATATGCATACATAATGCATATTCATATGCATACATACATACTTACATGCATACACACACATACGCACACATGCATACATAATGCACATGCATATGCATGCATACATGCTTACATGCATACACACACATACACATCCACCCACACATATACACATATACACACCCTCTCATATACACCTACATACACATACACACACATATTCGTACTTACATATACATACACACATATACATACATGCATATAGACACCCATGCATATACACATACACATGCATACACACATGCACATGCATACAGATATACATATATAGAGACAGACACATATTCACATATACACATGCATACACATATACACACATATCAAAACACACATACACTAAAAATAAATATGCATACACTCTAGAGACACACATATATACATGTACACACACATGCATACATAATGCACATGCATATGCATACATACATACATACATACATGCATGCATACATGCATACATGCATACAAATGCATACACACACATACACACCCACATACAGATATACACACATACACAAACTCACATATATGTTTACATACATATACACACATATATGTATGTACATATACATACACACATATAGATACACTCAGATATACACACACTCACATATACACCTACATACACATACACACACATATACATACTTACATATACATACACACATATAGATACACACATATATGCACATGCATATACATATACGGATGCATACACACATACACATGCATACACATACATATACGTATACGCACATCAGGTCACATGCATACATGCCCACAAACATACACACATACATAGACATGCATATATACGTACACATGCATACATAGCCCACACATACACATGCATACACTTATACATATACATACATATACATATACACACACATACATGTACATGCATACATATGTACATGTACATATATTGATTTCTAACCCATTTTGATTTATATGTACAAATATTATGGATCCTAGTAGAGAGAGAAAGGTGTAACTCACTCTCATAAAAAGTCTTATGAGAGCAATAGCTCCGCCTGATACCTTAGGGATCCTCATGCATGAGCACTCAGAGATGCATGATGATGAGCTGGATTTTATGATCCAGATGCTTACCTAGCAATCAGAGGAGGGCTCTTCTGCAGGTCTACATCCAGGAAGAGAACTATCTACTCATAGGTATGTTTTCTTTTTTTTACAAATTCTTTTAATGATATTATAACACATATTTTTATCTATCTATTTTCAGGACACCTATACCACCTCCAGATTATCAGAGCAGAGCACAGGTGCCCATGAGGATATGCATAGGCACCCTAGGGTTGGAGTGTGATATAGAACCAAAGGAGAATATAGCGTATATACAGAATAGATTGGAGTTCAAGAGAAGAATGTAAGCATTATACGACTCCTACCTGCACCTTCTCCACTTACAGTGGAAGTAAGTATAAGTTTTACATATAAATTAAAATAAATATCTAATATTTTATTTACATGATTCTTTTTATTATTGTAGTGAGCATGATGAGAGGGATAAAAAATATGTACTTAGTTCACTTGAGACAGAATTTGGGACTCGGTGGTCGCATAAGTAGTGTCCAAAAGAGATGTGAACACTTATGGCTCATCGTCCTGATAATGCACAATATGCATTGCTTTTATTTGTTATATTTATATGTGTAACTATATATATACAGAAACAAACATAATATAAACATATATACATATATATTTACATATATAATTATACAAATATTTATATACACACACATATATACACAAATGTACACACATATCAGGTCACATGCATACATGTGTATGTGTGTATGTATATATATGAGGATATGCATGTGTGCTTATGTATGTATGTATGTATGTATGTATGTATGTATATGAGAGTGGGAAAGGAGTGTGATCAGAGGTACACATACACACATACACATCCATACACACACACACGCACACACATATATGCACATTTACACATACACACACATACATGCACATTTACACATACATACACATACATGCACATTTACACACACACACACATACACATGCATGAAGTTACACACATATCATGAATACACACATAGAAACATACACATACTCACATACACATACACATACATAATCATATGTACACACACATAGACTCACATAATCATATATACATACACATTTACACATACACATGCATACATGCATATGCACATATAGGTACACATGCATAGACACACATGCATATATATATATATATATATATATATATATATATATATATATATATATATATATATATATATATATATATATATATATATATATATATATATATATATATATATATATATAGTCTAATTCAAAAACCTTATTTCAAACATCCGAATTCAAAAACACTAATTTTGATATTAGGGTTTTACATACATACATACACACACACACACATACATACATATATATATATATATATATATATATATATATATATATATATATATATATATATATATATATATATATATATGTGTGTGTGTGTGTGTGTGTGTGTGTGTGTGTGTGTGTGTGTGTGTATTCTAATTCAGAAACCCTATTTCAAACACCCTAATTTCGAAATAGTAATTTTGATATTAGGGTTTTACAAACCCTGATGCAGCCTTTTAGCCATATGGTTGAAGTATATGTACACAGTGCGTCTATTCCTCTGACCACCTACTAGAGAGATGTTTGTGCTCCAACCTAATGCCTCTATATATAATCCAATCAAGGAGGATCATAATATATATAAAGATACATACACCTCATGTAGATATAGTTACGTAAATATAAAATGATGGAGTAGATACATTATGCATCGCACATACATGCCTATATGCACACATGTATACATATACATGCATGCATATTTACATTTATACATTTAGACATATACACACATACATATATACACATCACATATACATGCCTGCATGCACACATGTATACTTATACATGCATACACAATTATAAACACACTTGCATATATTACAAACATTCATATGCATACATACATGTGTGCATACTAAAACATGTAAACATATATCAAACAAATGCACACACATATATACACATGAAACACACATATGTGCATAGTAACACATGTATACATATAATCCACATGAATATACACACATATGCATACATATATAATAAAAATTTGCTCATGGAAAATAAAGCTATATATAAAATTGTAGGCATACCCTCGAGCTTCATGTTATAACTTTAAAGAACATGATTTCATCTCTCTAGTAGGATTCACCAATATTCTAGTTGAATAAAGAATGTGATCTCATGAATGACATCATCTATTAATGGACTAATATCGATTTCTGGTAATTCCTCTTCATCATAAGTAGAATCAGCATGTAGAATATTATCCTCTTCATCAAGAAGATTAGTATCATTGTCATGTACAATGATTCTAAATTATCTTTTGGATGTTGATGTATCAGTATTTGATGGTGAATCATCAAGAGGACTTTCTTCGATCTCTATAAAAATAAATTGTTCAAACAATGACTTACCTCTAGGTTGAACATGAATTCCAAGGATGAGAATCACGGTTTTTATAAAAACATGTTTGTTGAATATGCCTAGGAAAAATATATGCTTCCCTAGTAGATCACATTACCTTGGAAGAATCAATTTCCCAAAACCTAGATAATTCCTTTCTCAATGTGGAATTACTACCTTTATACTCACTACAACAGATCGATGGTATACCGAGGTTTTTACCGAGGAAAATGAATGTGGCTTTATTTTCCGCGACGCCGGTGTAAAGGTCGATATGTGCGTCGGTATCAAACCATCGGTATATGCGTTGGTATATGCATCGGTATATGCGTCGGTAATACTGGCGCCCATATCGTCGCGCATACCGAGGGCTCTGCTGGCATACCGTCACGTATACCGTCGCATGCTGGGTGTACCGACGCATATACCGATGACATTACTGGGAGTACCATCACATATATCGACGACCATACCTGAAAATTTTTTTTTGGGCAGTGTGTGTTGTCTTTTGCTATAGCAACATTACCATGATGTTGCTTAACAAAAGACAATACACTCTGCCCAAAAAAAATCGAGTACATGTGGTGTGTACTCTAATGTCAACCGAAATATGATTTCATGAAACAGAGTATTATTGGACACAAAAGAGATATGTCATATATGCAAAGAACGTTCCATATCAATAGTCCTACAACAAAGAACATTAATGGAATGAGATAACTTCACATGAAAATTACAAACAACACGTAAAAACCAAGTTTATAAATGAATAACCTCATCGCAAATGCTCCCATGAAACGACCGCACTGCGTCCCTCCAAGTCCTCCAATGGTGTAATCAACCCATGATGATATCCGTAAGACTCCTCCGTTCGTGTTGGATGACGACCCATTGCTAGCTCATGAAACAAATATACAAAAGATTATAGGAACATACATGAGAAATTTAACACAAATAAATTCAATAAATGAAATGGTACTTACAAACTCATGACGCATCGTGTCATATCCGCCACTGCCTAAATGTGACGGTCCAACCGTATCTAAACGTGTGGCTGTGGCATCTCGCTGCTGGCGATATCGATCAGAAATCTGCTGCTGCTCGTCACGAATCACGTCCGACTCCTCAGCATCTAACCATACAGGCTTTGGTAAGCCTCCTCTGAAAGCATCACGAGCCTCGGATCATCGATGCGACATAACCTCACGTGCGGTGTGTAGAATCCACTCTGAACTAACAAGAGACTGTCCATCGGCTGGTCAGAACTCTTGATAAATCATCTGTGTGATATAATTCTTCCGATCTTTATCCTGTTCACTCAATTTCAGCATGATAGAGTGTCCAAATTGGATAGAGCAAAGCTGTCATATGCGTGCACGCATTGCTTTGCCAGCCGCATCCATCACCGGAGCTCCATCTCAGATAGTATACACCTTGGAGTCATCATGGTCATGAGCACCCCAAGGTGTACGTGGTGTTCCACGTGGTGTACTACGTGGCGTACTTACATCTGAGGTACTCGCCATAGGAGTAGAAGCGGGTGACACAACGTCCGTCGCACTGCCTCCACAACAGCCGCCTCCTCCGCCTCTAGACCTACCTGTAGATCCACTCATAGAATCTCTTGCTCCAGAGCGTGACCTCGATCTACGAGACCGACCAGAACCTGTATCGCGCTGAGGTGTCGAACGCACATGTCTACTAGTAGACCCAGTAGGAGATGGCTGAAAAGATGGTCGTGGTGGAGTCACAAAACTAGGAGACATACCTCCTATGGGAGTAGCACCACCCGCAGGAGTGACACCGACAGGAGTGACACCGGCGGGAGTGACACCAGCGAGAGTGAGGCCAGCGGGAGTGAGGCCCACACGAGTAAGACCGCCAAGAGTGAGACCGAGAGGAGTGCTACCACGAGCGATCCAATACTGTGATGTAGCGGCCATATATGAGGGAGGAACCTGAGAGATAAACTCCAAAAACTGCTCCTTTGTCATGGAATGTGGAGTGACTGGAGGACTGTCTCCCATCGTGCTCTGTAATAAAAGAACTCAAATAATTTGAATGGGATAATAAAAGTAATATAGAGAATAAACAAAAAAAAACAAAAATTAGTACGTACAAGTGTTTTATTCAAAAGTCCTCTAGTCTAGCATCCTCTTGAAGATCAGATGCACCGATAATATCTATCTCTATATTGATGGCTTCTAAATCGCTTTCTATGCTGTTTTCTTCCTGATCATTGTCTTTTGCTTCGTCTTCTTGAACAATGACCTCTTGTTCTCAAACAATGATCTCTTCCTCCTCGACTATCAAATGAATCTCTGAGTCCACTACAGATGGACTTTCTTCTACATCTATGTTCTCAAAAATTTGTCTACTACGTGGAGCGACTTGTAAAGCAAATAGCCACTCTGGTTCTTTTGAATCTGGTATAAAAACAACTTGCCCACAGTGTTCGGGAAGTACAAATGTATCCCTTTCATCTGTCCATAATCTTGTGAAGTCGACTTGAAGCAAACCGCTTTTATCCCGTCTCACTGTTGCGTTTCTTCCAGAGGTGACTACTTTGAACCATTTCACATAAAAAACAAAGTAATCAAACTTTGTGAAAGATAGTTTCAAGATGTCTTGAATCACACCACAATAATCTAGCTCGCCTTCTAGAGCATTATAATCTCTTGCACTCGCTCTACCTTTTTGCAAAAAATTCACCATCACTTCACTATAAAAAATAGACCTATTTTGATCGATTCGTGCGATTCGAAAGTGTCGTCCATGAGACCATAGTGCATCGTATTTAATATACTCCCAATCACATCCTTTTGCGAGTTCTTCTTCTTCTTCAGAGATATCTTCACCCACTGCCTTTGCTTGTGAAACCGCTGTATCTAGCCATCTGCTCGTTGGAAAAGGTGGAAGAGGTCGAAGACTTTCTCGAAGAGGCAAAAATCGAGTGGAACGATTTCTTTGAAACTGAGCTCTGTCCTTTGCGTTAGTTTCCTTGGCAAGCTCATACCTTTCTAACCACTTCTGCATAGGCTCAGAGTTAACTATGCAAAACTTCATTGCCTTCTCTCTGAAAGTTGCATCCATTTTTCTTTGCAATCCTTTACCTTGTGGTTCATCGCCTATGAGACGAACATCTTCATCATTGCTCCATAAGCGAGGCATTTCGGGATTCGACATACGTAGAAACTCAGTTATGAATACAAGAGATTCTTGTACAAGCCATCCCTCTACCATGCTACCCTCTGGACGTGCTCTCTGTCGAACAAACCCTTTTAATGTCTTCATAAAGCACTCTAAGAAAAACATCCATCGACTATGGACAGTTCCTGCTATTGCAACTTCATCTACCACATGAACCAGTAAATGAAGTTGAATAGTGAGAATACTTGTGGGAAAGTATTTCTCTACCATACAAAAAACCTCGATAGCATTGAGTTTTGCACTCTCTATGCTAACTCTATTTATCTCTTTAGAAGATATCCACCGTACTAAAGAACTAATTTTATAAATGGTTCTTCGTACATCCTCTGAAAGACATTCTTTTAGGGCTACAGGGAGCACAAACAGTAAAAAATTGTGCCAATCATGAGACTTGAGTCCTGCAAGATCGTCGTTTCATGTGAAAGCAGTCTTTAGACACCTCATGCATCCATTAGGTGTTTGAAACTCTGAAATTGTTTTCTTCACTTGTTGCTCTTCCATCCTATGAAGCACCGAAGGAGCTCTTGGTAACGATACTATTCCGTTGGGCTTAGTAATTGCCCACAACTCTCGCATATGACCTCGCTCTTCTAAGTCCTCCCTTTGTGCTTTGCTTTCTTTCTTTCCGATCAAAGTTTTCCAAAGAATCTCTCCCACATTCTTAAAAATATGCATCGGGTCTACCAAATGATTGATCAACAATTCACTCCAATAAGGGAGTTCATGAAAAATGGACAACCGTTTCATGCCAGCAACTGGATTTTCTGAATCCCACAGTTGTTTCCAATCGCTAGCTTTCATTTGGTGTTGCACTTGTCGACCACTTTGTCCTTCACGTAAAACATGTCCATCAGGCAAATATCTATGATGTGCTTCATAGACAGTTTTACTTAGTGCTTTCGAATAGGGTGCTTCGAGTCGTGGTCCACATAAAGGACAAGCATGGTAACCCGAAATCGATAAACCTGAACATTCACCATAACGAGGCCAATCATGCATTGTCCACATAAGTATGCCTTGCACTCGCATGTCTCGTCTTCTTATAGGTTGAGACATGTCACGCACAGTAATCCCATCCCATAAAATGCGTAGTTCTTCCACAAGTGGTGCAAGATATACATCCATGTTTTTTACCTTATACTTACTTGGTACAATAAGATGCGAAAGAGAATGCAATCATTCTGACAAGCATGAATTTTAGTATAATCCATCCAATGGAGTGTAAAAGTTTTTTCGCATCTCATATGTTGGAGGCATGTCATTGCCCTCTGGCAAAAATTGATCTTTAAGAAGCCTGCAATAAGCAATTAAAACGATATTAGTAAATAAAGTTATTGTGACACAACAATGAAAGCCAATTTGTTCTCCACTTACCTGAAGAATTCAGTGACACTACTATCTGACCATCCATAAATGGATTGCAAATTGAGCATCGCGAGTGATGCACGTAGTACAGATATCTTTGCTCCATTGTAAAGTGGTGAACGAGCTAGGCTTCGCATGTTTTCATATTCTTCATCGACTCCTGATCGTGGAATTTCTGTTGTTTCCATGAAACTCTCAACACCTTCTCCATCATGATCTTCGTCCATCTCATAAAATGCTTCAAGCATCTCTTCCATATGTTCATTCTGGGTAATATTATTAGTACTTGCTTGTTCATCTAAGTCCTTTTTTGCTCTCTTTTGTCCATGAGAGGTTACCGGTGCAATCTCGTTTGGGTCCATCTGCTCACCTGGGGGACTATGCGAATGATAACATAGGTTCTCCAGTCGACTCCTATCAAAGGATCCATACTCTCTAACATGTGCATTACAAATTCATCGTTTTTGATAAATTTGATACTTGCATTGTGTGCAAGGACATGCCATTCTCTCTTCAAGATCGAAAGAAGCCGTCTGCTACAATATGGATATTTTAGAACATTTGTTTTTTTATGAAACCTAAAAATCATACTCTTAAAGATTTAAACCTAAAATACTAAACCTAAATACTTAAATACCTAAAAAAACTGAAAACCCTTATTTTAAAACCCTGTGTATGCCTAATTGAGTTATATGTATGCCTAAACCCTAAAACCCTAATTTTAAAGATCCATACCTTATGTATATTTCTATACACATGTGTATATACATGTATATATGTATTATATGTGTATGTGTATGTGTGTATATATATTATGTATGTGTTAAAACCCTAAAACCCTAATCAAACTGACCTAGACCTAAAACATGTATATATATGTATGCATGTGTATATATATGTGTATATATATATATATATATATATATATATATATATATATATATATATATATATATATATATATATATATATATATATATATATATATATATATATATATATATATATATATATATATATATATATATATATATATATGTGAATATAGATAGGTGTATAAGTATGTGTGTATGTGTATGTGTATATATATTCACTCTATTTAAAATGATTAGAAATAATCCTATTTTTACATATTTAATTATATATAATTAATTAAATTATTTAAAACACTAGTTCTTGTTATATTTATTTATGTATATAATTATCTTATTTTATATATATATATTTATGTATATATTCAGATTTTCTCCTTACTTAATCCTATTTTAATATATTTAATTATAAATATTTAATTATATTTTAATTATAAATAAATAATTAATTTTCTTAAAATACTAGTTCTTTTTAGTCCTATTTTTATATATTTAATTTTATATATTTAATCATATATATTTTATTAAATTATTTAAAACACTAGTTGTTTTTATATTTATATATTTAGATTTTTTCCTTACTTAATCCTATTTTTATATATTTAATTTTATATATTTAATTATATATATTTTATTAAATTATTTAGAACACCAGTTCTTTTTTTATTTATTTATGTATATAATTATCTTAATTTATATATATGTTTATTTATATATTCAAATTTTTATATATTTAATTATATATATTTTTATATATTTAATTATATATATTTAATTAAAACCCTAATCTTAAAAATCTAGACCTAAAATATGTATATTTTTGTATGCATGCGTATCTACATGTATATATGTATTATATGTGTATATGTATGTGTGTATATATGTTATGCAGGTGTTAAAACCCTAAAACCCTAATCTTAAAGATTTAGACCTAAAATATGTATATTTTTGTATGTATGTGTATCTACATCTATGTATGTACTATATGTATATGTGTGTTTGTGTATATATGTTACGTAGGTATTAAAACCCTTAAACCCTAATCAGAAAGATTTAGACTTAAATCTGAAATACTAAAACCTAAATACTTAAACACCTATAGAAATCTAAACCCCTAATCCTAAAACCCTAATCATATTTTATATATATTTTTATTTATATATTCAGATTTTTTTTCTCTATATTTTTTCTTAATATAAATATAATTGAGTTATATGTATGCCGTTATATGTGTATGTGTATGTGTGTATATATGTTATGTAGGTGTTAAAACCCTAAAACCATAATCTTAAAGATTTAAACCTAAAATATGTATATTTTTGTATGCATGTGTACCTACATGTATGTATGTATTATATGTATATGTGTGTTTGTGTATATATGTTATGTAGGTATTAAAACCCTAAAACCCTAATCAGAAAGACTTAGACTTAAATCTGAAATACTAAAACCTCAATACTTAAACACTTATAAAAATCTAAACCCCTAGTCCTAAAACCCTAATCATATTTTATATATATATTTATTTATATATTCAGATTTTTTTTTTTATTTTTCTCTATATGTTTTCTTAATATATATATAATTGAGTTATATGTATGCCTAAACCCTAAAACCCTAATCTTAAATATCTAGACCTAAAATATGTATATTTCTGTATACATGTGTATATATATGTATATATATATTATATGTGTATGTGTATGTATGTGTAAATAGCTTAAAAACCCTAATCCTATTTTTATATATTTGATGTAAAAAAAAACTTCAAAATAAAAAATTTATATATTGAATTATATATATTTAATTAAAACACTAGCTTATGTGTGTGTATACATGCGCATGTGTGTATATGTGTATGTGTGTCTATGTATGCATGTGTGAGTATATGAGTATGTATGTACATATGTGTATGTATGTATGCATGTGTGTACATGTGTGTGTGTGCATATACATGCATGTGTGTATATGTGTGTATGTATGCATGTGTGTATATATGTGTGTGTATGTATGCATGTGTACATGTGTGTGTGTATGTATGCATGTGTGTACATGTGTGTGTATGTGTATGTGTGTGTATGTATGTATGCATGCATGTGTGTGTATGTGTATGTGTGTGTATGTATGCATGCATGTGTGTATATGTGTGTATGTTTGTGTGTATACATCTGTGTATATGTGTGTGTGTGTATGTATGTGTGTGTATGTATGGATGTGTGTATGTATTCATGTGTGTATATGTGTATATTGTATGCATCCATGTGTGTATATGTCTGTGTATGTATGCATGCATATGTGTATATATGTGTGTGTGTATGTATGTGTGTATATGTGTGTGTGTGTATGTGTATATATGCATATGTGTATATATGCGTGTGTATGTATGTGTGTATGCATGTGTATGTATGTATGCATGTGTTTAAATTTGTATGAGTGTGTATGCATGCATGTGTGTATATGTGTGTGTATGTAAGCATACATGTGTGTATAGGTGTGTGTATGTAAGCATGCATGTGTGTATGTATGCATGTGTAAATGTGTAAATGTGTGTGTATCTATGCTCTATTTTCCTATCTCTATCTTCCTTTCTTTCATTATTCCTTATCTCTCACTTTCTCTCTCTCTCTCTTCTCTCTCTCTCTTTCTCTCTTTCTCTCTCTCTCTCTCTCTCTCTCTCTCTCTCTCTCTCTCTCTCCCCCTTCTCTCTCTATCAATAGAGAATAAAACAATCACTTACAAGTATGTCCCTCTTTTGGATCGTTGTCGTCAAAGCATAATGTATGTCGCCTATCGTCCAATTCCAAACAACGACGCCAAAGAACTTCTGCAAAATCAAAGAAAAGAGACCTAAACCCTAAACCTAAAACATAGAGAAACACAAATGCTAACAGTACGCGTAGCACTTACCAAGATGTGAAATCTAAGTCGAGAGAGAGTGTGTGTGTGTGTAGAGAGAGAGATCTATGTGTGTGTGTGTGTGCACAAGACAATGCAGGTCGCAATTCAGTTCGCACGTGCAAGTTCGACAGAAGACCAACAATATTCAAACACGCGCAAAAATGTGAAGTTTTTCTCTCGGGTTTGCGGTATGTTTAAAACTCGCCCTCCGTATATGCGTCGGTATGAGCGTCGGTATGCGCGTCGGTAACTTCCAGTAAATTACCGACGCTTATACCGATGCATATACTGACGCCCATACTGACGCATATACTGGTGCATATACCTACGGTAGGGGGCCACACCGACGATCCGTTTAAAATAGTCATACCGACGGTCACTTGACCGTCAGTATCTCTAAGTGACATTTTCCAACGCCTATACCGATGCCGAGTGTGACCGTCAGTATATGCAACGTCGGTATGCCCCTCATATGTTGTAGTGACTTGGCTTGAAACCAGTCAAACTTCAAAATGACCTATCAAAAAATATAAAACGAAAAATCATTATTAGATGCTTAAAAAAATAATAAACTCTATCGTAAAAAATATAAACTTTTTTCTACCTGTTTGAATTTACGAAATGATATTTCATAGATACCAACAATAGTTCCCACATAACCAAGTTTTCCATCTACAATGTTTATGTTTTTTCAAATAGCACATGGTAGTTTCTTGAAAGAAGCAACAACGCTAGGATCCTCTATTTTATGTAAAGAATCAATAGCTTTGATTCTAATATGCTGTCCAAAGCCCCACATATTAGTGAACATTTGAGCCTACAAAAGAAATTAAATTAATAAAGAGAAATTAATATACCCATATGAGAAAAAAACATTATTAAAATAAAATTACCTTTCGTTCATAACCTATCATTAACTCTCTCTACTCATTTGAGATTTTTTTCATTACTTGGATTGGCTCGTTGCAAACGAGTATATAGCCCATCCGTGAAATAAGATATATTTGTAATCTCATTATTATCAAGATTACATCTATATCTTTTGTTTCTCTATCTTTTATTTCGGAGATTTTGAAGTTCTTGTTGTACTCGCTAACAAATGCTTGCATGCATTTGCTATTATATGCTACAAAATTGGAATATCTTTTTTTCTTGAAATGTAAATAGAAATGGAACTCCCTTACCTGATAATACCTCATCTGTTATTTTTGAAGAAAACTTGTTCATCCATGCACGTGGAGCTTCTTCATGAACTCGTTCAAGGTAATCACTAACATAGTACATGCACTCCTCAAGCATACAACCTTTTGCCATGGATCCTTTTGGTTTCACTCTTTGTTGCACATAACCTTTTAATATTCCCATAAGTCGCTCAACCCAAAACATCCATCAAGTGTTGAAAAAACCTGCAATCTCTATTTTATCTACAAGATGGACAAATAAATGAACCTGAATATCAAAAAAATGAAGTAGGAAGCTCTTTCTCGATCAAACATAGTAGCTCTTTGCATTCACGTTTCTTTTGTGGGATCAAGTTTTTGTCAATATTTTTTGATGTAATCCACCTATACACATCATAAATTTATTTTTAAAGAAATTAATTAAAAAATGAAAGATATCAAATATTCATACATATAAATTGAATCATAATTACCTTATAAGCGATCCAAGACAATAGATCACATATCGTACTCCTTTTGTTGTACATCCATCGATAACCAAAAGTAAAATGTGTTTCAAAACTTTATGCCAATCATGGGTTTTGAACCAACATAAGCTCTTATCATCCATAGCAAACATGTTCTAGAAAGATGCTCCATATCATGTGGGAGTCCGAATCAATTGAATCCTATTGTCGATAGTCTGTATCTCTTTTGTCGTAAGTACCCAAGGACCTGGTTCATAAGTCATTTCCTTTCGATGTCTATAAAAAGCTGGTGCTAACTTTGGTTTTGAGTTTTGGTCCTTGAAATCATTCCTTGATGCCATGGTGTCTTTTAATCCAAGAAGATGCTACCATAATGAATAACCAATATTATTGAATATATGCATAGGATCAAGAAGATGAGATACATTTTAATCTTTTAAATACTACAAAGAATACCATATTGATATATTCTTTGTGAGTGCCAATTTTCCTTTAACTCTCTTCACATTCTCATTATCTTCATCACCTCTGAAGATTTCTGATTCTAGATCTATAAGAAATCCAATCTGTCGACTTTTTATACCAATCCTTAGGTGTCATTGGTTCTGGAGACTGACTTGTTTCAAGCTTTCCATTAAAATGTATTGCTTCTCTTTTACATCTTAATGGATGATCAACAAGCAAGAATTATTGATGTCGAAGATAAATATTTTTGTTGAGATTCTTACTATAGATTGAACCAATCACCACAATATGGAAAAGCTTTATAACTCTTAGTAGATATTCCCTCATCATGAAAATGATAAACATATAATTAGATTAGCTCACATTTATTTTCATGCATATTGAATAAAAAAAATTACATGAATACCTGAACAAACACCATATTTTGGAAAATCGTGAATAGTCCAAGCCACAATACCAGGAACTGTAATATATCCTGCATTGATGCTTTTTGATACATCAATGACATTAATACTTCTCCATAACTCTTTTAGATCATCAATGGGAGGAGCAAGTTATATGTTGATATCTTTCACTTGTCTTTTTCCTAGGATGTAAAGTGAAAGCATTAAATATTCCCTTTTAATGCTAAGATATGGCAAAAGATTGTAGTTTATGACTACCACTGGCCATGTTGATCATTTACTAGATTTCATGGAGAATGATTCAACCCCATCTAATGCAACTCCTAACTTCAGATTCTATGGATTTTGTGCAAAATCAAGCCATGTAGAAGCAATATGCTGAAAAACAACACTATCTGTTGAAATTTTGATTATTCCATCTGTACTTTTAGGGTCATGTCCCCATGTCAAAAGCTTTTATAATTCAGTGCTTTGAAACATATGTCTAATCTGTGGAGCTAATGGATCTCGATACCTTTTTTGGGATTTTACCTTCTTCGTCTGTATATCGAGGAGATTGACATTTTGGACATGTCAAAGAGTCTGCATATTCACCTCTATATAAAATACAATCGTTATGACATGCATGTATACATTGATAATCTATACCAAGATTGTTGATTATGTTCTTCATTTCATCATGTGAAGAGGGAAGAATATTTTGACTTGGTAAAAATTGTTTAGATAATAACTTGTAAGTTCATGAAAAAAAGACATATTGATAAAAAAAATGAATAAATAATATATATATATATATATATATATATATATATATATATATATATATATATATATATATATATATATATATATATATATATATATATATGCATATATATGCATATGATTTTGTATATGTGTATGCTTATTTGTATGTGTATGTGGATGTGTATATGCATGTGCATGAGGTATACGTATGTGTATGTGTATATGTATATATGTGTGTGTATATGTGTTTTATATGTGTATATGTATGTATGTATACGTATGCGTATGTGTATGCATATATGTATGTATGTGTATGTATGTATATATGTGTATGTATGTATGTGTATGTATTTATGAATGTGTATGTATGTATGTATGTGTATGTATGCATGTGTAGCTACGTAGATTTGATTTTTTTTTTCGTTTTCTTTTTGGTTATTGTGGTTTGCAAACTTTATCTACAACCATGAAGCATTTGGTTGTCTCCCATTTTCTATTCAATCAATTACCTACCTTGCTAACTAAGACTTACATATTTGTTTACAAATATAAAGTTTCAATTAGCTATGGTCGTATTAGGTAGTTTGAAAAATAGGAGAAGCAAATCTATTTGGAAGATTTTGAAAGATGGATGAATAGTTTAAGAGGATGGACGGACAGAAAGCGTCCATTCAATGCAAGTCTCTTGTTCTTACCTTAGCTAAGGTAAAAACAAGAACTTGCATTGAATGGACACTTTCTTTCCACCCATCCTTTAAAATTATTCTTCCATCCTTCAGACTCTTCCAAATAGATTTGCTTCTCCCATTTTCAAAATGATCTTATACCGCCATAGCTAAGTGATTAATATTTGTATGCAACATTAATAAAAGAGTTAGCAGCACAGGTATTAGGTGGACTAAAATAGGAGAAGCAGATGTGTTAGGAAGATTCTAAAGACTAGGCAGACATTCCCAAAGGCGAGATGGACAAAATATCTTCATTCGATATATGTATGTATAATTTTACCTTACTCTTATAACATGTGTATGTGTGTATATGTGTGTATGCATTCATGTATATCTATGTGAATGTCTATGTATGTATGTATTTATATGCATATATGTATGCATGTATATAAATAAATAGATAAAAGATTAAAAATTATACCTTAATATTGCCAAAACATGTACATTACTCCATCCAAAATGATTTGAAGATTGAGAATAAGTAAGCTCGCACTTAGTCGTGCCAAATGATTTCCTTCATATACATGCTTTCGACATTCCTCTCAAAGATATTTCTCATTTTTAGAAATATCAATGCTCTCACTATAATTTTGATACCAGTCCTCAATAAAATCTTCCATGCCATCATATTCATCATTGTCGCACAAATCTTGTACTTTATCTTCTTTTGAATATAGGTCTTTCAACCTTGCATATTCCACAGGATCATTTTTGCATAGCCTCTTCATAGAAGGTTTTGATAAATGAGGTCTCACTGGCAACTCTAAATGGTGTGGTGGAATATCATTCAACATCATACATTGGAGTCTACAAACATGAACAAAAGTCATTAGTATTCCATATATAAATGAAAAGTAAACTTTAAACATAAAATAAAAACTGTAAGTTATTAAATATGGATAGAAAGTTTTCATTCTCTCTCTAGCTAAAAGGTGCTCTTGGAGTTCTATGCCATCCATAATTCACTAATAATTCATCACCAGCATGCAATGAAGTAATAGCATTGACAACTATGTATCTTGCTACATCTCTACTCATGTATGGTGATTCATGACTATTTTCATGCTCCTCAAATGTGCAATTAGTCCTTGAACTATTGTGTAACCCTCCACTACTATTTATTAAACCTCCTATATTTCCATGCATGTAAAGTCTTCCATCAATATATAATCTTTCATTTTCTAAACGTGAAATCCCTCTACTAGTAAGGGACACTACATTCAAGCATATTCCATAAGTACTCCTGCTTTGAACATAACGTGCAAGTCGATGCCAATCTCCCCATCCATATATAAGACCACAAAATGACATAAGAGTGACTTCAGAGTCTAGAGGCACATGCAAATCCTCTACAATAAAGAGACCATCACCAGCACTAATAATAGTGGATGGAGCAATCATATAGGGATTACCCCAAAAGTTAAAAATCTCTCCATCTAAAGGAAGTGATCCTCTATTCCATCTGCCATATCTTCTTCTATCATATGTTTGTACTACAGAATGATCATAAGCTAGCAATGGATAATCTCTAGCAGTTTTAGTCTCTAAACCAAGAGGTAAAGGATTTCTAGAAACCTCTACTTGTAATTTATGAACAACAAGTCCATGATATGTACGAGGTATATAAGCATTATGAGTATGAGAATTATTATCATCATCATCATCCTCATCGAGCAAGTATTCTTGTATATCAACAATAATATGATTTTGTATATGGTTTTAAAATACAATAATGACATTAATTTATAGAAAAAATACATACTCAAGCATTATTATGTTCACCAGGTGGTGGTGCATGCTCAAAAGTACCATACTCTACCTCATGTTCAATACATTCTAATCATGGTATTTGATACCTGCCATAGCAAGAATTACACCAACACTTAATATGCTCTTGATATTAAAATTCATCATAATTCCTATCGGATGACACATGTGAAGTCGTTGCATGGATAGGAGGTGGTGGAGTGCCCTTTGATTGATTAGAATGTGATTATAATAAGAAAAGAATATATATCAGTTATGTATCTATCAAATATATTTAAAATCAAGAGTTTGATATAGTTACAGTATATAACCCTTGCATGATTAGGAGACAGTGGTGCAGTTCCATGTGATTGATCAGAATCTACAAATAATGGTTTTAGATATTAATATTCTGATTATTTACATACATAAACATTCATCAATACACATTTACACATTTACACATTTACACATACACACATATTCACATATACAAAATTACACATTCTTGTGGTATAAATGCATGTATTTTGTATGAATGTGTGTATATGCATGCATGTGTATGTTTGTATGTATATATGTGGATATTTATATGTGTGTTTATGGTATATGTATGTATATGTGTATATGTATGCATGTATGTATGTGTATATGTTTGCATGTACATGTGTATGACGTGGGTATGTGTATGTATATGCGTGTGTATGTATGTATGTATAAGTATATGTGTGTATGTATATGTGGTTATGTGTGCATGTATTTATTATGTATGTATGTATATGTGTATGTACGTATGTATGTGTATGTGCATGTTGTATGTGTGTGTGTATACTATTTTTTTTTTCGGTTTGAGATTAAAATAGCATGAGATATTGTATGGTAAAAAAATAAGAGGAGACCTAACATGCCACCTGAGACGCGGTAGTTTTTTGGTAGATAGACATCTTTTTAAGTCATTTTATCAGAAGTATATATGTATGTCTATGTATGTATATGTATGTACCTATTTATATATGTGTGCATGTATGTATGTGCATATGTATATGTGTATATGCATGTATTCGCATGTGTGTAAGTGTATGTGCATATGTATGTGTATGTACATGTGCATGTGTGTATATGTATGTTCATGTATATATGTAAGCATAAGTGTATCTATATGCATGTGTATGTGTGTATATGTATGTATGTGCATGTGTATGTGTGTGTATGTGCATATGTGTGTGTACATATGAGCATGTATATGTGTGTATGTGTGTGTGTATATGTATGTATGCACATATGTATGTGTATATGCACGTATGTGCATGCACATGTGTAAGTGTATATGCGTCAGTATGTGTATGTGTGTATATGTGTATGTATGTGCATGTGCATGTGTAAGTGTATATGTGTATGTATGTGTATGTGCATGTGCATCTGTATGTGTGTGTAAATGCATGTATCTACATGTATATGTGTAAGTGTATGTGTATATGTGTGTATGTGCATGTATATGTGTATATGTATGTATGTGCATGTGTGTGTATGTGCATGTGTGTGTACATATGTGCATTATGTGTATGTTTGTGTATTTGTATATACATGAATATGTATGTGTATGCGTATAAACATATACAAATGTATGTATATGCATGTGTATATGTATGAAACATTTAGGTGCATGTGGATACATTTCCATTTGCATCCATGTGTATATGTATGCATGTGAATGTGCATGCATGTGGATGTGCATATACATGTATTTAAGTATGTGTTAATGTGTGTATGTGTATGTATATATGCAATAATGCATGCATGCAAGTCATTTTATGTGTTTGTAGAAATGTTTGATCCTATGCATGTCTATGTGTGTGTATATGTGTATGTGTGTGTATGTATAAGTGTATGTGAACATGTATGTGTGTGTATATGTGTGTGTGTGTGCATGTGTATATGTGTATATGTGTGAACTTGCATCTTCATGTATAAGTGTATATGTGTAGATCAATAAGTGTGAGTATGCTAATTAATGAAATTAACACAATTCAAATGATATACAAAGAATGGAAATTGTACTTACAATAGTTAGCCATATTTTTTGCTTGGTTAACTTCTTGAATAACCTACAATAAAGGGAGAGAGACAGAGAGAGATAATTCAAAGAGAGAAAGAGGTAGAAAGGAGAGAAACAGAGAGAGAGAGAGAGAGAAAGAAGAGAGATAGTAAGATAGAGATTAAACAAAACAACAATGCATCAAGTGATTGTTTCAACTCGTAAGCACAACACAACTATGAATATTGGAGAGCTCTTCGATCAGATGTGTGTAGATGCCAATCAAAGAGCCTCCAACATTTTTATTTTTTTCATTTAAAAACCATTGTGTATCCGATGGTAAAGTATCATAAATTCTCTCTAGATAGCATCACATAAGAACGCTGAAGTTTTTCTCATTTAATCAATGTTTCGTGCTCAACGCTTGTTGTGATGCTTTATACAATTATATAGCGATGAACTTCTGTCATATTAACCATCGTTATGCACCCATATTCCTTGTAGCGAAGCTTGGCACATGGCTTTCCTAAAAAGTGTTCCTGACATGCTTTTATCTGACATCTTGGTAGAGGAGTCTATTACTTGTCATTGCAAGTATGATAAAGACCATATTAAGAAAAGACAAAGGAGGTTACAATTCCCCCCTTTTTCCTAGCATGGGAAAAGAAGTTTGAATACCACATTGGGCATGCCACATTGGGCCTTACAATTAGGTTACCATATTAGGTACCTAAAACATTTTTCCTATTTTCAGTGATGAATGCGATGTCTTCTCTTGATAACTGGTCCCCTTCATGAACTCCTTTGGTCTCGTAAAGGAGTTGCTTGGTAAGTGTATTGTTTTGCCACAAATGGTGCATTTCCTTTCGCTTAAATAATCTTTGCTGACATGATTAGTCCCTCCACATATGTTACACATTTTGGATGTAGCTATAACTATATCCCAAGGGCGATCTGGTTTTTTGATCCTTTTCTCTTGTTTTTGAAAAGAGTTTATGACATCCTCTAGGGGTGGAATAGGATCTTTTTCCTTCAAGATAGTAACAATGTTTACAAAGGAGTTGGACGTGACCTTTAAAGTATTGCTATTTTATCTTTTTCAGGCTCTAGACATTGAAGAGAATGCAATTGGGTCACTATACTTTTCATCCTATTTACTAGTGATGCTATATCCTCGTTAAGATTAAGTGATGATCCATACAATTGCATTTTCAGGGTCATTTTGTTATTCTTTGCATGAGCACCAAAGATATTTCCAATTTTTTCCAAGCTTCATATGAATTTTTTGCTTCCTCCACATAGTGTATATATGTGTCGTTGAGTGCGGTGATAATGATTTTGTAGGCTTGATTTTTGTAAAGCTCACATTGTGTCTCGGCCGCTTGACTAAGTTCTTCTAATTTGTCTTCACTAGGTGGAGATTTGTATTTGCCATGTGTTAAAATTTGTACCTGCAAATTTATCCACACTTTCAAAAGCCATTATGTGGGAAGGTCTCCCATTATTTTAATTTAAAATGTAAATACTATATAAAACAGGAAATAGCTCAAGCCTAGATTTCTAGGAGTGATCACAAAGCTATTAAATCTTGGAGAATTTTACTTACGTTTTCTTGTGTGTTGAGATAGCCCCTTCATGATAGAAAATGAAAGTCTTGTGACAAGCCCAAACCTTTATCAGAGAGATCTTTGTCGGGAACCAGATTTGATTCCCACAACTCCTTTCCCAAGCACGAAAAGGAGGGGTTGTTGTGCTTCGGTCACTTCTGCTTCCATCCATAGTAGTGGATATTTTTTCACTCCACATACGAAATCCCTTTTTTGTCTATCATGCTCTGGTTTCCATTTCTCCGCATCACTAGAGACAAATATGGCGTAGGTGGAAACAGGCACTTCACTGTGGACTGGTTGTGAGGGAGATGATTGAGATGGATTGTGAAGATGATTGGTTGGTACACTTCTATGTCTCACTGTTGTATAATTCATGGGTTCAGAAGGTTAAACATATGGATTCTAAAGGTTAGAATATGATGCATGTTGGCCTTGGTCTAGCCCTTGAATTACCCTTGGAATGTGCCTTGAACCTTTGGGTGAAACCCTTGGATTTAACCCTTGAGGTATTTATTCATATGAGCTCCCAGTTGAATGGTTAGAACCTTAGACTTGACTTATCCTAAGATGTGGGAACCTAAGTCTTGGGAGAAGCTTTTCTAGGAGCCACCTTGTGTGTATGTGAGAGAAGAATCCTCATTTGATTTAGAAGGCATGTGATAGACCTTGGGAAATTAGAAGGCATGTGATCACCCTTAGGAAAGTGTCCACATGAGGGACACTCTGCTGGACACTTGGCCAATCTCAAGGACATGCACCCCCTTGGGCTAGAGGTATATATATGGCTGGAGTTGGATGGGTGGATACGTGCTCTCTCTTAGGAGTGTGGTCTTGGTAGTTAGATGTATGAGTAGTAGTAGTATTCTCACAACATTGATATTCAGAGCCAACCAAACATGACATTAGTATTCAGGAGTTTCAGCCGTCATCCACGATCAGTTTTCTCCGCCTTCATCCGAGGAAGGATGTATAGTTCGCACAAGGTTGTGATAGAAGGCATGTGATCACCTTGGGAAAGTGTCCACATGAGGGACACTTTGCTGGACTCTTGGCCAATCTCAAGGACATGCACCCCCTTGGGCTAGAGGTATATATATGGCTGGAGTTGGATGGGTGGATACGTGCTCTCTCTTAGGAGTGTGGTCTTGGTAGTTAGATGTATGAGTAGTAGTAGTATTCTCACAACATTGATATTCAGAGCCAACCAAACATGACATTAGTATTCAGGAGTTTCAGCCGTCATCCACGATCAGTTTTCTCCGCCTTCATCCGAGGAAGGATGTATAGTTCGCACAAGGTTGTGATAGAAGGCATGTGATCACCTTGGGAAAGTGTCCACATGAGGGACACTTTGCTGGACACTTGGCCAATCTCAAGGACATGCACCCCCTTGGGCTAGAGGTATATATATGGCTAGAGTTGGATGGGTGGATACGTGCTCTCTCTTAGGAGTGTGGTCTTGGTAGTTAGATGTATGAGTAGTAGTATTCTCACAACATTGATTTTGGATGGGTGGATACGTGCTCTCTCTTAGGAGTGTGGTCTTGGTAGTTAGATGTATGAGTAGTAGTAGTATTCTCACAACATTGATATTCAGAGCCAACCAAACATGACATTAGTATTCAGGAGTTTCTCCGCCTTCATCCGAGGAAGGATGTATAGTTCGCACAAGGTTGTCTCCCTTGTGGGATAGGGGCAAAAATCCAACCGTATGATGCCTCGCGTGCCGCAAGGGGCCACTGTGTGACCCTCCCCCTATGGAGAGTTTCCTTTCCTTCCATGAGGGGAAGGACGGGTGGCGAATTTTATGGCGCCTGGAAACTCACGCGGCCGTTCAGCAGGAGTACCCGCTGGCTGCTGAAGCCTCTTGTACGCTGTTGGAAGTGAGTTTGAAATCGTTCTACATATATAGAGCGCTGCGTAAGTTATTCCTTGATTTATGGGATAAAGCACTACACGTACAGCTCGCACAAATCACCAAAACCATTCTCAGATTTTCATAATCGGAGGCCATAGTATTCCCTTTGTTTTCCTTTTATCTACTTGAATTGATATGTTCGCACAAAAGAGCACGAGCTTTATAACTAGAGAAATTCTCACCGTACATTTTACTTTGTTTATGAGTTCAAAGATGCAGATGAATAAGTCCAAATAGGCTCTGTTTTGGATGATATGCTTGCCTCTATTCTTGATAGAGACGATGCAACTTGAGAATCTTACACTTCTCTAATAAGAACCTCAAGCAATTTAGTGCCTGTCATAGGGAACCCAAGATAGAATGATCATAAGCTTATATTTTTCTTTCCCTAAGCAATCAAAAGGCCTATTTTCTATCAAGCAAGCAAGAGATCATATCAATTATGAAGGATAGAAAAGAATTATGAGAGCTTGAAGAAGAAAGTTTGCCATCTTCATTTTCAACTTCAACAAAGGAAAAGCATTTAAGCATGGATCAAATCTAAGTATTTTTATTTTTATTTATTTATTTATTTTTTTAATGCATTTGATACGTTATGAGATTGAAAGAATGCATGCCTTATAGTACATAGATTACTTTTAGTATCATGGATCTAAGAACATATCCATTTAACTATCGTTTTAGTATCATGGATCTAAGAACATATCCATTTAACTATCGGCATGCATTGAACATGCATAGAACTTATTCTATATATAAATGATGTGGCATTCATTTAATGGGAAAGCATAGTAGAGCTTCATACATTATTGCAAGTATGCCTTTAAGCATCTTTAGAGTTTTTGTAAAGTTAAATGCATCATCGGGCATACAAGTATGCCCGATGATGCATACAAGTATGCCCGATGATGCAAGAACAATGGAATTTCAAAGAATTATGATTGTCCAAGGTTACAATATCAAAGATGGCCCCACTAAGCAAGTATACAAAGGATGGACGTATATTTCATGAAGGTAAGTGTTACTTTTAAATTGTTCTTGGCATACTAGAATAATGCATTTAAGAATGCATTTCAAATGAAATTCAAGTCCTAATGCTTATTGAATGGTGCATAGAATGATCCATTTGAAATATGCATTGAAGGCATAATTGAATAGAAAATGGTTTCTTATTAGCACATAATGGAGTCAACACATGAAGGTTGTGAAAGAATGGAAATCGAATCCCCATCGTACCATGGCATGCACATGAATGGAAAGCAAAAACATGTATACATGCATTAAATGGAGTTCTAAAGGTGAACTCCATGCATGCTTTAAGGAGGGGTTCAATACTTGGACCTTATGCATGCTAAGCATTTTCAAGTAAAGATGTACTAGCCATGGACATACATTAAGTATGCATATCAGTGAATGGGATCATATATGCATGTGATGATGGGACATGAGAGAGAAGTAACTTGAATAATTTTAGGTTTTAAGATAGAAAAAATGACTTCTTCATATGATTCAAAAGCATAAATGTTTAATGGTGTGATGAGATTATGAGACTCAATGCCCATTAACGTTTATGATTTTTATATGTTGGCTTAATTCAAAAGCCAACAAAATTTAACTTAGGAAGAGGAGCTTTAAGTTTCGAGTCCTACTTATGGACCCCCAAGTTCCATAAGACCCATGGCATGCCTGATCAGCAAGGCGAAGCACTTAAGCTTCAAATCCAACAAGTTTGTCTTCTTATTAAACCATAAATCGTAGTAATAAGAACTTGGATTGAAAATTACAAAGGAGAAACTAGAAGCTTATATGAGACCATACACACATGGGATAAGTTTTCATTGTGAACGATGTTAAGAAGTTCAGAGGAACTTTGATCAATGAGGACAATGATCACATTAAAAGGGGGAAGAGAATGTCCTCAAATGACATATTAGGGGAAAAAATGGTTGAACCATTTTACCCTTTTAAGCATTCATTTCTTCCCCAATAAGATTCTTCCTTCATTGACAAGCAGTAGGATCCATTTGGAGCTTTGAGAAAATTACTTCAAGAGTGAAGAATTGTAACTCATTAAGCATATCTAGAGAAGATGAAGATTAAAGGGTTGAAAGAAACCCTTAAGAACTCTACTCCAAAATGTGCTCTATGAGTAAGAAACAATTTATCAAGATGGTTAACAAGGTAACCATTTAGCAAAGCTTATGATTGACTATATCCTTTGATACAGATGCCTGCTTATGTCAATAGATGATATCTAGTATGAGAATACTAGCTCTATTATGAAATGACATAAACAAAGATAACTTTGATTGCATCTAATCAAGGAAGTAGTTCAATGAAAGCTCAAAGTCTTTTCAAAGAACAAATCAAGAATCTGTATGAATGTAACTTACAAAGACTAAAACGAATGGAGTTTAATCCTTGAGTAAGAGCTAAAGTTGTCTACACTAAGGTGGGATTGTAAATCAGATGGTATGGGACATTTAGGTTTACAATGTCACTTAAGTGGGTTCAGTTGTATGGGACACTGAACTTAAGGATAATGGAAGCTTAAGCTCAAGGATATTGGAGAGCTTTTTGAGTGAAGGATTTAGCATAAATGAACCTCCCATTTGGATAGGAAATTAAAAGATCATCAATTTCCTAGAGGATAAAAACTCTTTAAAGGGGGGAAGAAAGGTATCATCAATATGATACTTCTAAGCAAAATATATTCTTTAACTCTTTCATGGAAGTTAAGGAGCTCATTGGATATCCAAGTACCTAAGTTTGTTTGAGTTAGATCTCGAACAAAATAAGAACCAGATAGGTAAGAAGGGAATTCATTAAAGAATTCCAATTTGGCAAGTAAACTAAGGTAAGCTAGCCAAAGTCTTGAAGCATATTTAGAGTAGGATATTTGAGAATGGATAAAGATGGGTCCAAAGTTTGGTTCAGTAAGCATGGCAACTCGCTTAAGTCAACAGGGTGACATATAGTTATTGATCCCTTAAAGGAGAATAGTTAATGGTTTTTTTACATCAAAATGATGTTGAAGACTTAAGCAAGGATATCAACTCATGAAGGTATGAGTTGAAGATCCCAAGAAAATCCCATGGGTAACTATCATTGAAAAAGGGATCCAAAGGAGAAAAGACTTGATCTTATCTCATGTTAAATTAGTTAGAGGAATTTTGAGAAAGCCAAGTGACCTAACTTGGTCAAATATATCCAACCATTTATGGTTGGATAATCCAAGAGGCATACATTGGTAAAAAATATCAAAACCTTTTATAGTTCGATACCAAGTCAAGTTCAAAGGTCAACCTAAATAGACCTTTGAATTGATTGACATTAGAAACCTTAGTCTTTGCTCTCATGAAAATGATGCCAAGGAATTCTAAAATGGAATTCATGATCATGGTAAATGATTAGAGAGCATTGAAAAGATAAGGGCAAAGAATGTCGAAAGGTTAATGATGTCATTCTACGGATTGGAGAAAGAACTCACTGGTATGGGACAGTGAGAACTAACTCCCATTGAGAATTTTCTGTGATGGCGAGAGAGAAAATAGGCTCAAGATCGGATAGGAAACATCAAGGTAAGCCTTAAAGATAAGACCATTTAGATTAAGGTCTTAGGCTCATTATGAGGTGTAGAAATGTGCCTCCTTGAACCAATTTAATACACTTAGTTGTATGAACAAAAGGGTAAATAGAATGAACATGACATTTACCCTAGAAAAGGCTATCCTTTATCCTCTTAAGCAGATACATTTTTCTTAATAAAATGCATAGCCAAATTCTATGTGGAACAATAAATTTGGATAAGTAAGAGGGTAAATAATTTTGGGAGTTTACGAAGTTAAACTCCAAAAGTAAGTCACGCCTATTCAAGTATAATAGCCTTGAATGAAAGTATGATCTGTAAAAGATCTTCTTTTAAATCTTTGGTGAGAACAAGTGATTCAGGAATGTTCCTAGAAAGATCTGAGATATGATGCCTAGAAACAGGTATCTTTCTTGCAAAACCTTGGAATTAAAACTGCAAAACTTGAAACATCTAAAACTCCATACAATAGAAAATCACGAGGGTATCTTGATGGCTTGATAAAGCATTATTCCTCAATTATTTTGAGGATTTGAAGGAATTGGTTTAGTAAGCTCTATTTCTCTTTGCAAAACTTTGATGACCTTTGAGCTTAGTATACCTAACTATCTCAAGTATGAACCAGAATTGGTTCAAGGTAATTAGTATTGATTCTAGTTGGAAAGAATCGGCTAACAAAGAACAAGGTAGAGACCCAAGAGAATGGTCTACCTAATAATTCCAAATTCCTAAAGTCATCTTTGGATCTAAGTCTTGAATGTCAAAAGGATTAAATTCTATTCTAAGAATTGATCTAGGGAAAATCAAAGAAGATCAAGATAGGGATCCACTTGTAGACATGAACTTTCAAAATTGGGTATATTGTCATTCATAATACTTGAGCTTTATGTTTCAAGAAAACCTCGATGATTGAAATAAGTCCACCTAAGTTGCCAAGGAATGAGAAGATAGTATTTCTCCTCATTTTTTTTTTAGCATGTTTTGGCAGGGGCTAGTAGACCCATTTTGCTAAGTTCATATCTTTAGCTAAGACCTATCAAATACAAATAAAGAATATTTGTAGTTGAAAAGGAATATCAAGGAATAAGTTTAGTTTTGAACATTTGAAGATTCCTCTCCTTTTTGTTGAAAGTGGAAGATGAATCTAGTTTCTGGCCCTTTGAAGATAGAGATAGGATCTCTAACATAGACTCCTAAAAATTATAAATTTATAGGCAAGTACAAAATATACTTAAATTTATTATTTTATGGAGCTCTAGGTTTGTGAAAGTGCCAAAAGAAAAAGACCACCAAAGAAGTCCACCCATATCACTAGTCCATAGGTACAAGGCATGCATGTACATTCGGGTGGACTAAGGGAAAGTGATTTGGGCAGGGACCTTGATTCATTTTCTTTCAAATTAAGGTAGGGCTTAGCCCTTATCTGATTACTAGAAATGAATCTAAAGAGACAGATGACCATGCTGAGAGTATAGATCATGGTGCACGGGGGAATACTTCACATATTATACCTACACACATTTTCGAGGACTAAAATGTTGAAGGGGGGAAGAATGTTGTACAATTCATGGGTTCAGAAGGTTAAACATATGGATTCTAAAGGTTAGAATATGATGTATGTTTTCCTTGGTCTAGCCCTTGAATTAACCTTGGAACATGCCTTGAACCTTTGGGTGAAACCCTTGGTTTTAACCCTTGAGGTATTTGTTCATATGAGCTCCCAATTGAATGGTTAGAACTTTAGGCTTGATTTATCCTAAGGTGTGGGAACCTTAGTCTTGGGAGAAGCTTCTCTAGGAGCGACCTTGTGTGTACGTGAGACAAGCATCCTCATTTGATTTAGAAGGCATGTGATAGACCTTGGGAAATTAGAAGGCATGTGATCACCCTTGGGAAAGTGTCCACATGAGGGACACTTGGCTGGACACTTGGCCAATCTCAAGGACATGCACCTCGTTGGGCTAGAGGTATATATGGGTGGAGCAGATACTGAGAGGCATTGGGAGGGCATTGGATCACAATCCTATTGCAGGTGCTCAAGAAGACCATGGTTGAGATGTATGAAATGGACAATCAAGCAATTTGAGGCTCTCATACCACACTGAAAGAAGTGGACAGACAAAAGCTATGGCTATGGCAAGGAGATGTATGTGTAGATGAAAACAGAAGTGGATCAATTTGATTAAATAAAAAGGAGTAATTGTATACAAGTATATGCTTTGGGCATTAAGTCAAGGTCAAGTAAGTGAATGAAGAAGATAAGTTTGGCACATGGCTTTCCTGAAAAGTGTTCCAGACATGCTGTTATCCAAAGATTTGGCAGAGGGGTCTGTTAGCTATGATTGCAAGTCTAATAAATACACTTTTAGGAAAAGACAAAGAGGTTACAATTGGGTGTTATTGTGCATGATTATAGTCTCTACTATGGTGCTTCCAGAACTTAGGTGTTGTCATGTTTTGGCCTTATGCTATTGTTTTTCTGCTCCTCTTTCGGCAGATTTACTATTGCCCAATAGGTGGGCATGGAGAGATGATTGTAGCATACATTGTTCATGTGCTACGCTCTTTCCGTCTTGGACTCCTCGCAACTTGTGGAGAAGGTGGTTTAGCTGGCAATGCTCTATCCTCTCCGTAAGCACCTCAACATCGTTCAGCAAATTATATGAGCCTTTCGGATGTAGTTCATTTATGCTTTGATAGGGCACTAGTAGTTCTAGCGAGAATAAAGAAATGGAGCCTCCATAGACCCTAGCTTAGACTCTACCTAATCACTGCGGTTTTTCTCTAATTTTTTTCGATCAACAAGAAAAGGAAATCAATATCAATGATCGTCAATTACAAACGATCCAAACTGGCCATGTCATGGATGTTCATGCGTTGTGTACTAAGTAGTAGTAAGAAGTCATTTTCCTACTTGCAAGTGAAGCTCATGTGAGACACACAATAGTTGACTTTGAATTACCAGATATAGGGAAGCTTATGTCAGACACACAGCAGTTGACTTTCACGTATGAAATATAGGGGAAGCTTATTTAGGACCTGGCGCTCGACGCAGTTTATTTTTAGTAGAGTTTAACATGTTTCACGGATGTTTATTGTTGTATACTAACTAATAAGCAAGAGGTCATTTCCGAACTTGCAAGTGAAGCTTTAATAGTGTACAGCACTGTGCACACACACACACACAATATATATATATATATATATATATATATATATATATATATATATATATATATATATACAGAGAGAGAGAGATACAAACACAGGCACAAATGTGGTCAATGTCTTATAAAGTTTTGCTCATTTATTCATCTTATCCTACATGCCTTACACTTTCTTTCCATGTTGAAAGAAATTTTAAGGCTCGACGTATATTTTGCACTACAAATCATTTGTTTTGACATACAATGAAATTGTATAATGTGTAAAGGGAGGATTAGAGTTTATCGTATGTTAAGAAAAGATTACACAGACGATAGCTGTTGTATGTTTTTGAGGAGAATATGAACCATGTGGGTGAGTACATTATATAAGAACGTCCAACTAATAAATACCTCTATTGATGCAGGATGAGATTAGACGACATCTCATACTACGAGATTACAACATGATGAGATAGGAAGAAAAGAAGCTAGACTCTTACTAGATAAGAACAAGAACTAGAGACTCATTGGGCTTTCAACATTGGCATTGGCAAGATTAAGGAAGTCTATGGGAAGTCCCTCGTTATTGGAGTGTGGGTATGCTTTTTCTGGATATTTCCATGATAGCATGATGGATGATATAAGTGATGACATGGCATATGTTGTAGAAGCTTCGACAATGTTGTGGGAAAGGTTGGTCCACATGGGCATCCAAGGCGCTCTAAGTAAGTGAGTATTGACATGGTAGAAAACAAATGGTACAAGGTAATAGACAGGACCATGATACAAGTTGGGATCAAGCATGAATGAAACAATCCATGACATAAGTCCTATAAAGCCTTCAGTTTATGAGAATTCCTTTTTTCTTTTTCATGTATATGTGCAAGCATGCATGTGTGATGTTTGCTTCTCAAGTGGGAATTGAACATACTCTCGTGCATCCTATTAGAGGAACATTGGTCATGTACTAGGCCTCCTATCATGCGATAACGTTCTAAAGTTGTAAAGAGATATGGTAATACTAGAATACTATAATACTATAACGACCAAAAACTATATCTTCAAACCTTTAATCATTTTATATGATATTCATATTCTTAGGGGCACAATGTAAGAGCCAATGTATAATTGAAGTTTTGCGTTGAGGCTAAGTGGGAATGAGCCTTAAGGTTTAACAAATTCCATAGGTGGACTTGAGAATAATGAGCAATCCCTCTTTGCATTTTAATCGCCAATATGTCTTTTGACGTGTGGCTCATTTCTTATTTTGTGACTTAGTTGTTAGTTGTTTTGTTGCTTCCTTGTACTTCCATGTCAGCCATATCTCTCTCTTCTTTCTCCCATCTCTAACCTGTCTGTTTCTCTTCTTTCTCCCATCTCTAACCGTTGGTGACCACCACAGACTCATGCACTACGTAGGCGACCAAAATGTCTCCCCTCTATACTAGAATGTATCCCATGTGGTGCTTAGTGCTATTGTGTGTTTCTTTCGTCAATCTACACCAGGTATTTTGACTCTATGATTGATGGCATCGTTGCCCCAATGCATGTGCCAGCATGCATGGTGCATTTCCAGTTTTGGGATACCCGCAAAACTGGATTCTTCCATCTCTCTCTCTCTCTCTGACCAAAAGGCACATAGCATGGTGATGGATTTTTCTAATGAGCGGCACGGCAGATATAGATGATGCGCGTCCATGGTAAACGCGAATACTTTAGAGCAGTTTTCTTTGTGCCCAATTACGAGGGCAATTCATTATGTTAGTTGGTTACTCTCATCATGATGAAAGTGGCGGGCAGACAGTCATCAGGATGAAAATGGTTGGCAGATTCGAGCAGGAATGAAAGAAAGAAGGAACAGAGGTTGTGGAAGAAATATATATATATATATATATATATATATATATATATATATATATATATATATATATATATATATATATATATAGTGTGTGTGTGTGTGTACTGCTGGACACTCTTAAAGCTTCACTTGCAAGTTCGGAAATGACCTCTTGTTTACTAGTTAGTACACAACGCATGAACATCCATGAAACGTGTTAAAATCTATTGAAAATAAATTGCGTCGTTCGCCAGGTACTAAGTAGGACAGTCATTTCGTACTTGAAAGTCAACTCTTGTGTGCGTCACGTGAGGTGCCCCTATATTTGACACTTGAAAGTCAACTGCTGTGTGTTTGACATAAGCTTCCCTATATTGGGTACTTCGAAGTCGAATGTTGTGTGTTTCACATAAACTGGCCTATATTTTGTACTTTAAAGTCAACTATTTTGTGTTTCACATGAGAGGGTGATTAAACTTCTTTGTAATGTCATCTAAACTTTGTAAGATCTATCCCTGCTCTGTGAAGTAGGCAAGGTCTCACTTCCTTTTTTTTTTTTAAGGTAGGAAAATGACCTCTTATTAGTAATTAGTACACAACGCATAAACATCCATGACATGGCCAGGTTGGATCTTTTGTAATTGAGCATCATTGATATAGATTTCCTTTTCTTGTTGCTTGAAGAAAAAAGAGTGAAAAACCACATCGCATAGGTAGAGTCTAAGCTAGGGCTTATGGAGGCTCCATTTCTTTATTCTTGCTAGAACTATTGGTGCCCTATGAAAGAATAAATGAACTGCATCCGAAAGGGTCATATAATTTGCTGAACCATGTTGAGGTGCTTATAGAGAGGATAGAGCATTGCCAGCTTGCCAGCAGTCCTAGACGGAAAGAGCGTACCACATGACCAATGTATGCAACAATCATCCATCCATGCCGATGTATTGGGCAATAGTAAATTTACCAAAAAAGGAGCACAAAAACAATAGCATAAGGACAAAACATGA
The DNA here is from genome assembly GCA_020310875.1 of Ceratopteris richardii. Taxonomy (NCBI): domain Eukaryota; kingdom Viridiplantae; phylum Streptophyta; class Polypodiopsida; order Polypodiales; family Pteridaceae; genus Ceratopteris; species Ceratopteris richardii. The sequence continues at coordinate 17,244,354 of CM035420.1, forward strand.
CAACACCAGATCTTGAGAGTATGAACATGCATAACAACCACCCAATGTCTACTATAGCTTCACTTATGCATAGTCGTTAACAATATCAACTCTTGGAAGAAAAATACAAAGCTTTGAAGGCACAAGAATAGGGCAATAGAACAAAGCAAGTTGATCATCAACACTAGCTATTCTTGAACTAGTCTATTTTGGATTAATTGTTTCAAGCATCAAATCGAAAGTACATAGGTACTTTCTTGGTTTCATTTGCAAGCTCAAAGGGCCTAATTTATAACTCGAAAGTGCATCGGGGCTGGTAGAAAGCAAGTTTTAGCAGTACCATCTCACTTTCTTGAGGTATCCATCCATCTCTTCCAATAGTGGTATCAAAACAAGTTGAGGTAAAATGCGAGATGGTTTCCCTTCTTTTATTGACAAATTGGACAGGAATAATTATCTAGCATGGTTCTTGAGGATGAAGACCTATCTACAAGGAAGAAGTCTCGATGGATACATATCAGGAGATGAGGAGATGCCCACATTTAGAAGTAAAGTCCAACCTATAAGAGAGGAGCAAGAAGGACTCAACTCATGGTGTGCTAAAGATGCTTTAGCCAGGTCATATTTGCTTAACTCTATCTCTGACTTCCTTCTTCCTCATATTAGGAATCACAAATCTTCCCAAGAGACTTGGGATACTCTACCTTCATACTTTTCTTCCAATACAAGAGCTAGGAAAAATCAATTGTGGATGGAGTTTACTACTTAAAAGAAGCAACCTAAGTAGAACGTTTTAGAGTATGTGACTAAGGTGAAGGATGTAGCTTATCAGTTGGCAAGTATAGGAGAGGAGATTGAAGAGGAGCAAATAGTGAGACAGATAATCAATGGCATCAAGGTAGACGATAAGTGGGAATCTTTCACAACTATAATGGATCTTTATATGAATATGCAAATACCTGATCTAACTACTGTCATGGGGCAACTTTTCACCAATTAAGCCAAGCTCAACAAAAATGTTGAACCATCAATAGGTAACAATTCTTCTGCCCTCTATATAGATAAAGGAAAGTCTAAGGATAAAGGAAAGAGCAAGAAGCTTGAAGATGATAGTACTACTTCTCAAGCTAACTACGCATGGAGAGGTAGGAATTCAAGATGAAGGGGCAAAGGAGGTAGCCAAGGTAGCGGGAGACCTTTCAACTCTTCCCCATGCAATATATGTGGAATGTCTAATCACACAACAAATGCATGCTATAAGAAATTCAAGAATCAAAGAGGAAGAGGATTCCAAAGAAGTGGCTACTCACAATCAAGAGGAAGATTCAACCATAATCAAGGTTACAAGCATGGTCACAACACAATTACAACAAAAATTATCAAGGAGGATACAAATCAAGAAAAGACTTCAACAACTATACAGAGGATCAAGAGGATTCTCTTCTCATTATGAACATGACCTCAAAACAAGGTACGAATGATGAGCACTCTTTTCTATATTGACTCAGGTTGTTCAAATCATGTAGCAAGAAATATAGTTCTCCAATCTGATCTTGAAGAGCCCAAGGGAAAGCACCAAGTGGACACAGGTGATGACACCAAGCATTCAGTTGTCAAGGTAGGAAATGTCAAAACTTCTGATGGAAATAAGAATCTGTTGAGCAGAGTTCTTTATGTACCTAAAGTATCACAAAGAATTTAACGAGGTTGGACAGATAATAGAAAAGGGTTTGCAAGTGAGGTTCAATAAATTTGGAGCCTTTGTGGAGGAACCCCAACATGGATTCAAGAGAATTGCAAAAGGAGAGAAAACACGTAGTTTGTCTACATTTGAGCTTTAGGACACTAGAAACATTGCACTTTATAATTATAAGGATCAAACCTTGTCTGAGTTAGAGATATGGCACAAAAGACTAGGACACAATGGTGAGAGAACATTGTAGCAGTTTGTAGAGATCAATGTGTACTTGGGATACCTAACATATCCAAGCAACATATGATCTATAAATGTGGTGCATGCCAGATTGGTAAATTACATAGGTTACCCTTTACAAAGAAAGGCTATATGCATGAGGATTACTTGGAACTTGTCCACACAGATGTGTGGGGACCAAGCAAGGACCCTTCAATTTCAGGCTCAAGGTATTATGTGTCATTTATTGATGATTTCAGTAGGTGGACTATGTTGTATCTCATGAAACATACGGATGAAAAGCTCAGTTGTTTCAAAAAGTATCTTGCACTAGTGGAAAATCAAACAAGAAAGAGTTTAAAAAGGATAAGCTCAGATGGAGGAGGTGAGTACTTCTCGAATGAGTTTGGTGCATTTTTGCAGGACAAAGGTATCAAGAGAGAGATCTCAACTAGATATACTCCTGGGAAAAATGGAGTAGTAGAGAGGAGGAATAGATTGATTGTGGAAGCAGCTAGATCTATGGTAAATGAAAAGAAGTTGCCTAATTATTTGTGGGCAGAGGCTCTTTCTACTGCCACTTATCCTATTAATAGGTTACCCTCTAAGTCCCTTGATGGGATGACCCCCTATGAGGCATGGAATGGTAGGAGACCATCACTTGAACATTGCAGAATATTTGGATGTGTTGCTTATGTGCATGTTCCATCTCAAATTAGAGGTAAGTTAGACCCTAAGTCAAAGAAATGCATCTTCATAGGTTATGATATAAATCAAAAGGGATACAGGCTTTTTAATCCATCCAACAAAGGATTTATGGTCAGTAGAGATGTTGCATTTGACGAGAATGACTGTTGGTTTGAAAGTGAATGCACGAAGGTCAAATTGCCATATGACTTGGAAGAAGAATTTCCTAGCCTCACTGTAGTGCAGAGAACTTCATTTTGCATCCAACATGATCTCTCTCTCTCTCTCTCTCTCTCCCCTCCCCCGTAGTCTCCCACCCTCCATCCCCCTCTGTTGGTACAAGTCAAGCCTTCACATTTGGCTTGGACATCTACTTTGAAGACTCTACATGAGGCAAGGAGCATAGGAACACTATCTTATGAGTTATTACCTTTTTACCCATTATAAAAGTCTATATGACTTGGCGCATTATGCAATCACGCCTAATTGATTGAAAGTCGTGGAAAAAGGTTGTTGATTGATTGAGAGAATATCTCAATCAACTCTTTTTAGGTGAAAGATTTTAGGAGATTGATTTGAATTCTAATTCAAGCTCTCACTCAACTCCTATAAAAACTACAAGTCAAAAGTCGCAGTCGTTCTTCACTCATCCCGAGGCATTACTGTATCAATCATTGAGTGTGTGAGGTCTACTCTATAGCCTACACCTCTGAGTACCATTGAGCTATGTTTATCATGTCAATGGGAATGTACATTTACATGATCTAATACAAATATTTACATTCATCATCTCTGTTATTCTCTGAGTGTACCACTTCAACTACTGTCAACTTCAAAGAGACATATCTCAGTGCCTACTGAACCAAATCAAGTGATTCAAAGCTTGATAGATTCAGCTCAAAGCATACCACAAGCATACAAATTTTGAAGCAACTTGGTTCAGCCAATTTCAAGAAATCGTGGTCGAAGAGCTCACTGTTGCAGTTCTTACAGTAAACGAGTAATTTCCGGTAGAAGAACGAAGTTGATCTCGTAGAGTAATGCGAAGCTTTGTATGAGAGATAGCTCACTCTATAGCTAGACATCTCTACTTTTAGTTGATCAATCTTTCCGGTGAAAAAGATATCTACACACAGTACAAAGTCTGACCGGAAAGAGACTGTCTGAACTAGAGGTTTTTTTTTTTAACTTCAGAAAGAGTTCAGTAAGTTAAGAAAGTTCACGTGTCACTTCCTTACTTCATGTATGTTCACTTGAAGTAATTATAAACAAAATTGAAGTTCATTCCGGTACAATTCCGGTACGATTACGGTGTCAATCCAGTGGCAGTCCGGTGAAATTTCGGTGAAATTTTTCCATTAAAGTTAGAGCACAGTCTTATATGTTGAGCGCTAGACTTTGCTAAGCTATTGATTGATTACAGAGAATTTCTGAATCACTCTAACTTAGTTCTTCTTGACGTGGCGGTTTCCGCAAGGCTCAGTCTTCGTTGAGTCATCAAGGAGTAGAATCGAAGAAAAGGATCAAAGAGGGTTGGTGCAAAGCAGGATTAGTAGTACCAACTCAATCTTCTGAGTGCATCCAACCATCTCTCCCAACAGTTGTATCAGAGCAAATAAGGTAACATGGGAGATAGTTTTCCTTCATTCATTGACAAATTGGACAGGAACAATTACCAAGCTTGGTCTCTAAGGATGAAGAACTATCTACAAGGAAGAAGCTTATTTGGATTCATATCAGGAGATGAGGAATTGCCCTCATTCAAAGCTAGAGGCCTACCCACCAAAGATGAACAAGAAAGGCTCAACACATGGTGTGCAAAAGATGCTTTGGCAAGGTCTTATCTTCTTAACTCTATATCTGATTTCCTTTTACCTCACATAAGGAATTGCAAGACTTCCCAAGAGACTCGGGAAACCTTGTCAACATATTTTTTATCAAGTACAAGGGCCAGAAAGAATCAACTATGGATTGAATTCACTACTCTTAGGAAGCAATCAAAGCAATCAGTTTCAGATTTTGTCACTAGGGTCAAAGACATTGCAGACCAACTGGCAAGTACTGGAGAGGAGATTGAAGAGGAACAAATAGTAAGGCAGGTAATCAATGGACTAAAGGCAGATGATAAATGGGAGAGCTTTACCACAGCAATGGACCTATACATGGACATACATGCTCCTGATCTAACAACCCTGATTGGTCAACTCTTCACACATGAAGAAAAGCTTACAAAGAATGGAGAACAATCAAAAGGTAACAACTCCTCTGCTTTATACACTGATAAGAAGGTTAAAGATAAAGGTAAAAGTAAGAAGGTTGATGAAGAAGGCTCTACCTCCCAAGCAAACTATGCAGGGAGAGGTAGATCTTCAAGAGGTAGAGGCAAAGGAAGTAAGCAAGGTAGGGGGAGACCCTACAACTCATCACCATGCAACATTTGTGGATTGTCTAACCATACCACAGATGAATGCTACAGAAATTATAAGAATCAGAGAGGAAGAGGCTATCAAAGAGGTGGATACTCTCAAGGTAGAGGCAGATTCAACCAACACCAAGGCTACAATGGATACAACAATCAGTACAACAACAATTACAACCACAACCACAATAGTAACTACCAAAATGGATTCAGAAATAGAAGGGATTACAACAACTACACAGAGGAGCAAGATGACTCCCTATTGATCATGAATATGACCTCCAAGGAAGGTACAAATGATGATCATTTATTTTATATTGATTCAGGGTGTTCTAACCATGTAGCTGGTAATGTGGCACTACTCTCTGATTTGGAAGAACCCAAGGGCAAACATCAGGTACAGACAGGTGATGATACTAAGCATTCTGTTGTAAAGGTTGGTAATGTAAAGACTAGTGATGGTAATCAGAACTTATTGAGCAGAGTACTTTATGTTCCAACTATTACCAAGAATCTAATGAGTGTTGGTCAGATTGTGGAGAAAGGTTTACAGGTCAGGTTCAATCAACATGGAGAATATGTGGAGGACCCAAGAGAAGAATAGCCAAGGGAGAAAAATCAGGTAGATTATTTACTTTTGAGCTTGAAGACACCAAAAACATTGCTTTATACAATTACAAGGATCAAACACTTTCAGAATTAGAAATATGGCACAAGAGGTTAGGTCACATTGGTGAAAGGACCTTAAAGCAAATGTGCAGGGATCAATGTGTGCTTGGGATACCTAATGTATCCAAGCAACACATGATATACAAGTGTGGAGCTTGTCAGTTTGGTAAGTCACACAGATTGCCCTATTCAAAGAAAGGTTTTATGCATGGAGACTACCTTGACTTGGTGCACACAGATGTTTGGGGACCTAGCAAGGACCCTTCCATTTCAGGATCAAGGTATTATGTGTCCTTCATTGATGACTATAGCAGATGGACTGTGTTATACTTTATGAAGCATAAGAATGAAGTGTTTAATTGTTTCAAGAAGTATCTTGCACTGGTTGAAAACCAAACAGGAAGAAACTTAAAAAGGCTAAGGTCAGATGGAGGAGGAGAATACTTCTCAAATGAGTTTGAAGACTTCTTGCAGGAAAGAGGCATCAAGAGGGAGATAACCACAAGGTACTCACCTGAACAAAATGGGGTAGCTGAAAGAAGAAATAGACTCATTGTAGAAACATCAAGGTCTATGCTTAATGAAAAGAAGTTGCCAAATTATCTTTGGGCAGAGAGTGTATCTACTGCCACATATCTCATTAATAGGTTGCCATCAAAGACACTTGATGGAATGACACCTTCTGAAGCTTGGCATGGTAAGAGACCATCTTTGGATCATTGCAAAATCTTTGGTTGTATTGCATATGTGCATATTCCTTCACAGGTAAGGGGAAAGCTAGACCCTAAAGCTGAAAAATGTATCTTCATTGGTTATGACTTGAACGAGAAAGGGTACAGATTCTACAACCCCTCAAACAAAGGTTTCAAGGTAAGCAGAGATGTCATCTTATATGAGAATGACTCATGGTATGAGAATGAATGCAGGAAGGTTAGTCTACCTTATGACATGGAAGAAGACTTCCCAAAGCTCACCAAGGAGGAACCAATCCAGAAAGAAGACTCAAGCTCAAATGATGATGATACAATTAACCTTGAAGAATTCAAGGCATGGAAGTCCAAAGGAAAGATGAAGATGAAGAAGCTAGAGGATATACCAGAATCTTCAACTCAAGCAATGAGGAGATCTCAGAGAGAAAGTAAGAAGCCTATCAGATATGGGTATGACACTTCTCTTGTAACTAAGCATTCTGTATATCTTGCAAAGGATTTGTTAAATGAAGAACCAGGTTCATATGAGGAGGCAATCACCAAAGCAGAATGGAAAGAAGCTATGGATGAAGAAATAGAAGCTCTCAAGGAGAGTGACACTTGGGACTTGGTACCCAAGAAGGATTCTATGAAGGTGATAGGATCCAGATGGATCTACAAACTAAAGAGAAACTCTGATGGAACCATCAACAGGTACAAAGCTAGGTTGGTAGCCAAGGGTTTTGCACAAACCCAAGGCATTGATTATGAGGAGACATTTTCTCCTGTGGCAAAGATGCCAACAATCAGAGTATTGGTGAGTGTAGCTGCATCCAAGAATTGGAACATGTATCAATTAGATGTCAAGAATGCTTTCTTGAATGGATGGATATCTGAAGAAGTCTACATGTCACAACCACCTGGCTATGAAGATCCCAAGAAGGTAAATTATGTTTGCAAATTGAAGAAGACTCTATATGGATTAAAGCAGGCACCTAGAGCATGGAATTACAGGTTGACAACATATCTCCAAGACCAAGGATTTGTGATGAGTAAAGCAGACACTTCTCTACTTATAAAGAGGAGTAGTACAGAGGTAATCTACTCGTGTGTTTATGTTGATGACATCATCATTACAGGCAATGATGTCAATGGGATTAGACACATCAAAGGACAGATGATGAGGGAATTCAAGATCAATGACCTTGGATTATTGAAGTACTTCTTAGGTCTTGAGTTAGTCTACACTAATTCAGGTATATATATCACTCAAAAGAAGTATGTACAAGATATGGTCAAGAAATTTAATTTGCAGGAAGCTACAATCTTAATCACTCCAATGGAGGTTAATCTAAAGCTAAGTGCTCATGAAGGGGATGAAGTCCAAGACATTACATGATATCAAAGTATGGTAGGTAGTCTGAATTATGCTACCTTGACTAGAATTGACATAGCATATGGTGTAAGTGTGCTTAGCCAATTCATGCACAAACCAAGGGTACCTCACCTAGAAGCAGCAAAGAAGATCTTGAAGTATCTAAAGGGAACTCAGAACCATGGTTTGTATTTTCCTTATACATCAGATATTGATATTAAAGTATATTCAGATGCAGATTGGGCAGGATGCAAGGATGATAGGAGAAGCACATCAGGATACATATGTTTTGCAGGTGATAAACCAATTTCTTGGTCAGCCAAGAAGCAACCTACAGTAGCATTGTCATCTACTGAAGCAGAGTATAGAGGGCTAGCAAATGCCACTCAAGAAGCTATCTGGTTGAAGCTTTTGTATACAGAGTTAGGCTTATATACAAGATCACCAATTATCCTTGGAGATAATACAAGTTCTCTTCACCTTGCAGCAAATCCAATATATCATGCTAGGACAAAACACATAGAGGTTCATTACCACTATGTGAGAGAGAAGTTGCTTAGTAAAGACATTCAGTTGACTTATGTGTCCACTAATATGCAATGTGCAGATTTACTCACTAAAGCTTTGGATGGAACTAAGTTATGCAGATTCAAATCCATGATTGGATTGCAGGATGTGATTGAAGAATGAAGCTGAAGACTTGAGCCAAAATGTTTGGCTTGAGGGGGAGCTGTTGGTACAAGTCAAGCCTTCACATTTGGCTTGGACATCTACTTTGAAGACTCTACATGAGGCAAGGAGCATAGGAACACTAGCTTATGAGTTATTACCTTTTTACCCATTATAAAAGTCTATATGACTTGGCGCATTATGCAATCACGCCTAATTGATTGAAAGTCGCGGAAAAAGGTTGTTGATTGATTGAGAGAATATCTCAATCAACTCTTTTTAGGTGAAAGATTTTAGGAGATTGATTTGAATTCTAATTCAAGCTCTCACTCAACTCCTATAAAAACTACAAGTCAAAAGTCGCAGTCGTTCTTCACTCATCCCGAGGCATTACTGTATCAATCATTGAGTGTGTGAGGTCTACTCTATAGCCTACACCTCTGAGTACCATTGAGCTATGTTTATCATGCCAATGGGAATGTACATTTACATGATCTAATACAAATATTTACATTCATCATCTCTGTTATTCTCTGAGTGTACCACTTCAACTACTGTCAACTTCAAAGAGACATATCTCAGTGCCTACTGAACCAAATCAAGTGATTCAAAGCTTGATAGATTTAGCTCAAAGCATACCACAAGCATACAAAGTTTGAAGCAACTTGGTTCAGCCAATTTCAAGAAATCGTGGTCGAAGAGCTCACTGTTGCAGTTCTTACAGTAAACGAGTAATTTCCGGTAGAAGAACGAAGTTGATCTCGTAGAGTAATGCGAAGCTTTGTATGAAAGATAGCTCACTCTATAGCTAGACATCTCTACTTTTAGTTGATCAATCTTTCCGGTGAAAAAGATATCTACACACAGTACAAAGTCTGACCGGAAAGAGACTGTCTGAACTAGAGGTTTTTTTTTTTTAACTTCAGAAAGAGTTCAGTAAGTTAAGAAAGTTCACGTGTCACTTCCTTACTTCATGTATGTTCACTTGAAGTAATTATAAACAAAATTGAAGTTCATTCCGGTACAATTCCGGTACGATTACGGTGTCAATCCAGTGGCAGTCCGGTGAAATTTCGGTGAAATTTTTCCATTAAAGTTAGAGCACAGTCTTATATGTTGAGCGCTAGACTTTGCTAAGCTATTGATTGATTACAGAGAATTTCTGAATCACTCTAACTTATTTCTTCTTGACGTGGCGGTTTCCGCAAGGCTCAGTCTTCGTTGAGTCATCAAGGAGTAGAATCGAAGAAAAGGATCAAAGAGGGCTGGTGCAAAGCAGGATTAGCAGTAGCAACTCAATCTTCTGAGTGCATCCAACCATCTCTCCCAACACCCTCCACTCCACCCACCCACCTCCTCCCTTGTACCCCTGCCCACAATGCCCCCCTCCACTCCACCCACCCACATCCACCCTCCCAGAGTGCCCCCTCCACTCCACCCATCCACCTCCTCCTTCCTACCCCCGCCCACATTGCCCCCTCCACTCCACCCACCCTCGGCCCTCCACTCCACCACCGTCATCCACCCTCCTACAGTTACCCCTCCACTCTACCTGCCCACTTCCTCCCTCCTACCCCCACCCACATCGCCCCCCTCCACCCTCCATCCCCCTCCACTCCACCCACCCACCTCCTCCCTCCTACCCCTGCCCACAGTGCCCCCCTCCACTCCACCCACCCTCGCCCCCTCCACTCCACCCACCCTCATCCACCCTCCCACAGTGCCCCCTCCACTCCACTTGCCCTCCTCCTACCTCCTACCCACGCTCATAGCGCCCCGCTCCACTCCACCCACCCTCGGCCCTCCACTCCACCCATCCTCATCCACCCTCCCACAGCGCCCCCTCCACTCCACCGGCCCAGCTCCTCCCTTCTACCCCCGCCCAAAAGGCCCCCCTCCACTCCACCCACCCTCACCCCCTCCACTCCACCCACTCTCCTCCACCCTCTGTCCCCCTCCACTCCACCCACCCACCTCCTCCCTCCTACCTCCACCCACCCTCCTCCCCTCCACTTCAGCCACCCTTCTCCACTCAACAACCCCCCCTCCACTCCACCCACCCACCTCCTCCCTCCTACCCCCGCCCACAGTGCCCCCCTCCACTCCACTCACCCCCGCCCCCTCCACTCCACCCAACCTCATACACCCTCCGTCCCCCTCCACTCCACCCACCCTCATCCACCCTCCGTCCCCCTCCACTCTACCCACCCACCTCCTCCCTCCTACCCCCTCCCATAGCACCCCCTTCACTCCAACCACCCTCCTCCCTCTCCACTCCACCCACCCTCCTCCACCCACCTCCTCACTCCCACCCCCGCCCATAGCACCCACCTCCACTCCACCCACCCTTGCCCCCTCCACTCCACCCACCCACCCACCTCCTCCCTCCTACCCTGCCCACTACCCCCGCCCTCCCTCTCTCTCTCTCTCTCCCGGGGTGTGTGTGTCTCGCTCATGTCCTCTCTAGGAGGGAGTTTCAGTTTCATCTGTTTGGACAGATGTCAAAGCGGAGGAAAGGGAACAGATCTTGTGCTCATGGTTGCTAAAGGATTAATGGATGGGAGCATGGAGAAGGAACGGAAGGTGTGTGCGTACCTAAGATGAAAGAGAAGTTTTTGGCAGATGGTTTTGGGCTAGGCAGGTTTGCAATAGTAGGGGAAGGTCCCCCTTGTGATGCACAAGAATGAATAGGGAATTCAAAGGGAAGAGGAGTTCTTTCGATAGGGCTTGGCTCTGAATGATCTTTCAATGATGGTGTCAACTATGGGGAGAAGGGCCGTCAGGGGGAAGGAATGTTTTGCACGATAGCAATAGCTAGAGGTCTCTTTGCTTGGCTGCCACTTCTACTTGTTTGTAACAAATAATGGAAGATTTAACAAAGCATTGTGATGACAAACCCTTGAGTACCTATTTTTGAGGATCTAATTTAAAAATAGTAGCCAAAACCATTTTTGACCTACCCCTAAAATTTTGGGGCAATCAACCAGCGCATATTCAGTGAACGTGTGAAATCGCCATGCCCTCTTGGCCTATTGAAGCCTATAAAAGCAATGGACTAGTACTCATTAAATATATACGTATCTTATCTTCGACATCTCTTCTGGTCTTCTCTTTGCACTCTGTGGCTACAAGCCTACTATAGGAAGTCACTCTTTGGTGAGGATATAGAGCATGGGCTTCCCAGTGGAGGGCTAATAGCACTATAGTCTGAAGAAGTTGCTTGATTTTTTCATTCGGTGTGACTCAGTGGTATTCCCTTACAGCAAGTCTTCATGTCTTTGTAGTGATCAGTACAAGTCTACATCTAGTGGTGTTCATTGTATTGGATGGATCTCTTGTATTGATTCCGTTTAGTCTTCCACTTGCATGTTAGCCTAGAGCATCAACTTTTTAGAGAATTTCTTTTGCCTATAATGTAATCATCTGTTCGAACTAAGGAGTGGTTTCGTCCTTCACTATTGTCATTTGTAATTAATCTTCTCTATGAGTATCTACAATACCTTGCATGTATTGGGATTGTGCTGGCTCAGAGGAATGTTAAAGGGTATACTTCCCTAAGGAGAACCTCCCTTGAGTAGGTGAAGTAATGGAAGTGCATATTGCCTGCTCTTGTTAAAAGTAGGTACCCCAATACCTCCTCTATAGTTTGGCACATGCGATGGGACACCTGCAATTCTATGAGAGGCCCTAAACATAGTAAATAGTCCTTTTTGCATTATTTCTGCCCTATTGCATCTTGCAAGTAGGTACATGACCCATACTCAAGCAGATAAGGAGCCTCTTCTTCTACAGAGGAGCCTTAAAAAAACATCTTTACCTTTGAATAGTAAACCTAGATCCCCTCTACCCTCTTTGAATTTATCTATTGATTTGGGTGCGACACCAATGTCAAAGGAAAAGCATAGGAGAACATTAGATTTCTCCTAAGATACTTCAGAGGAAACACCAGTGCCAATGGAGGATCTCTCACACTTACTCTCTAGACTGAATATGAAGTTTTCCACCTTTAAGGGACAAGCTTATGAGGATGCTGACGATCATGTGAGGAGATTCATCTCCCTATGCCGTGGACAAGGTCTGTAGAATAGAGAGGATGCAATGTTGGTAGTCTTCCCATCCACGTTGGAAGGCCTTGCTGACAAATGGTACAGTCATTATGCAGATGGCCATTTTGCTACATGGGAGGCTCTAAAGATGGCGTTCTCACAGACATTTCAATCAAGTGACTCCTCGAAAAGAGCTCTAGCTCAGCTAGAGAACCTAAGGCTAAGATCAGGTGAATCCTTTCATGAACTTCACACTAGGACAAAAGCACTTGTTGCACGTCTACCACATGCTCTAGGTGATTTCTTCGTGAAAAAATGGATAGAAAAAGATTTTTCCAAGTCATCTCAACAGGAGCTATGTGAATCTCTTAGATTGGATGCAAACCTTAATGATTTTGTTGCAACGGCATCGCGCATTGAAGAAGCTAGGCAATATTTTGAAGGGGATACACAACCAAATTATGTAGCAGAACTAATTGGGCAACTGAGGAAAGAAATGGGGGCATTGCAAATGCAGCAAAATCACAAAGAAGAGAAGGTCTTGCCACCACCATCGCGTCACACTAATGATGAAGTAGCCCAACTTCATCACGAATTAGAAGATTTGCAGACCACTTAGGATATAAGAAGGTAGATTTGGTGTACAATATGTAACAACAGTGGACATTCCAATGGTAATTTTCCTAACAGGGTAAGTTGTCAATTTTGTGGAAAGGATGGCCATGAAGCTAGAGATTGTAGCTACCTTAAGGGTGCACAACAACGAGGTAACCCTCAATATCTGAATTCATATTATGCTAGTACGTCGAATGTACCTAATAGAGAGGAAAATCATCCAAGGAAGCCTAGATATAGGCCATTGATGTGTTATCGTTGTGGTGAGTATGGCTATATGCAAAATAGGTGTTCCCTTCCAGAAGATGCACCTCCTTGTTAGCATTGTCCAGAGGCTAAGGATCACTATACCAAAGATTGCCCAAGAAGCTGCCTTGCTCCAATTTAAATGATTGCAGTCTCCGCACAAGTAGAAGGTATGACCACTCAGTTTTATGCTATCTCATCTTCTTCAATGCCCATGATGACTAGAGCCAGACAAGCGGCAACAACCTGTAGAGAGGAGCAACAAGGACTCCAGGATAGGGAGGAGGAAAATAAGACTGGATGGAAGGGCCAAGCAGACATTGAAGGAGCTTATGAAAGGATGGCTACTTCACTAAGGGACCAACCAACAAGTTTGCAAGAAGACACACATGTGGTAAAAATTGAGCAAATCTTGAAAGGTATTCATCATAAGGTTAGTCTGTACAAACTCATAAAGATGGATTCAAAAATAAGGAGTGACTTATTAAAGATTATACACATTGCTCACTTGAGTCAACCACCTAGCATAGATGGTTTCATGGTTGATTTTCCCCCTGCACCCTTGGCATACTACCAAAGTTCAAGGTTATCTGTTTTTATAAAGAATGAAGCTCTCACAGGTATGATCATAGATGGAGGCTTTGGCATCAATTTGCTGCCAGATTTCACGATGATGAAACTAAATTTGAACCCCACCAAGATGGCACCATTCATAGTTACACTAGCAGATCAGCATCGGGTTGCACCACTTGGCATTATTGAAAAGGCACTAATGATAGTATAGGGTTGTCACTTTCTTCTGGATTTTTTTGTTATTGTACTTCCACAAGAGAATTCTTACCTTTTACTCCTAGGAAGGCCTTGGCTAAGGCAAGCAAAAGCTTTGCAAGATTGGGGGGAAAACAAACTATGGATTTCAACAAACACCAATAGCCAACTGCAACTACATTTGGAAGAAGGATTCGACTCAGGGAAAGCTACTAGGTATACTGTAGACACTCAGTTAATGCCCTCTTTACCCCAAGAAGAAGATGCATTATTGAATTGGATGATGGAAAGTAAAAAGTGTTGCATGGTGGAAATCAATGAAATAGAGGAAGAAGTTGTAGATGAAGGAGTTGCAGAAAAAGGCCATGAAATTCACAAGGATTTAGAGAATGAGAGTTTGCACTTGAATACAAACATTGAAGGGGCAACAAATAAAGAGGTATCAGGGAAGGTAAGTTATCAACCTGAATGCAGAGAAGACCTCCCCTTTTTGGATATACCTCAAGGATGGACCAGAGAACATATTGTAGAATATAAGCTAAATTCCCCTCCTTCATACAGTGGAGATGATTTCTCAAGTAAGACTAGTCCTTAAACACTTGTTCAAGAAGTAGATCTAGGGGATGAAGAGAACCCTCAAGTAGTCCACTTTTCCTCTTGGCAATGGCATTATCCCCCTTCACTAGAGAAGGTAACTTCTTTACTTTTTGCTTATAAAAATGTCTTCGCATGGTCCTACAAATATCTAATAGGGATACTAGAGGAGCTTGGATTACACTGAATACCCTTAGTCGAGGGAGTCGTGCCTGCAAGAAGTAGGCCGTATCGACTCAATCCAAAGTATGCAGAGGCGGTAAAGTTGGAAATTACAAAACTAGAAGAAGCAGGTATAATTGTTCTAGTAGAACATTCCAGGTGGCTTTCCTCTATGGTTATTGTACCCAAGAAAAATAGTGGAAAAATAAGAGTCTACGTTGATTTTCATGCCTTGAATAAGGTAACTGTTCAAGATGGATTTCCTCAGCCATTCACATAGCAAGTACTTGAGGAAGTAGCGAGACACACTTTGTATAGATTCCTAGATGGTTTTAGTGGCTACAATCAGATAGTGATCCATCCTGATGATAGGGACAAAACAACCTTTGTTACTCCATGGGGCACTTATGTCTATACTTGCATGGCTTTTGGCTTGAAAAATGCACCAGCTTCATTTAATAGAACAATGTATCTGATATTGGGCAAGTGGCTAACAACATTTCTGCGCATTTTCATGGATTACTTTTCAGTGTTTTCAGGCACAGATAGAAGAGCAACAGTTCAAGATTTCTATGACCATTTGGAAAATCTAAAGGAATTTTTTTTAGCAATGTCTCAGAATGGGTTTGAAGTTAAATCCTGCTAAATGTCACTTTTTGGTTACTAAAGGCACTCTTCTTGGTCACATAGTATCTATTGAAGGGATAATGGTTGACCCAACAAAGGTTACTGCTATCCTTTCCATGCCTATTCCACAAACCCCAAAGGAAGTGCAAAGTTTTTTGGGCCATGCAGGATACCATAGAAGATTTATATGAATGTATTCAAATATAGCTAAGCCCTTGTTAAGGCTTGCTAGTAAAAAGGTCCCCTTCTCATCGATTCCTGAAGCTGAGAAAGCATTTTGTGGACTAAAATTGAGGTTATGTACTACTCCACTTTTAAGTGTTCCTAACTAGTCATTAGAATTTCATGTACATATAGATGCCAGTCTTCATGTTGTTGGTGCGGTTTTGGCTCAACCATCATCACACAAGGTTGATAGACCTATCTCTTATGCCAGCAAACTACTTACCAAGGCAGAAAGGAACTACAATACAACCGAAAGGGAAGGTTTGGCTATTGTATTCGTTGTTCAAAAGTTTTGGCATTACCTTCTAGGTGTACATTTTATGGTCATATCTGACCATCAGCCCTTGAAGTACTTGATAAAAAAGCCGAGAGTGGCTCGAAGGGTTTGGCAATGGTTACTCCTGTTTCAAGAATTCAACTTTGATATTCATATTAAGCCAGGAAGAGAGCACTACATGGCAGATCAAGTGTCTAGGACCGCAATGAGGGAGAAGGCAATAGGTATTAATGATGAACTTGTGGATAGTAATCTCTTCCTAGTAGCAACTCAGGCTGATTCGTATGATGGAATTCTCCATTTTCTCACTAGTGGAAAATTCCCAGAACACTTAACACCTATAGAGAAGAGAAGATTACTCCTTAAAGCCAAAGTGTACTCACTTATAAGTCGGAATTTATATAGATATTTTCAAGATGGTATTTTGAGAAAGTGTGTTTATCCAGAGGAGGTAAACCTTTTGCTTGAGACAACACACAATGAAGGGCATCTAAATGGGGAGAATTCGTCTCACACAATCATCCACAAAGGACTATGCTGGCCTCATATCTACCGAGACCCGATCAAGTTTGCTAAAGAATGCGACATCTACAAGAGATGTGCTCCTAGGCCTACCAGATTGAATTTCCAACCATTAGTCATATCTACAAGATGACTCCCATTCAAAAAATGGGGTCTTGATTTCATAGGATCAATTAGTCCAATTGGTCAACCTGGGGGTAAGAAGTATATTTTGATGGCCACATGTTATGCAACTAAATGGATAGAGGCTAAAGCTACTATGGACTGAACGGCTTTAAGAGTAGCTAAGTTTTTGTATAAATGTATTTTCTCAAGATTTGGTTGCCGAGTGGAAATCACTAGTGATAGGGGCACACATTTTGTAAATCAATTGCTCCAATTTATATTTGACAGGTACACGGTCTTTCATAAAACGTATTGTGCCTACTATCCAAGGGCAAATGGCCAAGCAAAAAGCTCCAATAAGATTTTGATTGGGTTACTGCGCAAATTATCTTTTGATCATCAATAGAATGGAAGGAGGCTATGGATGAAAATATAGAAGCACTCCAAGAGAATGAAACTTGGGAGCTAGTACCCAAGATAGTATCAATGAAGGTAATTGGTTCTGGGTGGATTTACAAAATCAAAAGGAACTCAGATGGATCCATAAATAGGTACAAAGCTAGGCTTGTGGCTAAGGGTTTTGCACAAACCCATGGAGTAGATTATGAAGAAACTTTTCCACCAGTGGCTAAGATGCCAACCATTAAAGTATTGATAACTGTAGCTGCATCTAGAAATTGGAATAAGTATCAACTAGATGTAAAAAATGCTTTTCTAAATGGGTGGATTTCACATGAGGTTTACATGGCTCAACCTTGTGGCTATGAAGATTCAAGTTAGGTAAATCATGTATGCAAATTAAAGAAAGCTCTTCATGGTTTGAAGCAGGCACCTAGGGCATGGAACCATAGGCTAACAACCTATCTTCAAGACCAAGGACTCATGATGAGCAAGGAAGATTCTTCTCTATTTATCAAGAGGAGTAATTCAGAAATGATATGTTTATGTGTATATGAGGATGACATCATTCTTACACATAGTGATGCCAATGTCATCAAACAAATAAAAAATGAGATGATGCAGGAGTTTAAGATCAGTGGCCTAGGGTTTTTGAAATATTTTCTTTATCTTGAGTTGGTATACACTAACTCAGAAATCTATATCACTCATATAAAATATGTGCAGGACATGTTGAAGAAGTTCCACTTGGAGGATGCAAAAGTAGCTAGCACCCCTATGGAAGTAAATCATAAATTGAGTGCTCATGAAGGTGATTTTCTTGAAGACATTGCAGGTTAACAAAGCATAGTTGGGAGTCTAACCTATCTAACAAGGATTGACATATGTTATGGAGTAAGTGTTCTGAGCAAATTCATGCATAAAACTAGAGCACATCACTTGGAAGCTGCTAAAAGAATTTCGAAGTATCTCAAAGGTACTCAAAATCAAGGTCTTTACTTCCCATACACATCAGGTTTGGACATAAAGTTGTACTCAGATGTAGATTGGGCAGGATGTAAGGATGATAAAAGAAGTACTTCTGGCTATTTATCTTTTGTAGGTGATAAGACCATCTCATGGTCTTCTAAGAAGCAACCACGTGTTGCTCTATCTTCAACAGAGGCTGCATACAGGGGATTAGAAAAAGCTACACAAGAAGCTATTTGGATCAGATTGCTCTACTTAGATTTGGGACTTCACACTCATTCACCAATGATCTTTGGTGATAATACTAGATCTTTGCATCTTGCAGCCAACCCCATTCATCATGTAAGAACTAAGCATGTAGAAGTTCACCATAACTATGCTAGAGAGAAACTCTTGAGCAAAGCGATTCAACTAGCATATGTATCTACAAGTATGCAGTGTGCTGATTTGTTAACCAAAGCACTTGATGGTACTAAACTTTGCAGGTTTAAAATCATGATTCGACTATAGGATAGTCAAGAAGATTGAAAAAGCAATGCAAGCCAAGATGTTTGGCTTGAGGGGGAGTGGTTGGTGCAAATGGACAAGCCTACACATTTGGCTTAAGCATGGAAGGCATTGTGTGGAAGCACTTGATGAGGCATGTGAACTATAGCTTGTAACTACTTGATCATTTACCATTATAAATCAATAAATCCTTGGAGAGTCTTGTAAAAGCTTATATCTCCTGCAGTTAGGATGAATATTAGCTAAGAATTCAAGATGAAGGAATGTCTCCTAAATCAAAGGAGTTACTTTTTTATTGGAGCCAAGTTTGAATTCAAAATTCAAACTTAGAAGAAATACAAGGTCTTGTAAAGACACGTGGGGTAGTGTGCCTCATTTAGAGCTCTCTCCTTGCTCATTTGTAGAACTTGAGTAGCTCACACGATAGCTCACTCGGTTCATCATCATTGAACATCATTATAATGCCAATGACTTTGTACAATCATGTGATATAATAAATATAGCTCATTGAACATCTCTGTTTACTTCTCTACTATGACTACTTAGAATAGTCAACGTCTTCTGGTCATATCTCAGTGAATACTCAACCATTTTGCATAATCCTTGGCTTGTTGGAACCAATTTAAAGTCTAAGTTGGGATTTCAAAATTACAAGGAATTTGGTTTAGGCATGTGAGAGAAATTTTCTTCGAAGTGCTCACGAGTCATCTACTTGTTAGTCCCTAAAAAGTCGGGGTTAAGATTTGATTTACTAAAATGATTTCTCAGAGCATACCTGATCATTTTAAATGATTCCACTTGCAATCATTAGCTACCTAGGCTAATTGAATTCCCCCAACAGGAATTTTATCAATTGTTATTGTACTGTGAGCTCTGAGTAAAAAAGCCAGCAGGTGTATGAACTAAAATAGCAAGTTTTTCAACACTAGCTATTCTTGAACTAGTTTGTTTTGGATTAATTGCTTCAAGCATCAACTCCAAAGTACAAAGGTACTTTCTTGGTGTCATTTGCAACCTAAAAAGGCATACTTTATAACTCTAAAGTGCATCAGGGCGAGTACAAATTTATTATATGCACTATAATAAATTTGCATGTTATAAATTAGGAAAGTTCCTCTTAATCGAATACTATTGTGAGTGTTTGGATTGCGACTTCGATTCTTACTCGCATAAGATGATAGGGAGTAATTAATGATTACCGTGGGTGTCTTATTATTGTAAAAGTTTAGAGGTCTAGAATCAAACTTGGGGATAAGACTTAATTCTTACTCTTATAGTAATCTAGAAGGGATTATCCGAAAGGGCCGTATAATTTGCTTATGGAGGGGATAGAGCGTGGCCAGCTAAACCATCTTCTCCACAAGTTGCGACGAATCTCAGACGGAAAGAGCGCATCCATCCATCCATCCATGCCCATGTATCTACCGAAAGAGGATCGCAAAAACAACACCAGATCTGGAGAAAGCACCATAGTAGGGACTATAAACATGCATAACGACCACCTAATGTCTTCTATAGCTTCACTTATCTGTAACCCTTGACAATATCAACTCTTTGAAAAACAATACAGAGCTTTGAAGGCAAATAGAACAAAGCAAGTTGATCGTCAGACATAGATGGGAATGCTAGAACGTTGCAAATGGCGCATCAATCGTCATACAACTATGGCCTAAAATGACTCTCTTCTGTTTTTCTTCAACAACGTCTTTTCCTTCTTTCTTTCTTTCCTGCTCAAATCTGCATGCCCATATGTCCCTCTCAAGTCTGCCCGCCATTTTCATCCCGTTGAGAGTAACCAAGTAACATAAGGAAGTGCCCTGTTATTTGGGCAGAAAGAATACTGCTATAAATTATTCGTGTTTACAATGGACACGCATCATCTTCATCTGTAGTGCCGCTCATTAGAAAAATCCATCACCATGCATGCACAGAGAGAGAGAGAGATGAAAGAATCCAAATTTACAGAGAGAGAGAGAGAGAGAGAGAGAGAGAGATATGAAAGAATCCAAATTTACAGTCATCCCCAAAACTCAAAATGCACTATGCATGCTGACACATGCATTGGAGCAACGACGCAAGCATCAAAAAAAAAAAGAAACTATACCATCAATCGTAGAGTTAAAATATCTGGGTTAGATTGGCGAAAGCAACACCTAATAGCACCATATGGGATCCATTAGAGGGGAGACATTGTGGTGGCCTACGTAGTGCATGAGAGAGAGTTGGCTGACATAAAAGTACAAGGGAGCAACAAAACAACTAACAACTAACTCACAAAATGAGAAATGATCTACACGTCAAAAGACATTTTCACGAATCAAAAGCAAAGAGGGTTTGTTCATTATTCTCAAGGGCAAAGAGGCTTTGTTAAGCGTTAAGGCTCTTTGTCAGTTGGCCTCAACGCAACACTTCAATTATACGTTGTCTTAAAATGATGAAAGGTTTGAAGGTGTAGTTTGTTTTCGTTTTAGTATACTTCTTTGCAACTTTGAAACGCTACCGCAAGATAGGAGGCCTAGTAGACGACCAATGTTCCTCTAATAGGATGCACGAGAGTATGTTCAATTCTTCCCACTGGAGAAGCAACCATCGATTTAAAACCACACTATTGAACATGTTTCGATGCACACAGAGATGCATGCATATTTGTTTGCGTACGCACATGCATGCATCTCTCATAAAGGCATTCTCATAAAGTCAAGGCCTTAAAGGAGTTATCTCATGGACACCCAGAACTATGGAAGTACAGCTTGATGCAGTGCTTCATTGCATATTCATGCTTGATCCCAACTCGTATCATGGTCATGTCCATTACCTTGCACCATGTCTTCTCTACCATGTCAATACATACTTACTTAGAGCACCTTGGATGCCCATGTGGATCAACCCTTCCCAAAACATTGTGGAAGCTTCTACAACAGATGCCATGTCATCACATATATCATCCATCATGTTATCATGGAAAATCTTAGAAAAAGCATACCCACACTCTGATAACGAGGGGCTGCCCCATCATTTTCTTAGTCTTGCCAATGCCATTGCTCAAAGCTCAAAGAGTCATGATCTCCAAGTACCTTCTAGTCTCTAGTCTCTTGTTCTGCTTCTTCCTATCTCGTCATCTTTTAATCTCGTCGTATGAGATGTCGTCTAATGTCATCCTGTATCTTGCTCGTCTCCATCAATAGAGGTATTTATTAGTTGGATGTTCTTATATAATGTACACACCCACATGGTTCATATTCTGCTTAAAATCATATAGCAGTTATCGTTTGTGTAATCTTATCTTATAGGATAGACTCTAATCCTCCCTTGACACATTATACAAATTCATTGTATGTCAAAACAAATCGTTTGTGTAATCTTATCTTAAAGGATAGACTCTAATCCTCCCTTGACACATTATACAAATTCATTGTATGTCAAAACAAATGGTTTGTAGTGCAAAATGTACGGCCAGCCTTAGACTTTCTTTGAACATGGAAAGAAAGTCTAAGGCATGAATATATATATATATATATATATATATATATATATATATATATATATATATATATATATATATATATATATATATATATATATAGTAGTGCGGACACTCGTAAAGTTTCGCTTGCAAGTACGGAAATGACCTCTGACTTACTAGTTAGTACACAACGCATAAACATCCGTGAAATGTTTAAGATTCTACTAAAAGTAAATGGCGGACAGTCATTTGGTACTTGAAAAGTCAACTATTGTGTGTGCACATAAGCTGCCCCTATATTTGGTACTCGAAAGTTAACTACTGTGTGTGTGACATGAGCTGCCCCTATTTTGGTACTTCAAAGTCGACTGTTGTGTGTTTCACATGAACTGCCCTACATTTGAT
Organism: Ceratopteris richardii; assembly: GCA_020310875.1. Lineage (NCBI taxonomy): Eukaryota > Viridiplantae > Streptophyta > Polypodiopsida > Polypodiales > Pteridaceae > Ceratopteris > Ceratopteris richardii. Next base: position 17,266,683 of record CM035420.1, read on the forward strand.
ACTTCAAAGTGAACTATTGTGTGTCTCATATGAGCTACCCTAATAGCTAAATATTTGGTACTTCGAAGTCAACTGTCGTGTGTTTCACAATCAGCTGCCCTATATTCGGTGTGTCTTACATATTCTTGGATATCAAAATGGGCTTTCACCGTTTCTCAAAATGAGAAGAGGTGGGGTTTATGCATAAGTTGTACAAGAAGGATGTGAAAAACGAGAGAAAGCTAAGAATCATTACAGTGATCTAAACACTCGATTTTCAAGGACTCGAGGGATATTCACGACAAAGACCTACTGTTGATGTCCATCATAGAGTTCATTGTAAATTTATCACTCGCATGACTCTGAGAATTTGCAACAAGGAAAAAGCATGGTTATTTTTCTTAGTTCGTCAGTCCTGTGAGAGTATTAGCACTTAAATGATAGGCTGCCATAGAGCAAGTCATATAGAGAAGTTTCAGAGAGGCCAGGCCCTTTCAACTTTCCAACATTCCCATTGCAGGATATTACTCATTGCCTCCATCCTCCAAATACAAGAAAAATTTACGTAGATCGATAGAGCATTCCAATGCAGAGAAAGAAGCGTAAGAATATAGGATGATGAAGAGACAAAGAGCTAAGATGTTGATGATGCACCTCAATCACTTCAATCCCCTGTAGGAACATTGTCAGTGCCAGCTAGTGAGAGATGCACAAAAAGGAGGGTGAATTTGAGTGGCCACTACATAGTCAACATCCATATGACCTGGTCACTCTTTTAGAAGAAGGACCACAGAAAGAATAGCTTAAAGAAATCTTAACAAGTGACAAGAACTACAATGCCATAAAAGCTAAAGGAAAGAATCAACTTCCATTATCTGTGCACACATAAGGCGGCTCGATAGTGGGTTATAAAAGAAGGAGAATCATATTGGATCTATTGTGAACTCAAAGGTTCCACATTTGTTCCACTATTGGAGAAAAATTGCTAGGCACAAGCTTCACTCCACTATTGTGTTGCTCTTCCAATGCATTCATCACTTTTAACTTGCACTACAGAGAAACACTATCATCATCAATGTTAGACTCTATGTATAGGAGAATGCGTTATGGGTAGCATTACAAGTAGAAGAAGGGACACAAACTATGGCACACAAGTTAGAAAGGTTGTAGTACAATTCACAAGTTTTGTCTGTTAGATATTCACAAGTGTTGTTTGTTAGATATGCTAACTAGAAATATTAGTAAGCTAACTAGGGAAATAAGTAAGCTAAATAATGAAATAAGTAAGCTCTGTTGCCACTCATTAGTTAGAGATGGTTCATGCATAGACAACTGCTGCCAATGGAACCAGAGGAAACCAAAGTGAACCAAAGTGAAGCAAGAGAACCATGAGTGCCAAAGAAGCCAAAGATGCCAAAGTTATGCCATGGTTCTATGCCATAGCTAATACCTTGGAGTAAGCCACAAGAGTAATTGAATCCATAAATGAACTTGACAAACAAACTTGATAAACAAACTTGATAAACAAACTTGATGAGTAACCAAATTGATAAACAAACTTGATAAACGAAGTTGATAACCAAACTTGATAAATGAAGTTGATAACCAAACTTGATAACCGAACTTGATAACTGAACCAGAATAGGAACACTGAGCATAGTGAGTACAATGATTACTGTAAGAAAAATAATAGCACAGCGGAATAGACGTGTACACAAAGTTGAGAGAAAAACACAGACAAAGATAGACACAAACTGAGAGATAGAGAACTCGAATTCTCAAATTGACGAGCATAATGCAGTTACAATGATGGTGCTATCCACCCGTGCGCTCCCACTGTGGAGCTTAGATGGTGATCTAGACAGACTCTACATGAAGGGCTTACTACTGTGCAATGCTATGTAAAGCTCAACTTGGGCCGTGCTTATATAGCTTTTATAAGGCGGTTCGGTATAGATAAACGTAGTCGGGAGATACAAAATAGTCGGTAAAATATGCGATCCGATAATATCTCCATGATCAAAAGTCCTATCGTCTCGGCCCTACGAGGCTCGGGGAAAGCCCCCCCGGGACCTTGCAAAAGGGGGCAAGCCCCCCTCTGCACTCCCCCCATTAAGGTTCTATGGGGAAACCGTGTGATGCCATAGGGCCTTTATTTTCACCTTAAATGGAAACCCAATGCCCTGGAAGTTTATGCCCTACCTAACCTAATGGCTAGGCTCAAAAAGATCATCTACAACCATCAACGGTCACACATAGACCTCATCTAACTTGGAAGTTAGGGTTCCACAAATGTCCAGGCTCTCATTATGGCTTCTCCTCATAATGGGGGCCTTACAACTTAGAGCACCATGGATCATTTGTGGTCACATGAGGGTGGAGTATTGAGTATATCCAACACCCCCCCTCAATGTCCACCCTACGGTGAACTACCTTCTTGGTCCAATCCCAAGCTTTGGAAAGTGTCAAAGAAGTTGCTCTCTCCCAAGATCCTGGGTGAAGATGTCTGCTCCATTTTCTTTAGTAGGACAATAGCTTATCTCCACGACCCTGTCCTCAATCAACTCACGCACATAGTGATAATGAATTTCTATTTGCTTGGTACGTGCATGGAAAATAGGATTTTTGGCGATGGCCATGCAACTTTGGTTGTCACACTTCAACTCTATAGCCTCCTGTCCTTGTATTCCTATGTGCCATAGGATCCTCCTCAACCATACTACTTCACATGCTGCAACACATGCAACTTTGTACTCAACTTTAGTAGAAGATAATGCTACAGCCGGTTGCTTCTTACTAATCCAAGAGAAAATCCCTCGTCTGAAAAAAAAGCAATATCCAGAAACTAATTTTTTGGTATCAATATCTCCTGCCCATACACATCAGGTTTGGACATAAATTTGTACTCAGATGTAGATTGGGCAGGATGTAAGGATGATAGAAGAAGTACTTTTGGCTATTTATCTTTTGTAGGTGATAAGACCATCTCATGGTCTTCTAAGAAGCAACCACGTGTTGCTCTATCTTCAACAGAGGCTGCATAGAAGGGATTAGCAAACGCTACACAAGAAGCTATTTGGATCAGATTGCTCTACTCAGATTTGGGACTTCACACTCATTCACCAATGATCTTTGGTGATAATACTAGATCTTTGCATCTTGCAGCCAACCCCATTTATCATGCAAGAACTAAGCATGTAGAAGTTCACCATAACTATGCTAGAGAGAAACTCTTGAGCAAAGAGATTCAACTAGCATATGTATCTACAAGTATGCAGTGTGCTGATTTGTTAACCAAAGCACTTGATGGTACTAAACTTTGCAGGTTTAAAATCATGATTGGACTATAGGATAGTCAAGAAGATTGAAGAAGCAATGCAAGCCGAGATGTTTGGCTTGAGGGGGGGCTGTTGGTGCAAATGTACAAGCCTACACATTTGGCTTAAGCATGGAAGGCATTGTGTGGAAGCACTTGATGAGGCATCTGAACTATAGCTTGTAACTACTTGATCATTTACCATTGTAAATCAATAAATCCTTGGAGAATCTTGTAAAAGCTTATATCTCCTAGAGTTAGGATGAATATTAGCTAAGAATTCAAGATGAGGGAATGTCTCCTAAATCAAAGGAGTTACTCTTTTATTGGAGCCAAGTTTGAATTCAAAATTCAAACTTAGAAGAAATACAAGGTCTTGTAAAAACACGTGGGGTAGTGTGCCTCATTTAGAGCTCTCTCCTTGCTCATTTGTAGAACTTGAGTAGCTCACACGATAGCTCACTCAGTTCATCATCATTGAACATCATTATAATGCCAATGACTTTTTACAATCATGTGATATAATACATATAGCTCATTGAACATCTTTGTTTACTTCTCTACTATGACTACTCAGAATAGTCAACTTCTTCTGGTCATATCTCAATGAATACTCAACCATTTTGCATAATCCTTGGCTTGTTGGAACCAATTTAAAGTCTAAGTTGGGATTTCAAAATTACAAGGAATTTGGTTTAGGCATGTGAGAGAAATTTTCTTCGAAGTGCTCACTAGTCATCTACTTGTTAGTCCCTAAAAAGTCGGGGTTAAGATTTGATTTACTAAAATGATTTCTCAGAGCATAGTTGATCATTTTAAATGATTCCACTTGCAATCATTAGCTACCTAAGCTAATTGAATTCCCCCAAAAGGAATTTTATCAATTGTTACTGTGTTGTGAGCTCTGAGTAAAAAAGCGAGCAAGTGTATGAACTAAAATAGCAAGTTTTTCAACACTAGCTATTCTTGAACTAGTTTGTTTTGGATTAATTGTTTCAAGCATCAACTCCAAAGTACAAAGGTACTTTCTTGGTGTCATTTGCAACCTAAAAAGGCCTACTTTATAACTCTAAAGTGCATCAAGGTTAGTACAAATTTACTATATCCACTATAATAAATTTGCATGTTATAAATTAGGAAAGTCCCTCTTAATCGAATACTATTGTGAGTGTTTGGATTGCGACTTCGATTCTTACTCGCATAGGATGATAGGGAGTAATTAATGATTACCGTGGGTGTCTTATTATTGTAAAAGTTTAGAGGTCTAGAATGAAACTTGGGGATAAGACTTAATTCGTACTCTTATAGTAATCTAGAAGGGATTATCCGAAATGGCCGTATAATTTGCTGATGGAGAGGATAGAGCGTGGCCAGCTAAACCAGCTTCACTTATCTATAACCCTTGACAATATCAACTCTTTGAAAAACAATACAGAGCTTTGAAGGCAAATAGAACAAAGCAAGTTGATCGTCATACAACTATGGCCTAAAATGACTCTCTGGTATTTTTCTTCAAGAACGTCTTTTCCTTCTTTCTTTCTTTCCTGCTCAAATCTGCATGCCCATATGTCCCTCTCAAGTCTGCCCGCCATTTTCATCCCGTTGAGAGTAACATAAGGAAATGCCCTGTTATTTGGGCAGAAAGAATACTGCTATAAATTATTTGTGTTTACAATGGACACGCATCATCTTCATCTGTAGTGCCGCTCATTAGAAAAATCCATCACCATGCTATGTGCCTGTTGGTCTCACACACACAGAGAGAGAGAGAGAGATGACAGAATCCAAATTTACAGTCATCCCCAAAACTCAAAATGCACTATGCATGCTGACACATGCATTGGAGCAACGACGCAAGCATAAAAAAAAAAGAAACTATGCCATCAATCGTAGAGTTAAAATATCTGGGTTAGATTGGCGAAAGCAACACCTAATAGCACCATATGGGATCCATTAGAGGGGAGACATTGTGGTGGCCTACGTAGTGCATGAGAGAGAGTTGGCTGACATAAAAGTACAAGGGAGCAACAAAACAACTAACAACTAACTCACAAAATGAGAAATGATCTACACGTCAAAAGACATTTTCACGACTCAAAAGCAAAGAGGGTTTGTTCATTATTCTCAAGGGCAAAGAGGCTTTGTTAAGCGTTAAGGCTCTTTGTCAGTTGGCCTCAACGCAGCACTTCAATTATACGTTGTCTTAAAATGATGAAAGGTTTGAAGGTGTAGTTTGTTTTCGTTTTAGTATTCTGGGTAACTCAGTATACTTCTTTGCAACTTTGGAACGCTACCGCAAGATAGGAGGCCTAGTAGACGACCAATGTTCCTCTAATAGGATGCACGAGAGTATGTTCAATTCCCACTGGAGAAGCAAACATCCATTGAAAACCACACTATTGAACATGTTTCGATGCACACAGAGATGCATGCATATTTGTATGCGTACGCACATGCATGCATCTCTCATAAAGGCATTCTCATAAAGTCAAGGCCTTAAAGGAGTTATCTCATGGACACCCAGAACTATGGAAGTACAGCTTGATGCAGTGCTTCATTGCATATTCATGCTTGATCCCAACTCGTATCATGGTCATGTCCATTACCTTGCACCATGTTCTCTCTACCATGTCAATACATACTTACTTAGAGCACCTTGGATGCCCATGTGGATCAACCCTTCCCAAAACATTGTGGAAGCTTCTACAACAGATGCCATGTCATCACATATATCATCCATCATGTTATCATGGAAAATCTTAGAAAAAGCATACCCACACTCTGATAACGAGGGGCTGCCCCATCATTTTCCTTAGTCTCGCCAATGCCAATGTTGAAAGCTCAAAGAGTCATGATCTGTCTGCACATAAGCTGCCCCTATATTTGGTACTCGAAAGTTAACTACTGTGTGTGTGACATGAGCTGCCCCTATTTTGGTACTTCAAAGTCGAATGTTGTGTGTTTCACATGAACTGCCCTACATTTGATACTTCAAAGTGAACTATTGTGTGTCTCATATGAGCTACCCTAATAGCTAAATATTTGGTACTTCGAAGTCAACTGTCGTGTGTTTCACAATCAGCTGCCCTATATTCGGTGTGTCTCACATATTCTTGCATATCAAAATGGGCTTTCACCGTTTCTCAAAATGAGAAGAGGTGGGGTTTATGCATAAGTTGTACAAGAAGGATGTGAAAAACGAGAGAAAGCTAAGAATCATTACAGTGATCCAAACACTCGATTTTCAAGGACTCGAGGGATATTCACCACAAAGACCTACTGTTGATGTCCATCATAGAGTTCTCATAGAGCATTGTAAATTTATCACTCGCATGACTGAGAATTTGCAACAAGGAAAAAGCATGGTTATTTTTCTTAGTTCGTCAGTCCTGTGAGAGTATTAGCACTTAAATGATAGGCTGCCATAGAGCAAGTCATATAGAGAAGTTTCAGAGAGGCCAGGCCCTTTCAGCTTTCCAACATTCCCATTGTCGGATATTACTCATTGCCTCCATCCTCCAAATACAAGAAAGATTTACGTAGATCGATAGAGCATTCCAATGCAGAGAAAGAAGCGTAAGAATATAGGATGATGAAGAGACAAAGAGCTAAGATGTTGATGATGCACCTCAATCACTTCAATCCCCTGTAGGAACATTGTCAGTGCCAGCTAGTGAGAGATGCACAAAAAGGAGGGTGAATTTGAGTGGCCACTTCATAGTCAACATCCATATGACCTGGTCACTCTTTTAGAAGAACGACCAGAGAAAGAATAGTTTAAAGAAATCTTAACAAGTGACAAGACCTACAATGCCATAAAAGCTAAAGGAAAGAATCGACTTCCATTATCTGTGCACACATAAGGCGGCTCGATAGTGGGCTATAAAAGAAGGAGAATCATAGTGGATCTATTGTGAACTCAAAGGCTCCACATTTGTTCCACTATTGGAGAAAAATTGTTAGGCACAAGCTTCACTCCACTATTGTGTTGCTCTTCCAATGCATTCATCACTTGTAACTTGCACTATAGAGAAACACTATCATCATCAATGTTAGACTCTATGTATAAGAGAATACGTTATGGGTAGCATTACAAGTAGAAGAAGGGACACAACCTATGGCACACAAGTTAGAAAGGTTGTAGTACAATTCACAAGTTTTGTTTGTTAGATATTCACAAGTGTTGTTTGTTAGATATGCTAACTAGAAATATTAGTAAGCTAACTAGGGAAATAAGTAAGCTAAATAATGAAATAAGTAAGCTTTGTTGCCACTCATTAGTTAGAGATGGTTCGTGCATAGCCAATTGCTTCCAATGGAACCAGAGGAAACCAAAGTGAACCAAAGTGAAGCAAGAGAACCATGAGTGCCAAAGAAGCCAAAGATGCCAAAGTTATGCCATGGTTCTATGCCATAGCTAGTACCTTGGAGTAAGCCACAAGAGTAATTGAATCCATAAATGAACTTGACAAACAAACTTGATAAACAAACTTGATGAGTAACCAAATTGATAAACAAACTTGATAAACGAAGTTGATAACCAAACTTGATAAATGAAGTTGATAACCAAAATTGATAACTGAACCAGAATAGGAACACTGAGCATAGTGAGTATAGTGATTACTGTAAGAAAAATAACAGCACAGCGGAATAGACCTGTAGACAAAGTTGAGAGAAAAACAGAGACAAAGATAGACACAAACTGAGAGATAGAGAACTTGAATTCTCAAATTGTCGAGCATAATGCAGTTACAATGATGGTGCTATCCACCCGTGTGCTCCCACTGTGGAGCTTAGATGGTGATCTAGACAGACTCTACATGAAGGGCTTACTAGTGTGCAATGCTATGTAAAGCTCAACTTGGGCCGTGCTTATATAGATTTTATAAGGCGGTTCTGTATAGATAAACGTAGTCAACAGATACAAAATAGTCGGTAAAATATACGATCCGATCATATCTCCATGATCAAAAGTCCTACCGTCTCGGCCCTACGAGCCCGGGGGAAAGCCCCCCCGGACCTTGCAAAAGGGGGCAAGCCCCCCTCTGCACTCCCCCCATTAAGGTTCTATGGGGAAACCGTGCGATGCCATAGGGCCTTTATTTTCACCTTAAATGGAAACCCAATGGCCTGGAAGTTTATGCCCTACCTAATCTAATGGCTAGGCTCAAAAAGATCATCTACAACCATCAACGGTCACACATAGACCTCATCTAACTTGGAAGTTAGGGTTCCACAAATGTCCAGGCTCTCATTATGGCTTCTCCTCATAATGGGGGCCTTACAACTTAGAGCACCATGGATCATTTGTGGTCACATGAGGGTGGAGTATTGAGTATATCTAACACCCCCCCTCAATGTCCACCCTACGGTGAACTACCTTCTTGGTCCAATCCAAAGCTTTGGAAAGTGTCAAAGAAGTTGCTCTCTCCCAAGATCCTGGGTGAAGATGTCTGCTCCATTTTCTTCAGTAGGACAATAGCTTATCTCCACGAACCCGTCCTCAATCAACTCACGCGTATAGTGATAATGAATTTCTATTTGCTTGGTACGTGCATGGAAAATAGGATTTTTGGCGATGGCCATGCAACTTTGGTTGTCACACTTCAACTCTGTAGCCTCCTGTCCTTGTATTCCTATGTGCCATAGGATCCTCCTCAACCATACTACTTCACATGCTACAGCACATGTAACTTTGTACTCAACTTTAGTAGAAGATAATGCTACAGCTGGTTCCTTCTTACTAATCCAAGAGAAAATCCCTCATCTGAAAGAAAAGCAATATCCAGAAACTAATTTTTTGGTATCAATATCCCCTGCCCAATCTAAGTCACAGTATCCAAAGAGAGATGATCCTTCTTTGTAAAGAATACCATAATCAGTAGTCCCTATCGCATACCTGTGTATTTGCATGCTTGCCTTCCAACGAGTTTGGCAAGGCTTATAAGAGAACCTACTTACTACTCCAACACCATAAGAGATGTCTGGTCTACTATCACACAAGTAAATGAGACTTTCAACTAATTTCCTATATCTTCCAGTATCCACTCGAGATGAAGTATCTGTAATAGATAATTTTGTGTTGACCTCCATAGGTGTAGAAATTTCCTTGCAATCCTCCATGTCGAATGCCTTCAATATGTGCCTTGCATACTTTTGTTGAGAGATGAAAATATTCCCTGGTTCCTGCCAAACTTCAAGACCTAAGCAATAATGCATTAAACCCAAGTCCTTCATTTCAAATTTTGAACTCATGGCATCTTTTTTTTTGTTGAAGAAGAGCATCATCATTTCCTGTAATCACAAGGTCATCTACGTAGAGTACAAGCACAATTGTCTTCCCTCCTCTCTTTAGAACATACAAGTTAGCATGAAAAGCACATATTTTGAAACCTCGATCGAAGAGATACTTATCTATCCATTGGTCCCATGCTTTAGGGGCTTGTTTTAGCCCATATAATGCCTTCTTCAGCTTACATACCTTGTTCTTCGAATGGGGAGCCTCAAACCCTAGTGGCTTATCTATCCGCTGGTACCATGCTTTAGGGGCTTGTTTTAGCCCATATAATGCCTTCTTCAGCTTACATACCTTGTTCTCTTAATGGGGTGCCTCAAACCCTGGTGGCTGAGACACATATACCTCCTCCTTGAGGTCTCCATTCACGAACGCTGATTTGACATCCATGTGATAAACTGGCCAACGCTTATGTGCAGCCATAGCTAGTACTACTCGGATAGTAGTCATTCTTGCAGTTGGGGAAAATGATTCACAAAATTCAATGCCTTCAACTTGTGAGTAGCCCTGTGCAACAAGTCTTGCTTTATACTTTTCTAGAGTACCATCAGCCTTGTACTTTAGCTTCCATACCCACTTGGTGCCAATGACTTTACGCTTAGGGGGTCGATCCACTAGCTCCCAAGTTCCATTCTTCATGATATTGTTGTTTTCTGCTTGCATGGCAACCCTCCAATTCGAATCATGGAGTGCCTCTTTCACATTGGTTGGTTCCTTTGCTTCTTCTTGAATGAGATCAGCCATCAAGGCTGTGTTTACAATATGGGCGCTTGCTCGTCTCTATTCCTCTATTCTCTGTGATCACCTCGGTCCATCTCCAAACTGTTCTAGTGACTATGGGATGGGGTTTGCAGAATCATAGAGCTGCCTCACCCAAGGAGGCAATGGCTTTTCCACTTGGGTGTCGACAGGTTGGTGACTTTCAGACTCATCATCTGAAGATGATGCTTCCTTCTCTTGTGTAGAACGGATAGCTCTTGGGCCAGGTTCATAGTGGATTGCCACTTCGCCTGATGATAAAGTGGAAGCTCTCTTTTCCTCCTCCACTGCATGTGGCTGCTCCTCCTTAAACACCACATCACGACTCGCCATGATCTTCTTAGCCTCATTAGTCATAAAGCTTATAAGCCTTCTTGTCTTTGTTGTACCCTAAGAAGTTACATTTTATGCTTTTTGGTTGAATCTTGTTTCTCTCCCTATCTGGAACATGTACATAACATTCACTTCCAAATACTTTGGAATGGGAAACAGAAGGTTTTTTTACCAGTGTCGGCTTCTTGTGGAGTCTTTCCATCAAGTGCCTTGATGTAGCTTCGATTCAAGATGTAGACAGCAGTGTTGATAGCCTTTGCCCAAAATTGATTTGGCAAACCCTTTCCTTTGAACATGCACCTTGCCATCTCCATGATGGTTTGATTCCAAAATTCTGCAACACTGTTCTGTTGAGGACTATGTGCCACTTTGAGTTGATGCTTGATTCCCTTACTCTTGCAGAAATCTTCAAACTCTGTTGATGTGAACTCACCACCACCATTTGTCTTGAATTTCTTCATCTTCTTGCGTGTTTCAGTTTCAACAAGCTCAAGCCATTCTTTAAACTTACCAAAAGCTTGAGCCTTATCCGGAAGGAAGTACACCCACATCTTCCTGCTATAGTCGTTGACAAGTAACATGAAGTAGGAAGATCTGCCCAAGGCTTGTGTAGGCATTTTTCTGCACAAGTCAGCATGCACCAACTCTAGAGGATAGCTTGCCCTGTTCTTGCTTTCTTGTGGAAACACCTTCCTCTGTTGCTTGCCCATCATGCAAGCTTCACATGGTTCCTTCATTTCTACAATGGATGGTAGGTGTGCAACCATACCCCTACGTTGCATCTCGTTTAGTACAGGGTATCCAATGTGGCCGAATCTCTCATGCCATAGCTTATTTGTGCCCATGTTTGTAGTGGCTATAAGAGCACACAACTCATACAGGTTGTTCCTTCTTATGTCAGTCCCAACAATGTTGTTGTTGTCGTCCATAATCTTAGCTCTTGTCTTATTGAAGGATACTTGATGACCTTGATCAGTTATAGAAGCTACTGAAAGTAAACTTCTTTCTATTTGTGGAACATACAACACATTTGAAAGCTTTCGGATATTACCATTAGAGTTAATGAAAGAAACCGTACCTTTGCCCTTTGTAGGACATCTTGCATTGTTCCCTACCTTTACTCTGATGGGTTCCTTTAGAGGTTGTAAGGAATTGTAAAGGTCTTTTCTACTTGTCATGTGATGAGATGCACCACTGTCCAACACCCATGAGTCATCTCTTCCTGAATCTTCAGCCGAGGAGCACACCTCCTCTATTGTAACAAATAACTCAAGCTCTATTTCTGCTGTGTTGGTAGACTCCTTGCCACCTTTTGAAGAGCCACTCTTCTCTTTTGCCTTCTTGATGTGATAGTCTTGGATTATGTGTCCTTTCTTCTTGCAGTGGAAACACTCTCCCTTGAACTTCTTTTTGTCGTTTTTCTTTTTGTCTCCATGTTTTGATGAGTCTGTTTTGCCTCCTTTGGCATTTCCTGTGAATGCAGCTTCTCCTTTGCTACCACCACTTCTTGCCTTGAGCTGCGGCTCCTCCTCCATGAGTAAGCCATTGAACTCTTCAAAAGTTAGTGGTTGAGGTCTGATTTGAGTGGTACGAGCAGTTACCAAATCATCAAACTTAGGTGGACAGATTCAAAGACAACATCACACTAGCTCCTCACATGACTTTTGAACACCTGCTCCCTCCATTTGGTCTCGTAGATTCTCTATGCGAGTGATAAACACCTCTGCAATCTCGCCATCAGCAAACCATTCTGCTGCAAGCTGATTCTCCAAGTTCTGAATCCGTGTCTGATTACGAGTTTCATATTGATTTCTCAATATGTTCCATGCTTCACATGCCTTCATAGTATGCTGAATGAGAGTCAGAACACTATCAAAAGTACTTGTAACAAGAGCACAGAGTGCATCTTCATTTCTACGTTTCCAAGCACGTGGAAGATCAGCATCAGGAGGAATCATTTGACGAGGATTATTTGGATCAGGTCTTTCTTGGGGCTCATGACGAGTCCCAAGAACAGTCTCCAAAAGCTCATATGAATCAAGAATAGAAGTAATTTTGAACTTCCATAGGGTGTAGTTCGTACCATCAAGTTTACCTTCTGTGAAGGCTGGTGGTTGTATCCGCAACGTCTGGATGGCTGGCATCATTGTTACTCGTGCGTGTGTGCCACCTACTCTTGTTGATGAACCACCTTGACTCCCAGTCGTAGATGATGATGCACAGCTTGACATCTTCTCTCTTTTGTTGTTTAGACCTCTACAACCTCTGCGTTTCTGCTTCTACACCACTCAGAGCCTCCTGAGCTCTGATACCATGTAAGAAAAATAACAGCACAGTGGAATAGACCTGTAGACAGAGTTGAGAGAAAAGTGCAGACAAAGATAGATGGAGATTGAGAGATAGAGAACTCAAATTCTCAGATTGTCGAGCGTAATGCAGTTATAATGATGGTGTTGTCCACCTGTGTGCTCCCACTATGGAGCTTAGATGGTGATCTAGATAGAATCTAGATGAAGGGCTTACTAGTGTGCAATGCTATGTAAAGCTCAACCTTGGCCATGCTTATATAGCTTTTACAAGGCGGTTCGGTATAGATAAACGTAATCGAGAGATACAAAATAGTCAGTAAAATATACGATCCAACAATATCTCCATGACCAGAAGTCCTACCATCTCGGCCCTACGGGCCAGGGGGATAGGCCCCCCGGACCCTGCAGAAGGGGGCAAGCCCCCCTCTGCACTCACCCCCATTAAGGTTCTATGGGGAAATCACGCAATGCCACAGGGCCTTTATTTTCACCTTAAATGGCAACCCTCTTGGAGAAAGAATCACTAATTGGACATATATTTGAAGGTTAAAGCTTTAGAAGAAAATCACATGCCCATGTGAAGGTGTGAAGGGACAAATTCACAAGTGTATTATATTTGTAAAGTTAGTTCACTTTAGTTCTAGAAGTGTTTTAAAATCACGAGAATGAGAAAATCTATATAAGTAAGTTTGTATCAACTGATGCGATGAGAGAGAAGAAGTGGAAGAGAGTGAGAGAATGTGAGTAGGAGTTCATTTTGTATGACTGAGTATAGTCGTGCTTCTCTGAGTGAGAAAGCACTTGTAAGCTTTTGAGTTTTCATAGCTATGATAAGAACTAGTTAAAGTTTTGTGTATAAGTCTTCTTCTTCCATCTCCAGAGTTTGTCTTCTGTGAAATGTTTTTTAAAAAGTTGAAGTTTTCCAAGCAAGTCGATGCCTCGCATCGAATGTATGTTGAAAGGTTGAGTTTTATGCGGGAAGTGGATGCTGGCATCGAATCTTAGCTGATAAGTCCTTGTCTTCATATGTGACTTTTATCTACTGACAAATCTTCTTGAAAAGATGAAGTTTGTGGAGCAACCCGATGCTAGCATCGAGTTTCAACATAAAGTCGATGCCTGACATCGACTTCTAACATAAAAGTGATCTTCTTCATATCTTGTGTACACACGCTTATTTCAAGAGCTGAAAAGTTGGCTAAAAAAGCACCAAGTAGATGCTTGGCATCAACTTTTGGTTCCAACTTGATGCTAGGCATCGAATTCTATATTTAGACATGCGTTTTTTACTAAAAGAGGCATAATTTCCATTTTTTGGAAGTCATAAAGGGTCATCTTGTGAAGGGCTATATCTTGAGTTCTAGAGATCCGTTTCTTGGATATCATAGCTTCTTGGAAAGCTCTACTCTTCTACTTTCATCCATCAAAATATCTTGGAGAAATAATATTTGTGCCAAGAGAAATACCAAAATACTGAAGGTATTTCATTTCAATGATTGGAAATTTTTGAAGAAGTAAAGTTCTTGGTTTTGGCTATAACTTCTCAAAGTTTGGAGTGGCAATGAGTTAATGGTGACCATAGAGGTTGTCTAGTGTCAGATTAATTCATTTCTTGTGATGTTTCACACATCAACAAGTGGTATCAGAGCAGAAAGGTCCTAAAGAGCAGAAGGCAACAAATGTACGAGAAGTTTTTGAAAAGTTTTTCATTAAAGGTTGAAAGGTGAAGCATTTGAAGACACAAGGCTTCAAAAGGTTACTTCAAAAGTATCTTCATACACAAAGAACTCCAAAAGGTATTATTTTTTATCCTTTAAGCTCGAAGGTTGCAACAAAAGGAAAGGCGTATGGCAGATCATATCTCCATTGACAAACTGGACAGAGATAATTATCCCGCATGGGTAATGAGAATGGAAGCCTTACTTATGAGTAAGGATCTCATGATATATGTTACACGTGAAGAAGACAAGCCAGTATTTAAATATGAAAGCCGACCAAAGAAAGAAGAACTAGATGCTTTAAAGCATTGGCAGAAGAAGGATGAAAGTGCAAAAGCCTACATTTACAATACAATCTCTGATGATTTGCTACCACATATCAGAGGATTGGAATCATCTGAAGATATATGGAATGCATTGGAGTATCATTTCCAAAGTACTACTAAAGCAAGGAAAAAAAGTCTATGGTTAGAGTTTACTACATTCAAGAAGAAGCCAAGTCAAAGTATTAGTGATTATGTCACTAAGATGAAGGATCTAGCAGATAGTCTTGGATCCATAGATGAAGATGTTGAAGATCACAAACTGATTGCTGAACTACTTGCAGGTTTGAGAGGGGATGAAAGGTGGAAACCTTTTGTCTTATCAACAGAACTTTCATTAAATCATTATGTTCCATATTTGAATCAATTACTTGGTTTGATGCTCACATATGAGCAAGACTTGAAGGGAGATGGAGATAAAGGACAAAGTTGTGCAATGTACATGAAGAATAAGAAGAAAGGAGATAAAAGTAAAGCGAAGGATGAAGAAGAGTCAACTTCTCAAGTTTATTATGCAACAGGTAAAGGCACTAGCAGAGGAAGACCAAGAGATTTTGGAAGAGGAAGAGGTAATCAAAATAGCAACAAGAAGGCTTGCTGGATTTGTGGATTGAGTAATCATTTGGCTCATGACTGTTGGCACAATCAACAAGGATCAAATCAAAATCAGAATAACAATAGTAAAGGTAGAGGTCGAAGATATCAAAGTAATTTTCAAAGAGGTAGACAAAATCAAAGAGGAGGCTATGGTAGATGTGGAGGAAGAAGTTGAGGACAAAATCAATCCTACAACACCACCTACTACAACTATGCAAATGATGCACAAAATGAAAGTCATACATAATTGATGGTGAACTCAATCAGCACATCAGATAAAGAAGATCTAAAGGTATTTTACATTGACTCTAGATGTTATAATCAGTTGTCAGGAAACATAGAATTGATGTCAGAATTGGAAAAAGTCATTTCTAGTCATACAGTTCAAACAAGTGATAATACAAGACATAGCCTACATTCAATTGGAAAAGTGAAATGCAAGAGTGGAGCAGATTTGCTAACCAATGTTTTGTATGTCCCCACAATACCTAAAAACTTGATTAGTGTGGGACAGATAGTTGAAAAAGGTTTTCAAGTCAAGTTTACAAATGAAGGAGTATTTGTTAAAGATCTAGAAAATGGATATAATCAGATTGGGTAAAGGTAGACTCTTTACTTTAAGAGTGCAAGGAAACATTGGTAAAGCTTTGCTCACACATGGTGAAGGAGTGATTACAAAACTTGATCTCTGGCATAAGAGATTAGGTCATTTCAATGAAAGAGGAATTAAAGCTATGGTTGAAAATCAGTCTGTACTAGGATTACCAAATGTGCACAGTCAACATATGGTTTATAAATGTGAAGCATGTCAAATGGAAAAAGCACACAGGTTACCATTTCAAAAGAAAGGATTCAAACATGATGGATTACTAGAGCTCATTCATACAAATGTATGGGGACCAAAAAAAGAAGGTTCTATCAGTGGCTCAAGGTATTATGTTCTTTTCATTGATAATTCTACAAGATGGATAACATTATATGTTTTGAAGGAAAGATCAGAAGTGTTTGGAGCTTTCAAGCATTTTCATGCATATGCAGAGAGAGTCACAGGTCAAAAGCTTAAAAGACTAAAGTCTGATGGAGGGGGAGAATACTTCTCCCAAGAGTTCAATGATTATCTTTGGAATGTAGGTATTAAGAGGGAAATAACTTGTAGGTATACACCACAACAAAATGGTGTAGCAGAAAGAAGGAACAAGACTTTGGTTGAGTTTGCTAGAGCTATGCTGAAGGAGAAGAATTGTCCAAATTGTCTTTGGGTTGAGGCTGTAAATATAGCCACATATCTTGTGAATAGATTACCATGTGCAGCTCTCAATGGAATGACTCCATATGAAGCTTGGTGGGGTAAGAAACCAACACTAGATCATTGTAAAGTGTTTGGATCAATTGCATATGCTTATGTGCCATCACAACTTAGGCATAAACTTGAACCAAAGGCATAGAAATATGTGTTCATCAGTTATGATGCAAAGCAGTTGGGTAATAGGTTGTGGAATCCTCTGACCAAACAATTTCTTCTTTCTAGATATGTTACATTTGATGAACAAAAAGGTTGGTATGCAGATCAAAGTCATACAACTGAAGAATTTGAAGAAGAGGTAAGAAGATGTGAGAAAGGAAAATCAATTGTGCAAGTGAATAGAGATGAAGACTATATGCAAGCAAGTACATCCAGAAGTGGATTAACAAGAAGGAATGAAAAAGCTCCTATATTTGATGAAGAGGTGTATCCAAAGACATATGAAGAATGTGAATCAAGAAGGTCAAGCAGGACTAGAAGGCAACCAGAAAGGTATTCTTATGATACTTCTTACATAACTCAGAAGAGCTATGCATATATGGTCAAACATGATGAAGAACCTCAAAACTATGATGAAGCTAAAGGTAAGAAACAATGGGAAGAGGCAATGAAGGAAGAATTCAATGCACTAGAGGAGAACAAGACATGGGAACTTGTTCCTAAACCAAATGGTAAGAAGGTTATTGGAAATAAATGGGTTTATAAAGTGAAGAAGCTTGTAGATGGAAGTATAGCTAGATACAAAGCTAGACTGATGGTGAACAGCTATGCCCAAACCTATGGCATAGATTATGATGAGACATTCAGTCCTGTAGCTAAGATGTCAACTATAAGGACAATCATTGCTATTGCAGCTTCAAAAGGATGGACCCTAAGTCAATTCGATATAAAGAATGCATTCTTGAATGGATACATATCAGATGAGGTATACATGGAACAACCTCAAGGGTTTTATAGATTCCAGGTATCCGAATTTTGTTTGCAAGTTGAGAAGAGCACTCTATGGATTGAAGCAAGCTCCAAGAGCATGGAACTATAGACTGGTGAAGTATCTCAATGATCTTGGATATCCAAGTTCAAAAGCAGATCCAAGTCTACTTATCAAAAGAGTAGAGGAAGGTACAATCCACATTTGTATTTATGTAGATGACAATATAATCACAAGTACTTCAGATGAAGGAATCAAGGAGGTGAAGAGATTACTTGAAAAAGAATTCAAGATCAATGATCTAGGAAAGTTTTCATACTTTCTTGGAATGGAAATCACTTATACAGATCATGGCATATATGTATCACAAGAAAGGTATCTTTTGAATCTATTGAAGAAGTTTGATATGGAAAATTGTAGAGAAGCTTCAAATCCACTTGAAGTTAATCACAAGCTCAGTAAAGATGATGGTGCAGAATACAAAGATATGAGGAAGTTATCAATCTCTTATGGGTAGTTTGATTTATGCTACACTAACAAGACCTGATCTTAGTTATGGAGTGGGAGTTTTGTTACAATTCATGCATTGTCCAAAGGACCCACATTGGATTGCAGGTCAAAGAGTTCTCAGATATATCAAAGGAACTATAGAGGAAGGATTATATTATCCTTTTACATCAGGTTTGAAGTTAAGAGCCTATAGTGATTCACACTGCACAAGTAATCAAGATGATAGGAGATCAACACATTGATACATGATTTACATTGGTGATAAGCTTGTAAGTTGGTGTTCAAAGAAACAACTTACAATAGCATTATCATCAACTGAAGCTGAGTACAAAGGACTTGTGGAAGCAACTAAGGAGGGCGTATGGATGCAGACATTATTCAAAATCTTGGGCATTGATCAAGGTATACCTAGAATACATGGAGATAATATGAGTTCACTTTGTCTTGCAGCAAATCTAGTATTTCATGCAAGAATCGAACATATAGAGATACATTATCATTTCCTGAGAGAAAAGGTAATGGAGAAAGAAATTGAAGTGGAGTACATTTCTACAAAAGATCAGATAGCAGACATAATGACAAAGAGCTTGGACGGTGTGAAGACCAGCAGATTCAAAAGCATGGCAGGAGTAAAAGAAAAGAAGATGATATGAAGAAACAGGGAATGTCAATTAGTGATTGAGGGGGAGCTGTTGCAGAAACAATCACTAATTTGACATATATTTGAAGGTTAAAGCTTTAGAAGAAAACCACATGCCTAAGCTCTACTCTTCTACTTTCATCCACCAAAATATCTTGGAGAAATAATATTTGTGCTAAGAGAAATTAGCAAATTAATGAGGGTATGTCATTTGAATGATTGGAAATTTTTGAAGAAGTAAAGTTCTGGGTTTTGGCTATCACTTCTCAAAGTTTGGAGTGGCAATGAGTTAATGGTGACCATAGAGGTTGTCTAGTGTCACATTAATTCATTTCTTGTGATGTTTCACACATCAACAAACCCAATGGCCTAGAAGTTTATCCCCTACCTAACCTAATGGATAGGCTCACAAAGATCATCTACAACCATCAACGGTCACACATAGACCTCATCTAACTTGGAAGTTATGGTTCCACAAATGTCCAAGCTCTCATTATGGCTTCTCCTCATAATGGGGGCCTTACAACTTAGAGCACCATGGATCATTTGTGGTCACATGAGGGTGGAGTATTGAGCATATCTAACAATTACCATCGATAAACAAAAAATAAAACATGAACCTAAAAATGCAAATGAGATTGGACGAGAACTAATGAATCGGAATGGATGTCGAATCATGAACCCATGCTGCGAATCATGATCGGATGCCAAGAAGTGATACCGTTAGTGTCCATGTGAAAGGCCAAATGTCCATTGTACACTTTTGTATATGTTCTTTAATAAACATATAGTGGCCTAGTGAGCCATAGATTGTAATTTTGACCACTTTTGTAACATCTAAAAAGTTAGTGTCCATGCTCCCTGTGTAACGTGTTTGTCTGCATATTCTATAGCCTCTGTGTCGAGTACCATGTGCAACATTTGGAGCTCGGTTTTCTACTACGAGGATATAATCGTGGAGCTCAAGAGAAGGAGAGCGCAATATGGTGCATTTCTATTGGAATAGTTCACTGGTATCAGAGCATTTCAATGCAAAAAGCTTTGTTCCTTTTGTGCGAGTGAAGCGAGCACATGTCCACCCACCCAAGGATTTCTCCAGGGCTTTCTCCAAGGCTTATGACTAAGGTGGCAACCAAGGCATAGACCTTGGAATACCTTGTCGTCCGAGTCACCCAAGTCATTATTGTTACCATTGGCTGCACATGAGGGAGAACCTCAATGATCAAGGAAGATGGAGGTTCCCAATACTTCTTGGGAGGTCACCCATCCTAGTACTATTCCCCCCGGAGCTCGCTCAACTATGGCAATCTCTTGCCACTAAGATACACTCTTGTGGTGCTTGAAGAAGGGCAAAGACTAAGGTTGATATTATCTTCAACAAGTTTTGGGTCCTCGAAGCTTCATTCTTTGTTTTCAAAGACTATTTATGAAGTATTTTTAGAGTGTTTTTTGGAGCCATTTTGGAGTACTTTCATGCATGGTTCTCTTCATAGAAGTCCAAGAACATCAAGAAGCGTGTTCTTTGTATTTCTTCAACAAGGAATGTTCACCTTTTGGGCTTGTCTTTTCAGCCACACTAGTTAATCTACAGGTTTCTTGAAAGGTTTTAGTTGTGGTGGGAGTAGCCACAACAAGTTTATGTAGGTTTTTGTGCCTAAGGAATAGAGTTGATAGACACTTGCAAGTGTTGTTGCCTAGTGTTTGGGCAATAAAGTTTTCCTTTCAATGCCAACTCCGAGACACCTAGATGTTTGTCATGAGGTGCATATGTTAATATTATGTTGTCTTTATAATTGACTATTTGACATGTATAGGTGCATATTTCTTTTATGTGCACACACACTACATTATGGAAAAAAATGAACACTACATGGACCTTCTATATAAAGGAATGATTAGTGATGGACAAATTAGAAGAGGGTGCTAGGCACAATTTAAACCCCATGAACTACTAAGTTGAAGGTGGATGTTGATGTACTTTGGCAGTCATGTGTGTGAACACAATAGGACCTCCGAAGAACTTTTTTCCCTCTTTAGGAGGTTTTTTCCTCTCGGTTCTTTAGCATATAACCCTAATGGGTCACTTATCTTCGTAAATTCACTTCGTAATACAATAAGTTTTGTGTGTTGTGCTCCAAGCTTCTTCTTCTTCCTTGTGATGTTTGTGTGCTTCTGTAGACCTCAAACTCCAACAATTGGTATCGAATCAAGTCGCCACTTTATCTAAGGCATCGTCGACACTGCTCCAATCAAAATCTCAAAATCGCACAAAATTGATGAGCATACTTTAAGTGATTATGAGTTTAAACAACTTCCCTTTGTGATGTCAAAATGTTGATCTAAGCTCGTTTCACACATTCTGACATACAAAACTATAAATGTATGACATATGTATGTATGTATGTATGTATGTATGTATGTATGTATGTATGTATGTATGTATATAAGGGTGTATGTGTATGTGTGCATGTATTTATTATGTATGTGTGCATATCTATATGTGTGGATATGTTATGTGTGTGTATATGTTATGTGTGTGTATATGTATGCATGTTTATAAATGTGTATGTATTTAATATGTATGTTTCCATATGCATGTAGTGTGTGTAAGTGTATGTATGTATGTATATATGTGTACATGTATGTTTCTGTGTTACATATGTGTGTGTATGTGTGTGTCTAGGAGTTAGTGTATTTGTGTGTATGTGTATGCATGCATGTATTGCGTATGTATGTTTGTGTATGTATATGTGTGGGTATGTGTATTTGTGTGTATGTATTTATGTGTAAGTGTATGTATATATCTATGTGTATGCATGTATGTGTGTATATGTGTATGTGTATGTGTATGTGCGGGTATGTATGTATGTGTAAGTTTATGCATATGTGTATGTGTATGTGTATGCATGTGTGTGTATGTATGTGTATGTGTGCGTATGTATGTGTATGTATGTATGTATGTATGTGTGTGTATGTATGGATTGTTCTTGTCATACATATTCTCATAAAGAGGCATCCCCATATCAAGCATGAATATTCTTCCCATCTTGTTTCCATGAACAAGCAATTTCCTCTTTTACCATAATTAAATTAATGAGTGACACAATAATTATTACAAAAGAGCACTTCTATATCTTGATCTGCAAGCTGAACAATTGAAAATAAGGTCTTCATGATATTGTGCACATGTGAAACGTCACAATATATTTAGAACACCATTCTTTTGTATAAGAGCTAGATTTCCAACATTTTTTATCAAGTCTAGAGTATCATCACCAATTTTCACATACTCTTTCGTCTTCAAGGGTTCTTTAGACTCAAAACAATCTCCAATACTTGTCATATGGTTAGTGCAACAAGACTCTATGTAGCAATTCATGTCATTGCCTAGTTTAGACATGCATTTAGCACATATTGCATTGTAGACATATTGTCTCTATGATGATTTATATATGAACTTTCTGTAGAGACGTTACCATGTGACACATAGGAACCCCTAATTCTTCCTCTTTGGCTATTTCTATGCTAGGAATCCTTTCCAAAATGACCATATTTCCTATAGTGGTAGCAAATTTTGGGTGCTTGGGATCTACCTCTACCTCTTGAATTTGATCTATCTCTTCCTGTTGACATATCCAAAAGTGTTTGAATTTCTAGAGCTTGATTGACAATGGCTAGAACTTCTTCCTGTATTTTGAAAAAAATGATCCAAAATTTAAGAGACAGCTTCTTGGATGAGATCATGCTATGCACCGTCTCAACAAGTATCCTATTCTTTCTCTATGCAACACCATTATGTTCTTGAGTGTAAGCAATAGGGAGTTGATGAGACATACCTTTGTCTTCAAGAAAAGATTTGAAGTCCTTTGAGATGTACTCTCCTCCTCTATCACTTCTGATCATGATTTGAATTTTTTTCTAACTTTCATTTTCAACCATAGCTAAGAACTTCTTGAAATTAGGATCCCTTGAGTTTCCACTTCCTAATGCAATCAAGCCGAGCTTCACTCCCTGTATCATAGAGAGTGCAACTAGCTATTTATGGATGGTAGATCATAATTGATCTGTCTAAACTCTGCCACATAGTCAGTAATACACCTAGTATGGCATGATACACTATGAAACTTCTGCTACGTATGAATTTTCCTAGCCTTTGTGGATGTACCATAGCTCTTGTAAATAACATCCTAGGCTTCCTTTGGTGTACTAGATTTATATATTTTAGTATATCTTCCTCTTCTATCCACTTCCTACATCCCTTATGTATTGATATGCTTACTTATGATATCTTAAAAAAAGAAATTAGCATATTCTCCTTTTTCCAATGTGATTGTGAGCTAAGAAAACCATTATAAAGTTTCACCAAAACCTAGAATTTGGGTGAAAAACATCAAGAAAACATGTAATATATGCAAAATCGCACTAACAAGAGGCCTCAATTACATACAGTCATCTCTTGTTTGCTACACAAGGTCTTTGGATTGTCTTCTTCTTTGCTTCTTCCACCTATTTCACCAAATTTTCTCCCAAATGAGTACACCTTAGTTGAAAACCTCATCACAATCCTTGATTTTTGTTTAAGTCAATCATTTTTAGGAGGGATACTCTATTCTTAAAAGCGCATGAGTTGTCTAATTAAGTAC
The DNA here is from genome assembly GCA_020310875.1 of Ceratopteris richardii. NCBI lineage: Eukaryota > Viridiplantae > Streptophyta > Polypodiopsida > Polypodiales > Pteridaceae > Ceratopteris > Ceratopteris richardii. Next base: position 17,290,336 of record CM035420.1, read on the forward strand.
CAACAAATTCATACATACGTCTCACCACACGTGAGGAGTATCCATTTAAGGACTTCCAAGTGTAGACATGACATGTCCTGCCACATGTAATCCAAAGGAGAAATAAGAAAAGAAATCAATGTATACATGGTTATATACTCCAAAGCTTTGGTTTCTGAAATATGGCATTAACCACTTAGACTTGGATCACAAAACATACCATCTCCAATAGTTACAACTATCCAAGATATAGATTCAGAACATTCATCTACTCTTCTGTTCCAAAATTTATGGTTCTCTTCTGCAACCCGATTGCTTCTTCCTATCAATTAGAACACAAGGTCTAGCTTCTATTCTTCATAACTGGTCATCTTGTAATCTTCTTGTATGAGATACCATCTGATCTCATCTCGTGCCCTGTTCATGTGCACCAATGAAGACATTTGTTAGTTGAATATTTTTATAATTTACTCACCTACATGGTTTATATTGCACTCAAACACATTGGCACTTATCCTTTGTGTGGTCTTGTCTTATAGAATAGACTCTAATGCTCCCTTAAGACATTATAGAAATTCATTGTATGTCAAAATAAATGGTTTGTAGTGCAAACTGTACGTCCAACCTTAGACTTTCTCTGAACATGGAAAGAAAGTTTAAGGCATGTAAGATATGGCTTATCGCATTGTCAATGTGATGACAAGATGAATAAGTGAGAAAATTTTAATATATATATATATATATATATATATATATATATATATATATATATATATATATATACAGTGTATGTGTGTGTGTGTCTGTGTGCGTGTGTGCGGACACTCGTAAAGATTTACGTGTTAGTAAGAAAATGACCTCTTACTATTAATTAGTACACAACGCATAAACATCCATGACATGGCCAGTTTGGATCTTTTGTAATTGGCCATCCGTGATACAGATTTCCTTTTTTTGTTGCTCGAGATTTCCTTTTGTAATTGCTTAGGTAGAGTCCAAGCTATGGAATATGGGTGCCTTGTCAAAGCATAAATGAAGTGCATCCGAAAGGGTCATATAATCTGCTGAAGGGTGTTGAGGTGCTTATGTATAGGATAGAGCGTTGCCAGCTAAATCATCCAATGACCAATGACCAATGTATGCAACAATCATCCATCCATGCACATAGAGCGTAGCCAATGACCAATTTATGCAACAATCATCCATCCATGCCCGTGTATTAGGTAATAGTATATGTACCGAAAGAGGAGCGCAAAAACAATAGCATAAAGCCAAAACATGACAACAACAGAGCTGAAGAAGCACCTAGATAATCTGCTGAAGGGTCATATAATCTATAATCTGCTGAAGGGTGTTGAGGTGCTTATGGAGAGGATAGAGGGATGACTCCTAGACGGAAAGAGCGTAGCCAATGATCAATGTATGCAACAATCATCCATCCATGCCAACAATAGTAAATGTACCGAAAGAGGATCTCAAAAACAATAGCATGAAAGAGGATCCCACAAGAGTAGAACAACATAACAAAGAACTGAAATGCCTCTCGTCCATATGTCCTCTTGCACAACCTCTTTTCCTTCTTTCTTTCTTTCCTGCTCCAATCTGCATGTCTATCTGCCCGCCATTTTTCATCCTGTTGAGACTAACCAGCTAAGATAATGAATTGCCCTCGTATTTGGGCACACTACTATAAATCCATTGTAGTGTAGAGGGGAGACATTGTGGTCGCCTATGTAGTGCATGAGTCTGTGGTAGTCACCAACGTTGAGCGATGGGAGAAATGAGAGAGAGAGAGAGAGAGAGAGAGAGAGAGAGAGAGAGAGAGAGAGAGAGAGAGAGAGAGAGAGAGAGAGAGAGAGAGAGAGAGAGATGGCTGACATGGAAGTACAAGGAAGCAACAAAACAACTAACAACTAACTCACAAAATAAGAAATGATCCACACGTCAAAGGACATATTGGCGACTCTCAATTGCACCTTTGGAATTTGTTAAGCCTTAAGGCTCATTGCCACTTAACCTCAACGCAACACTTCAATTATACGTTGGCTCCCCTAACAATATGAATATCATATAAAGTGATGAAAGTTTTGAAGATATAGTTTTTGGTCGTTGTAGTATTACAGTAGTATTTTGGGTAACTTTCTATAATTCTTTGCAACTTTGGAACGCTATCACAAGATAGGAGGCCTAGCACATGACCAATGTTCCTCTAATAGGATGCACGAGAGTATGTTTAATTCCCACTTGAGGAGCACACATCCATTCAGAAACACACTATTGAACATGTTTCGATGCACAAAGAGATCCATCCATATGTGTATGCGTATACACATGCATGCTTGCATGTATACATGAGAAAGAAAAACGAATTCTCATAAAGTGAAGGCCTTATAGGAATTATGTCATGGACTCTCTGCACTATGCAAGTACAACTTGATGCATTGATTCATTGCATATTCATGCTTGATCCCAACTAATATCATGTTCAGATCCAATACCTTGTGCAACTTGATGAATTGATTCATTGCATATTCATGCTTGATCCCAACTAATATAATGTTCATGTCCAATACCTTGTGAAATATTTCTATCGTGATGCATGATTGTACACTCTTGTTGTACAAAGCCGAACTTTGATGCTGCACATAGTACTCAGCACAAGGGGTGTAGAATACATAGAAAACACATAGTACATAGACCATGAACACAGATTTCTTAGGTGGTACAAATGCGGTCAAACTTAGACTCTATGACTGACCAAACCACTATATGTTTTATTAAAGGACATATACAAAAGTGTCTAGTAGCCATTTTGTTTTTCACATGTACACTAATGGTAACAATCTCCTAGTAAAGGCCAATATGGCCAAAGTGACTATAGGAAAAAAAAAAGGAAAGAATGATAAAGAATACATGAGTGTAAGTATACAAACTATACCTCCCACCTGATGGGCATGTTACATAGTATACAAATAACTATGTAAGATCATGAATCAAGTAACTCCCATCAAGTGATAACAATCTCAAAAGCTACCCTTTCGTAGAGCATTAGTTAGAGCATCTCCAACATTATCTCGAGTATGAAGCTTCAAAAGAATAATGCACTAAGTGGCTAGGTAGTATCTAATGAATTGATACCGCACCTCAATGTGCTTGGTCTTTGCATGGTAGACTGGATTCGTAGCCAATGCAATGACACTCTGACTATCTAAGAAAAGGTGGTACATGCTGAGGTAAATCTATATCACAACCAAGACAAAAAAAGCGAAAATGCTTCCATACATGCCTCACTTGCTGCAACACTCTACTTTTGTGGTGAAAACAACCATACATTCTTGAAGACAAGATCTCTAAGAGATAGCACCTCTAACAAAATGAAAAATCTACCCTAATGTAGACTTACAATTGTCTACACAACGAGCATAGTCAAAATCTGTGTAACCAATAATGGATGATTTCTCTCTAGCTAAGCACGGACACTTGTCCTTAGTGCCATTGAGATATCTCAAAATCATCTTGAGTGCTTCCAAATGCTGCTTGCTGGGATTAAACATATATCTGCTCACAACTCCCAATCCAAATGCAATGTCTCATCTCGTAGCTACCATAGCATACATGAGACTAGCAATAGCAGAGTGATAAGGAATTTTGGATATGAATTCTTTTTCCTCATCTGATTTGGTGCAATCATCCTTGCTCAATTTCACATATGTGGGTAACAGTGTACTTAATGCCTTTCCACCCTCCATATGGAACTTGTGAAGTACTTTGGATATGTACTCACTTTGAGACAAGTATATGCATCTTTTACTCCTATCACAAGTAATGTGCATCCCACAAAGATGTTTGGCATTCCCCAAATCCTTCATATCAAATGTCTTACTCAACTTATTTTTGAGAATTTACAAGTCATAAGAGGATATCCTAGCAATCAACATATCACCGACATAAAGTATCAAGCATATCAAGATGCCATCTAAGCATCTCTTTGTGTAGAGACAATGCTCCTCATTGCTTTGAGAATAGCCTTGAGAATTCATAAAAGCATTAAAATTTTGGTACCATTGTCTAGGGAATTATTTAATTCCATATAAGCTCTTCTTTAGCTTAGAAACTAGACTTTCTTTGCCAAGAACTACATAACCCTTTGATGGCTCCATATAGATCTCATCTATAAGATCTACATTCCAGAAAGCAATTTTCACATCCATTTGGACTAGCTCTAAGTCCTCCATTGCAATGGATCCAAGCGACATTCAGAGAGGTAGTCATCTTGACCATTAGAGAGAAGATTTCCTCGAAATCAACAGCATGTTGTTGCTTAAAACCCTTTACAACAAGTTGTGCTTATACTTTGGAGAAACACTATCTGATGTGAATTTCACCTTATACCCATTTACATGGTAAAGCTTTCTTGCCCTTTGGAAAAGGTACTAAATCCCAAGTACCATTCTTGTGAATAGAATCCAACTCATTGCTCATGGCATGCTCCCACGTGACATGATCCTTTGTCTGCATGACCTCTCTGTAGCAAGAAGGCTCACCAGCATCTGTTAGCATAAAAAAATCCAAACCTAGAACATATCTATCAGGTGGATGTGAAATACGTGTAGAGAATCTCAATGGTTGCTGAATAGGAACATTTCTGATTTGATCACACATTCTTATGAACATCCCTATTATCAACATTTTTATGCATTCTAACTAGAGGACTAGTAGCGTCAAACACCACTCTTCTCACATCAATCTCCTTAATGGGTTGTTTATGCATCTTAGACTCATTGGAAATGACATCACCACTTTTGATCACTAACCGTGTTTCAAGATCCCATAAGCGATATCCAAATTGTCCTTCTCGACCATATGCAAGGAAAATGCATTTCTTTGACTTATGGTCCAACTTTTGCCTATGACTCCTGGGTATATGAACATATGCCTCACACCCAAAACTCAAATATGATCATTTATGGTGGCTTCCATGTCCAAAACTCTTGTGCCATTTTTAGACATTTGGCAATACTATGTGAACGGTTAATCATGGGAACTGCACTCAATACTACTTTTTCCCAAAAGCATTGTGAAAGGTTTGCATGATGCAACACAGAAACTACTCGATCCTGAAGAGTTCTATTTATCCTTTCTAAACTTGGGTATAAGGAGCTATAAACTCTCTATGAATTCCTCTAGACTAGTAGAAATAGGTTGAATTCATGTGAGGTATACTCAACCCCATTATCTAAACATAAATCTTTGAGCTTAGTTCCATTTTCAATCTCAAATCAAGCAAGCCCCTTTTTGAAGGTAGGGAATACCTCATCCTTCGATTTGATAGGATACCAAGACTTTTCTAGGAGCATCATCTATGAAAGTGAAAAAATAAAGAAAACTAGCTAAGGACCTTGTGGGCATAAGACCACACACATATGTATGAATGAGTTCGAAAGGCTGAATCGAAGAGTCAATATGCATTTTATGCACATTCCTATTTTGCTTTCTACATTGAGAATGCTTCAAAAGGAAAAATTGGAGAAAGATACATAGGTAAGTAGGGAGAAGGAGAAGTATTTTCCACTATGAGATATGTGTCCCAAACGGCCATGCCAAATACAAGCCATAGGCTGTTTAGTAACAACTAACGTGTTCTTTTTGTGATACAAATAAAGGATAAAGTGAGGCAAATTTTCTTCCTTTCAAAATAACCATATTGCCCTTTGATATGCAAAACGACTAAGCAAAAAAGACCACCTTATAAGCAAGGTCATCAAGTTGACCAACGAACATAAAACTACGTGATGATTGAGGCACATGGCATATATTATGCATAGTAAATTTTGAACCATCCATGAACTACACAACCACATCTTGAATCCCCACAATGTCACAATGGTAAGAATCACCAAGTCTCTTGGTACCATGAGACTTTGCTACATAATGAGAGAACCATTATCTATGTGGTGTCACATGAAAAGAAGCACCAAAATTTAGCAGCCACATGTGGGAAAGGGAATTAGCCATAAGAGCCTCATTGGGCACAGTACTATCAAGTGTCAACACATCAGCATCATCAGAAATATCATTTATTTCTTCAATCTTTAGAGTCAAAGAAGATGGTGCAGCTAGTTGTTTAACATGCCCATCAACATTCTATCCTTTACCTTTAGCATTCTTTAATGCATAGAAGTCTTTCTTCATATGTCCTTTTTTGTGACAATAATGGCATTCAATATCTTTCATTCTTTATTTACTTCTACTCTTATTCCATTGATTTTTTTTTCATTGTTCTAGCTCTTGCCATGTTGTTGATTCTTTCCTTGGCAAGAATCATGAAAATTATATGCATCTCCACTATGAGTGCCAACCATATATTTTCTATGAATCTCTTCACTCAAGGGTGCTCCACATATTGTGAAGAGATGGATTTGTAATTGGTGAAGATGAAGTGGTGCTGCAAAAACTTTGCACTACACCAGCCAAATAAAGTCAAGAGATATGTGGTGGGCCCTTTTAGCTTGCCAAATGATGTATTGGACACTCTCTGTACCTTGGAAGATCCCTCTCAAAAGGGTGAATCAAAACAAATAAGTTGGAGTAGATTCAAGAACAAAGAACTTGCTATTTATGTTCATACACCTTCTCAGTGTTTTGAACAATTCTCTAGACACAACAGTAATTAACTTAATTCCTTTTGGGGAACTCTTACTAACTTAGTAACCTAACATTAAAGAGTTATTTCATAAAAAATGATGGACCACATAAAGAGAAAAAGTAGTTAATAAGTTGTAGCATCACCCCGATTTTCACGGGTTGTAAAAGTACTCAGACCAATGAGCTCATAAATGGTAATATCATGAGATTCCAAGCTATCTATTACCTCTCCAATGCTTCCCAACTAATTTGCTATGTCCTTGAGCTTTGTGACAAAATCAGTCACATTTTGTTTGGGAGCTTTCTTGAGAGTTGTGAAGTCCAACCATAGTTGATGCTTCCTGGCCTTTGTACTTGAAGAGAAGAAGGCTTCAAGTTGATTCCACACTTCGTGAGATGTTTTACAACTTCTAATGTGAGGCAACAAAAAATCTGAGATAGATTTAAGGAGATGAGACCTTGCAAGTGCATCCTTGGAGCACCATGTGCTCAATCTTTCTTGCTTTTCTTGTGTTGGTTGACTTTTGTTCCTGAAACTTTGCATAACTTCATCTCCAGCTATATAACCATATAAATTTCTACCTTGAAGATAAGCTTCCATCCTTAATGACCAGGTTGAGTAGTTAACTCTATCCAATTTGTCAATTGATGAAGGAAATCAATCTGCCATGTTGTCCAACCTTGCTCCGATACCACTGTGAAGAGATGTATTTGTACTTGGTGAAGATGAAGTGGTGCTACAAAAACGTTGCACTACACCAGCCAAATGAAGTCTAGAGATATGTGGTGGGCCCTTTTAGCTTGCCAAAGGATATATTACACACCCTATGTACCTTGTAAGATCACTCTCAAAAGGATGAATTAAAACACATAAGTTGGAGTAGATTCAAGAACAAAAAACTTGCTATTTATGTTCATACACCTGCTCAATGTTTTGAACAATTCTCTGGCCACAATCGTAATTAACTTAGTTCCTTTTGGGGAAATATTACTAACTTATTAAGCTGACAATCAAGAGTTATCTCATAAAAAAATATGGACCACATAAAGAGAAAGGTATTCAACAAGTTGTAGCATCACCCCGATTTCATGGGCTGCAGTAGTACTCAGACCGGTGAGCAGAGAGATAGTAATATCTTGAGATTCCTAGATCCAATGCTTATGAAATTGTGTAAGCATATACTAGACAATATGCGAATTCTATTACGCTTAAAGCATGGAAAATGATGAAGTACACACGGAGAACCAGCTCTTTGAACAATACTAATCTGATGGAGTGCTGGCAGAGAAGTAGAGAATGAAGCGATATAGTCGACTTTAACTCAATATATCTCAAGACTGAAAAACCCAATTGCAATGATCTTTTACGAGTGTGTAGTAGACACAAGGAAACAAATTTACCAACTTACATCATTGAAAATGATGCACCAAGATCAGAGAAATTATCTGTGCAATTTGACTAAGAAAAATAAGAGATATGACACTGAACAGTACACTTGACAACAGCGGTCGCCCCCTTAGTCGTAAGCCTTGGGTGGGCACGCGGGTGTTCCCTTCACTCGCACAAAAGGAAGAAGGTTTTTGCAACCTTTGAAGTACTTCTATGGTGATGCATGATTGTAGACTCTCCTTCTTGAGAGTTGTGAAATGATAGCCTTGTTGTACAAACCCAAACTCTAGCTCCGCACACAGTACTCGGCACAAGGGGTGCAAAATACATAGGAAAACACATAGTACATAGACCATGAACAAAGATTTCCTAGTTCGTACAAATGCGGACAAACTTAAATTTTGAGGCCTGCAATAAGACCTTGGCTCATAAATTGTGCGCCTAACAATATGAATAGCATAAAATCGATGAAAGTGAAGCAATAAACTTTTTTTATTATAGTATTATAGAATTCTAGGTTACTTTTTATAATTCTTTGCATCCTTGGAACACCACCACAAGATAGGAAACCTAGTACATGACCAACGTTTTTCTAACGAATGCAAGAGAGTATGTTCGTCTAACAGGATGCAAGAGAAACACACTATCCATCATGTTTCGATGCACACATACATCCATGCAGATCTGTATGCGTAGAAACATGCATGTTTACACATACATGGAAAAGAGAATTGTCATAAAGTGAAGGCCTTATAGCAATTACGTCATGCACATTCCGAACTATGCAAGTATAAGAGGCTCGATACCTTGTTTCATTGCACATTCATGCTTGTTCCCAACTTGTATCATGGTCATGTCCATTATCGTGTACCATGTCTTACCATGTAGAGCACCTTGGATACCCATGTGGACCGACCCTTGCCAAATCATTGTAGGAGTTTCTGCAACATATGCCATGTCTGTAACCACTTTTGTCAATGACCTCCAAACTTGTTAGAATCTAATCTTTTTGGCAATGAACGTTTTTCAGGGCACTTTGTTAAGAAGCCCATATGCACCACGTAACTCCTTGACCTTCAATCAATGCCAAGATATGAGCCTTATATATATATATATATATATATATATATATATATATATATATATATATATATATATATATATATATATATATATATATATATATATATATATATATAGAGAGAGAGAGAGAGAGAGAGAGAGAGAGAGAGAGAAAGAAATGCTTAAATGGAAATACAAATGCTTAAAATGGAAATAACTTACAATGCTTAAAATGTAATATAACTATTACAGCTAAAATGGAATTACAAATGCTTAAATGGAAATACAAATGGGGCTCCTACGTCCTTCTTCACAACCCCAAGCGCGATAGTAAACCCACTTTCAGGTCTGTTACGCTATTTCATCATTGTAGGACACAATGCCTGGTGTCTCATGCTTAGATTCATCATTCAATACCACAATGACCTCCACTGCCTCAGTGAAAGCTTTACTAGCGTGTTGCACAGAGAGGCTACAAAATGATGTGGCTACTATGAAGTGTGCTTCCTTGCAGTCTCGAAGCTCCTAGTGGTATGGAGCACCCAGGGGGCACAACCGGCTTCAACGCTCCCGTAGAGAGCTTTTTCCATACTCATCATTATCAAAAACTAAACGCTTATTATGCAGAAGCGAAAGCATGCTACTTCACCATGCTCATCAAAAACCAGCCCAAGATGATCGACATGCCGGTGTATATCCATAGACATCAATCACTAATGATCAGATCAGCAACCTCCCATGAATAAACTTCAAATCAACCCCTTCCTGAGAGTTTAATATCATCTCGACACCTTTGGAAATTGCAAATATATGAGTCACATTTCCGCAAGGAAGTAATCTTTTGGAAATTGCAAATTTTGAGTCACATTTCCGCAAGGAATGTGCTATTAACCTGTGGTCTTCAATATCCTCGTCAATAGATCCAAGACTGTCTGCCAAGTCCTTCATCTTAGTGACATAATCACTAATGCTTTGACTTTGCTTTTTCTTGAACGTTGTAAATTCCGCTTCTTTTCTTCTCCTGTCACATATATCATTAAGTCCTTACTCCTAAGTAACGCTTCCATTCTCATTACCCATGCAGGGTAATTATCTCTCTCCAATTTGTCAATCGAAATATGATCTGCCATGGTTTCCTTGTTTCTATTTCCGTCGATGAGTATAATGTTAAAACATTTTACCTTTCATAAACCTTTACCCTGAGAATGACTTTAGAATGCTTCTATGATGCTGTTTGTTGTTGATCACCTCAACTTTCACTTTTCTTATGAAGAATTCTTCATCTTTCCTTGTCTCTTTACTTCTGTTTACTCTTGAGGACCTTTCTGCTCTGATACCACTTGTTAACGCGACGAGAGCTTGAAACTAAGCTACGGATTTTTCCACATCACAAGAACTAAGCTAGAGTGATATAAGAACACCTCTATAGTCATTAGTAGCTTAACAACTTTTCTGAAACTCAAAACTTTATAACTGTATTTAGCGAAATCTGAAAATTCATTTTATAGGAAACTTTTCCTTTTTTCAGTCTTCAATTCTGATGTGATTTACTTTAATCTTTAAAAATATTTGTTTGTTTACTATTAGATATTCTTTTCGCCACTTAAATGTGCCAAAACTGTGTTTTGAACTTACCGAAATATCACTGGAACTTCACCGGATTGTTACCGGAATGTCACCGTAATCTTACCGGAATCAATTGTGATTCTGTTTATAGTTAGTTCAAATATTTGTAAATGAAGTAAGGAAGTAATACCTAAGCTTCCTTCAGTAAATTCACTCTATCTCAAGTTTGACAGAAAACTTCATCAGTTGTGAATGTCTTTACTGTCAGACATAGTACTGTACGTACATGTCCCGTTTCACAAAACTCTTCTAATCAATTTGTAGTTGAGACTAGTAGCTTCAAGATAAGCTATCACTTATGAAAAACTTTACACTATACTGTGAGATCTAGCTTGTAGAAGTACTGTAAAATGTGCACTGAGAAAACTGTAACTCTTAAGTAACTTTCACAATAACATGAAATCACTTAGATTTCTTCACACAAGAAGAATGTGCTCAAATTCTTCCACACAAACATGTGGTTTCTATTAGAGAAGATGTGTACAAAATGGCTTGCCTCACTTTGCTCAAAGCCATGAAAAAATCTCCTATTCTGAGTAGTTCTTCCTTACCATCTCTCTGATAGATGAATACCTGACAGTTCAGGTTCTACTTATTCATCTCTACATACGTACGTACTTCTGTATCTCAACTCTCGTGTGCATCCATTGTTCTATTCAAAACTCACTTATATACATATTTGTTCCGAGACTCAAAACTCGTAATTGTGGAAGTTTCTATGAACTATATTACAGTTGTGAATTTGTCCCTTCATTAAGGCTTGATTTTTCTGAATGCTTTGTTTCTGCTTCTCTTCCTCTTTCTTCATCCTTCATATGTTTTCATGTCTTTATGTCTAATTAGTGAGTGATTCTTCAAGAGCTCCCGCTCAATCACGAATTAGCATCCTTTGATCTTTCATATATTCTTCTTTTCTTTTATTCCTGCTATTTCTTTGAATCTGCTTATCTTTACTCCATCCAAGCTCTTTGTCATAATATCTACAATCTGACCTTTTATAGGAGTGTATACTATTTCAATCTCCTTCTCCATTACCTTTTCCCTCAGGAAATGATATTGAATCTCTATATGCTTTGTTCTTGCATGAAATACTAGATTTGCTGGAAGATACAATGAACTCATATTGTCTCCATGTATGATAGGTATACCTTGATCAATTCTAAAGCTTTTGAACAAGGTCTACATCCATATCACTTCTTTAGTTGCTTCCACAAGTCCTTTATATTTAGCTTCAGTTGATGATAAAGCCACTGTATGTTGCTTCTTTGAACACCAGCAGACAAGCTTATCTCCTAGGTATATCATATACCCATGTGTTGACCTTCTGTCATCTTGACTTCCTGCCTAGTCTCAGTCATTGTATGCTCTCAACTTTATATCTGATGTAAAAGGATAATATAATCCTTCTTTTATAGTTCTTTTGATATATCTAAGAACTCTCTATCCTGCAACCCAATGTTGATCCTTCGGACAGTGCATAAACTGTGAGAGAACTCCTACTGCATAACTAAGATCTGGTCTTGTTAGTGTAGCATAAATCAAGCTTCCCACTAAAGATTGATACTTCCTCATATCTTTAAACTCTACACCATCATATTTGCTAAGTTTATGATTGACCTCAAGTGGTGTTGAAGCTGCTCTGCAATTCTCCATGTTAAACTTCTTCAGTAAGTTGAGAAGATACCTTTCTTGCGAAACATATACACCATGATCTGTATATGTGACTTCCATTCCAAGAAAATATGATAACGTTCCTAGATCACTGATCTTGAACTCTTTCTCAAGCATTGTCTTTACCTCATTGATTCCTTCATCTGAAGTAACTGTGATTATAATGTCATCTACATAAATACAAATGTAGATCATACCTTCATCTGTTCTCTTAATGAGTAGACCTGCATCCGCCTTTGAACTTTGGTATCCAAGATCATTGAGATACTTCACAAGTCTATAATTCCAAGCTCTTGGAACTTTCTTTTCTCCATAGAGTTCTCTTCTTAATCTGCAAACATGATTTGGGTAATTGGAACTTACAAACCCTTCAGGTTGTTCCATGTAGACTTCATCTGATATATATCAATTTAGAAATGCATTCTTTATATCCAATTGACTTAGCTTCCATCCTTTTGATGCTCTTATAGCAATTACTGCTCTTATGGTTGACATCTTTTCCACCGGACTGAATTTCTCATCATAATCTATGCCATGCATCTGAGCATAACCTTTGACTACGAGTCTAGCTTTGTATCTGGCTATTCTTCCATCTGCAAGCTTCTTAACTTTGTAAACCCATTTATTTCCAATCACTTTCTTACCATTTGGTTTTGGAACAAGTTCCCAAGTCTTGTTCTCTTCAAACGCATTGAACTCCTCCTTCATTGCTTCTTCCCATTTTTCCTTACCTTTTGCTTCACTGTAATTCTGAGGTTCTTCATCTTCCTTTACTAAATAAGCATAGTTTTTCTGAGTCAAATAAGAAGTGTCATAGGAATACCTTGTTGGTTGTTTCCTTAATCTATTTGACCTTCTTGGTTGATACTCTTCATGTGTATCTGAATACACTTCTTCATCAAATCAAAGTGCATCTTCATTTCTCATAACTGATCCAAACCTGAATGTACTTGCTTGCATATGATCTTCATCTCCATTCCCTGCATATGTGATTTACCTTTTTCATTTCTTCTTATCTCTTGTGCAAATGTTTCATCATTATGCTCTTTATCTGCATACCAACTCTTTCCTTCATCAAATGTCACATATCTGGAAACAATAAACTGTTTGGTTAAAGGACTCCATAGTCTATAAGCCATCTGCTTTTCATTATATCCAATGAACACGTATTTTTCAGCTTTTGGTTCAAGCTTATGTCTAAGTTGTGATGGTACATAAGCATAAGCAACTGATCCAAGCACTTTGCAATGATCAAGTGTTGGTTTCTTACCCCACCAAGCTTCATAAGGGGTCATTCCATTTAAAGTTGCACATGGTAATCTGTTTACAAGATATTTGGCTGTATTTAGAGCCTCAGACCAAAGATAATTTGGACAATTCTTCTCCTTTAACATTGCTCTGGCAAACTCAACTAGAGTTCGATTTCTCCTTTCTGCTACTCCATTTTGTTGCGGTGTATACCTGCAAGTTATTTCTCTTTTGATACCTGCATTCCACAGATAATCATTGAATTGTTGAGAAAAATAATCTCCTCCTCCATCAGACCTTAGCCTTTTGAGTTTTTGTCATGTAAGTCTTTCAGCATATGCATGAAAATGCTTGAAAGCTCCAAACACTTCTGATTTCTCTTTCAAAACATAAAGAGTTATCCATCTTGTTGCATCATCAATAAAAAGAACATAAGACCTTGAGCCATTGATAGATCCTTCTTTTGTCGGTTCCCATACATCTGTATGTATGAGTTCTAGCAGACCATCATGTTTGTAACTCTTCTTTTGAAATGGTAACCTATGAGCTTTTCCCATCTGACAAGCTTGACATTTGTGAATCATATGTTGATTCTTCATATTTGGTCATCCTCTTACGTATTGTTTTTCAACCATAGTTTTGATTCCTTTTTCATTAGTGTCCTAACCTCTTATGCCAGAGGTCTAATTCTGTAAATACTTCATCACCATGTGTGATCAATGCTTGACCCACATTCCCTTGCACTTTAAGAGTAAAAGTCTACCTTCCTTTTTACCATAGACAATTTGATTGTATCCATTCTCTGGATCTTCAACAAATACTCCTTCATTTGTAAACCTGACTTGAAAACCTTTTTCTACTATCATGTCCCACGCTGATCAGATTCTTTGGGATTGTTGGAACATACAAAACATTTGTTAGCAGGTCAGCTCCATTCTTACACTTTACTTTTCCAATTGATAGCACATTATGTTTTGTGTTATGACCTGTATAGAATACCTTTAGATCTTCATTCTCTGACACACTTATTGAATTCATCATCAATGTTGTATGATTGTCATTCTGTGTATCATTTGCATAGTTGTAGTAGGTAGTGTTGTAAGACTGATTCTGCCCCCAACTTCTTGCTCCACCTCTACCATATCCGCCTCTTTGGCTTTTTCTACCTCTTTGATATCTTCCGATTTTGCCTCTGCGATTGTTATTCTGATTTTGACTTAATCCTTGAGAATTATGCCAACAATCATGAGCCAAGTGATTGCTTCATCCACAGATACAACAAGTCTTCTTGTTGTTATTCTAATTACCTCTTCCTTTTGTATTACCTCTACTTTTACTTCTGACATTGCCTCTTCCTCTTGTTTTAATGAAAGTTCAGTTGAGAGTACAAAAGGTTTCCACCTTTCATCTCCTCTCAATCTTGCAAACACTTGTGCTATTAACCTGTGGTCTTCAATATCCTCGTTAGTAGATCCAAGACTGTCCTTCAAGTCCTTCATCTTAGTGACATAATCACTAATGCTTTGACTTTGCTTTTTCTTGAATGTTGTAATTTCTGACCATAAGCTAGCCTTCCTAGCTTTGGTAGTGTTTTGGAAATGATCTTCGAATGCACTCCATATATCTTTCACTTTTTACAGACCTCTAATATGTGGTAACAAAATATCTATAATGGTATTGTAGATATACACCCTTGCCGTTTCATCTTTCTTCTGCCATAGCTTCAAGGCTTCTAACTCTTCTTTCTTTCGTTGACTGTCGTCTCTAAAAGTAGGCTTCTTTTCTTCTCATGTCGCATATATCATTAATTCCTTACTCATAAGTAAGGCTTCCATTCTCATTACCCATGCGAGATAATTATCTCTGTCCAATTTGTCAATAGAAATATGTTTGTTTCTGTTTCTGTCGGTGAGTATAATGTTAAACAATTTTACCTTTCATAAACCTTTATCCTGAGAATGACTTCGGAATGCTTCTATGATGCCATTTTTTGTTGATCACCTCAGCTTTCACTTTTCTTATGAAGAATTCTTCATCTTTCCTTGTATCTTTACTTTTGTTTACTCTTGAGGACGTTTCTGCTCTGATACCACTTGTTAACATGACGAGAGCTTGAAACTAAGCTACGGAATTTGCCACGTCACAAGAACTAAGCTAGAGTGATATAAGAACACCTCTATAATCATAAGTACCTTAGCAACTTTTCTGAAACTGAAAACTTTATAACTGTATTTAGTGAAATCTGAAAATTCACTTTACAAGAAACTTTGCCTTTTTTCAGGCTTCAATTCTGATCTGATTTACTTCAGTCTTTACAAATCTTTGTTTTCTTACTCTTAGATATTCTTTTCGCTAGTAAAATTTGCCAAAACTGTGTTTTGAACTTATCAGAATATCACCGGAACTTCACCGGACTTTTACCAAAATGTCATCGTAATCTTACCCGAATCAACTGTGATTCTGTTTGTAGTTACTTCAAATATTTGTAAATGAAGTAAGGAAGTAATACCTGGGCTTCCTTCAGTGAATCAACTCTATCTGAAGTTTGAGAGAAAACTTCATCAGTTTTGAATGTCTTTATTGTCAGACATAGTATTGTACGTACATGTCCCATTTCACAAAACTCTTTTAATCAATTTGTAGTTGAGACTAGTAGCTTCAAGATAAGCTATCACTCATGAAAAACTTTACACTATACTGTGAGATCTATGTTGTAGAAGTACCATAAAATGTGCAGTGAGAAAACTGTAACTATTAACTAACTTTCACTTAGATTACTTCACACAAGAAGAATGCGCACAAATTCTTCCACACAAACATGTGTTTTCTATTAGAGAAGATGTGTACAAAATGGCTTGGCCTCACTTCGCTCAAAGCCATGAAAAACTCTCCTATTCTGAGTAGTTCTTCCTTACCATCTCTCTTACAGATGAATACCTGACAGTTCAGGTTCTACTTCGCGCATTCAATTCTTCCAAGAGAGCCGGTGGTGCCACTTCCTGTACAATAGTGGGTCCTAGTTAATCTTTGAGCAACAAGGTTTTATTTGTCTCCTTGAGGGTGCAGCATTCTTCCTGTAAACGATCATAGTCCTCAATCACTCGTGCATGGTCTTCGAGGAGGATCTGCATTGGTTCGAGGGGGATGGCTTGAAAGTGAGACGGACTAAGGGGCGTATCCGGACTGTCCCATGTGGCTTCAAAATTTTCATGATTCTGTTGTTGTAGAGGTTGATTTTACTCCTTTGCAGCTCTGAGATGTCGGCAAAGAAGCACCATATTGCATGACAGTTGGGCATTGTGCATCAAGTAAACATCTAACTGTGATTCAACCTCTTTCGTGCGTTACTGTACTTGAGCTTCAAGAGTTTGTTGCTACTTCTAATGTTCGACTTCCAAGTTTTGATACTTTATATTAAGGTCCTAGTTCTGAAAGGTGAGTGCATCTAGGCATACCTATAATTCTTGTGTAGTCCATTGTAGGGTGGAATGCTGTTGATCGAGTGACAAATATTATACATTAATTTGTTGAAGACACCGTATCATTTGCTAGATATCAGCATTAGTAGTGGACTACGAGGATGATGCAAGGGTGAGGAATGATACATGTGGGGTGGTTTGTAATGCAATGGGAGTGGGAGTAGCGGTAGGGATGGTGGATGTCGTGGCATGTGACGCAAGGGATGTGCGAATAGATGACAAGGGAAGTGTGCTATGTGGTGTGGTGGATGCATGTAATTGTGCGTCTAGTGAAGTGATGGATGAGATGTCCGTATTGCTAGTGGTACCTTCAGTGATCGCAATATGCGAGAGTGATGTAGGTGCTATGGTGCATGGTGGCGGGTGCAATTGTGTGGTGAGAGGTGAGTGAGTGAAGTATTTTGATGACGATGAACTACAGTGCGCTCTCCTTCTTGAGAGCTCCACAATAATATTCTTGGAGTAGAAAACCGAGCTCCTACGGCCGCACACAGTACTTTACACAGATGCTGCAGAATACACAGAAAACACACAAGGAGCACGAAGATAGACTTCTTAGGTCTCACGGATGCGATCGAATGTACAATCTATGGCTGACGACGCCACTATATGTTTTATTAAAGAACATATATAAAGAAGTGTCCAGTGGCCATTTGGCCTTTCACATGGACACTAAGGGTAAAAATCTCCCACTAAAGGCCAATATGGCCAAAGTAACTATGGGAGAAAAAAATAAAGAATGATAAAGAATACCTAAGTGTAAGTATACAAACAATACCTCCCACCAAATGGGCATGTTACACAGTAGAAAAGTGACTGTGTAAGATTAGGAATCAAGTAACCCCCATCAAGTGACAACAGTGTTGAAAGCTATCCTGTGGTAGAGCTTTAGTCAAAGCATCTGCAGTGTTATCTTGAATGTGAACCTTCTCAAGAATAATGCACTTAGTGGCTAAGCAATTTCTAATGAAGTGATACCTCACCTCAATGTGCTTGTTCTTTTCATGATAGACCAGATTCTTAGCCAAAACAATGGCACTCTGACTATCACTGAGCAAACGAGGTACATGCTGAGGTAAACCCATATCATAAGCAAGACGAGAAAGCCACAACACTTCATTACATGCCTCACTTGCTGTAACATACTCTGCTTTTGTGGTGGAAACAACTGTACATTCTTGAAGATGAGATTTCCAAGAGATAGAACCTCCAGCAAAATGAAAAATGTACCCTGATGTAGACTTTACGATTGTCTACACAACCAGCATAGTCAGAATCTATGTAAAAAAAATGGATGCTTTCCCTTTACCTAAGCATCTTTTACCGCTTCCAAGTGTTTCTTGTTAGGATTAGACATATATCTGCTCACAACTCCCACTGCAAATGCAATGTCTGGTCTCGTAGCTACCATAGCATACATGAGACTACCAACACCATATTGATAGGGAATTTAGTTCATGAATTCCTTGTCCTCATATGATTTGGGGCAATCATCCTTGCTCAATTTCACATATGTGGATAAAGGTGTACTTAATGCCTTTCCACCCTACATATTGAACTTATGAAGTACTTTGGATATGTACTCACTTTGAGACAAGTACATGCATCTTTTACTCCTATCATGAGTAATGTGCATGCCAAGAATATGTTTGGCATCCCCCGAATCCTTCATATCAAATGTCTGACTCAACTTCTTTTTAAGAATTGACAAATCATAAGAGGACTTCCCAGCAATCAACGTATCATCGACATAAAGTATCAAGCTGCCATCGGAGCATCTCTTTGTGTAGAGACAATGATCCTCATTACTTCGAGAATAGCCTTGAGACTTCATAAAAGCATCAAGCTTCTGGTACCATTGTCTAGGGGACTGTTTAAGTCCATACAAGCTCTTCTTAAGCTTACAAACTAGACTTTCCTTGCCAAGAACTACGTAACCCTCTGGTTGTTCCATATAGATCTCATCTGTAAGATCTTCATGCAAGAAAGCAGTTTTCACATCCATTTGAACTAGCTCTAAGTCCTCCATTGCAACGAATCCAAGCAACATGCGCAGGGTAGTCATCTTGACCACTGGAGAGAATATTTTCTCGAAACCAACACCATGTTGTTGCTTAAAACCCTTTGCAACAAGGCGTGCTTTATACTTTGGGGAAGCAGTATCTGATGTAAATTTCAACTTATATACCCATTTACATGGTAAAGCTTTCCTGCCATTTGGCAAAGGTACTAAATCCCAAGTACCATTCTTGTGAATAGAATCCAACTCAATCTTCATGGCGCACTCCCAATTGACATCCTCTCTCTGCATAGCCTCTTTGTAGCAAGAAGGCTCACCGGCATCTGTTATCATAACAAAATCTAAACTTGGAACATATCTATCAGGTGGATGTGAGACACGTGCAGAACGTCTCAATGGTTGCTGAACAGGAACGTGTGCAGACTGATCTGAATGGACATTCTCTTGAACATCCCTATGTGCAACATTTTTATGCATGATAACCGGAGGACTAGTATCCTCAAACAACAGTCTTCTCACTTCAACCTCCTTAATGGGTTGTATATGCATCTTAGACTCATTGAAAATGACATCACTATTTCTGATTACTGATCGTGTTTTAGGATCCCATAACTGATATCCAAATTGTCCTTCTCAACCATATCCAAGAAAAATGCATTTCTTTGACTTACGGTCCAACTTTTGTCTAAGATTCTTGGGTATATGAACATATGCTTCACACCCAAAAACTCGAAGATGATCATAATATGGTGGCTTCCCTGTCCATAACTCTTGTGCCACTTTCAAACCTTTGGCACTACTAGGTGAAAGGTTAATCACATGAACTACAGTCAATACTGCTTTTGCCCAAAAGCCTTGTGAGAGGTTTGAATGATGCAACATAGAGAGTACTCTATCTTGAATAGTTCTATTCATCCTCTCAGCTACACCATTCTGTATTGGGGTATAAGGAGATGTAAAATCTCTACGGATCCGTCTAGACTGACAAAAAAGGCTGAATTCATGTGAGGTATACTCACCCACATTATCTGAACATAAAGTCTTAAGCTTAGTTCCTTTTTCAGTCTCAACTGAAGGAATTTATTTTCTAAAAGTAGGGAATACCTCATCCTTCAATTTGATAGGATATACCCAAACTTCTCTAGTAGCATCATCTATGAAAGTGAGAAAGTAGAGAGAACCACCTAAGGACCTAGTGGGCATGGGACCACACACATCTGTATGAACGAGATCTAAAGGCTGAATTGAAGAGTCAATGTGCGTTCTATGCACATTTTTGGTTTTCTTTCCATAATGATAATGCTCACAAAATGAAAAATTGGATAAAGATAACACAGGAAGGTAGCCAAAACGAGAAAGATTTTCCATTCCACTACGAGATATATGGCCCAAAAGACCATGCCAAATACAAGCCATAGGTTGTTCACTAACAGCTAACAAGTGTTCTTTCTGTGATGCAAATAAAGGACAAAGTGAGCCAACTTTGCTTCCTTTTGCAATAACCATATTGCCCTTTGATATGCGAAAGGACGGAGCATAGAAGACCACCTTGTAACCAAGGTCATCAAGTTGACCAACTCACATCAAACTGCGTGATAAATGAGGTACATGGCATATATTATGCATAGTAAATTTTGAACCATCAATGAACTGCACAACCACATCTCCAATCCCCACAACATCACACTGGTAAGAGTCACCAAGTGTCACAGTACCAAGAGACTTTGATGCATAACTAGAGAACCATTCTGTGTGTGGTGTCACATGGAAAGAAGCACCAGAATCTAGCATCCATGTGTGGGAAACAGAATCAGTCATAAGTGCCTCACATGGCAAAGTACTATCAAGTGTCAACACATCAACATCATCAAAAATAGCATTAATTTCTTCAATCTTCACAGTCGAAGTAGATGGTGCAGGTAACTGTTTAACATGCCCATCAACATTCTGTCCTTTACCTTTAGCATTATTTAATGCATAACAGTCTTTCTTCATATGTCCTTTCTTATGAAAATAATGGCATTCGATATCCCTCTTCCTTGATTTACTTCTATTCTTATTTCGTTGACCATTCTTCTCCTTGTTCTTACTACTACCACGTTGCTGATTCTTTCCTTGGTAAGAATAAAAAACATTATATGCATCTCCAGTCTGAGTGCCAACCATAGATTTTCTACGAATCTCCTCACTCAAGAGTGCTCCACATATGTCCTCATAGACAAGTTTACCACTAGGAGCACTATTGCTAATATCTGTGTAAAATATATCCCATGATGATGGCAGGGTGCATAACAACAATACGGCTTTCATTTCGTTATCCATATCCATTTTCTGAGCCTATAACGGGGAGAATATAGCATCAAAATCATTTAGATGACAACACTATCTATGTCCTTCATACGAAGGTCATATACATTTCTCATCAGATACACTTTATTTGATGTCGTCTCTTTTTCATATGTATTGCATGTTTCTTCCAAAGCTCCTCTGCACTTTCACAGTCTAATACTGTAAACTAAACATTATCTGCTAGGTGCAAGCGAATGGTAGACCTCCACATTTCATCTAACTCATCCCAATCATCTTCATCCATGTCACCAAGCTTCTTTGAAATCCCATTTACTAGCTTCCATTGTCTGCTTTGAATCAGCACATCTTTAATCTAATTCTTCCATAGAGCAAAGTTTGTGCCATCAAATTTTCGGATCTCAAAATGGTCTTTGCCCTGCAAGTTATAGCTTCTCTTCGGAACACTAGCACTAGACCCTGATCCATCGGATGTGTCTGAGACCTCTGATGCCTGATGGTAGAGAACTGAATGGAATGATAATGGAGCTAGAAGATTCCGAACAACAACGAATAAGTGTATCAAGGAGTAAATCAACCACTGTATAGTTTACAAAACCAAAAATCTAGAAAAATTTGGCCAGATTATCCTTTGCAAAATGAGCATATGACCAGTGTCAAAATATCATAAAACTACAAGTACTGACATGTTTGCCTGCATAGTGAATCACTGACTCTGCTGCATATAATCAGTTACCCAATAGAAGCCAACTAGGCTTATCAAGCGCCTATGAACAACTATCATAAATCTCCTATGGCAAGGTTGGGTAAGTCTTTCACCTGCATCACTGAAGAGACCCCGACATCTGGGTGCCTCGCAGTTAAGAAAACCTCACCACAACCCTCTTTATCAAACGTAAAAGGCTTTATGCAAAGAACGTAACAGTTATATAAATGACCACATGGACGTACATAAGCAGTATCCATAGAAGCATACATGATGTGTATGTGCTCAATATATGCAATAAAATGGAACTAAAAGATTGAATGCACAACCCAAAAACTATCCAATAACTCTAGCAAGTGCCTCTCAACTCTGATGTTTTTGGCTCAAAAACCTGCATAAATTTGCAGCGGCTCCTCCCACCAAAACTAAGAAACTTTCTAGAAACTTGTAGTTCTGCGAGTGTGGCTAAAAACCACAGCCACAAAGGTTGATATTTATTGTCGGAGAAGTACAAAGAACACTCTTCTTGATGTTCACGGGCCTTTGTAAAGAGAACTATGTGCAAAAGTACTCCAAAATGGCTCCAAAAGACACCCAAAAAAGCTTTAAAAGCAAAGAATGAAGCTTTGAGGGACCAAAACATGTTCAAGGTAATATCAATCTTAATCTTTCCCCTTCTTTAGACACCACAAGAGTGTAGCTTAGTGGCAAGAGATTGTCACGGTTAAGCGAGCTCTTGGGGGAACATTACTCGGATGGATGACCTCCCAGGGAGTATGTGGAACCTCTATCTTCCTTGATCGTTGAGGTCCTCCCTCGCCCATAGCCAACGGTGACTTCGGTGACTAAACCCCACTTTTCACCCTTCCAATCACCTCCCCCTATATCACTAATTCCCCCACTTTTCATCCTTCCAATCACCTCCCCCTATATCAATAAACCCCCCACTTTGCAACCTTCCAATCACCTCCCCATATATCACCAAACCCCCCACTTTTCACCCTTCCAATCACCTACCCCTATGTCACTAAACCCCCACTTTTCACCCTTCCAATCACCTCCTCCTATATCACTAAAACCCCCACTTTTCACCCTTCCAATCACCTCCCCTATACCACTAAACCCCCCACTTTTCACCCTTCCAATCACCTCCCCCTATATCACTAAAATCCCCACTTTTCACCCTTCCAATCACCTCGTCCTATATCATTAAACCCTCCACTTTTCAACCTTCTAATCACCTCCCCCTATATAACTAAACCCCCTACTTTTCACCCTTCCAATCACCTCCCCCTCTATCACTAAACCCCCTACTTATCACCCTTCCAATCACCTCCCCCTATATCACTAAACCCCCCACTTTTCACCCTTCCAATCACCTCCCCCTATATCACTAAACCCCCAACGTTTCACCCTTCCAATCACCTCCCCCTATATCAATAAACCCCCCACTTTTAACCCTTCCAATCACCTCCCCCTATATAACTAGCCCCCCACTTTTGCCCTTCCAATCACCTCCCCCTATATCACTAACCCCCCACTTTTCACCTTTCCAATCAACTCCCCCTATATCACTAAACCCCCCACTTTTCACCCTTCCAATCACCTCCCCCTATATCACTAAACCTGCCACTTTCACCCTTCCAATCACCTCCCCCTATATAAAACAACCCCCCACTTTTCACCCTTCCAATCATCTCCCCCTATATCACCAAACACCCCACTTTTCACCCATCCAATCACCTCCCCCTATATCACTAAACCCCCCACTTTTCACCCTTCCAATCACATCCTACTATATCACTAAACCCCCCACTTTTCACCCTTCCAATCATCTCCCCCTATATCACTAAGCCCCTCACTTTTCACCCTTCCAATCACCTCCGCCTATATCATTAAATCCCCACTTTTCACCCTTCAAATAACCTCCGCCTATATCACTAAATCCCCCACTCTTCACTCTTCGAATCACCTCCCCCTATATCACTAAACCCCCCACTTTTCACCCTTCCAATAACCTCCCCCTATAACACTAAACCCCTCACTTTTCACCCTTCCAATCACCTCCCCCTATATCACTAAACCCCCCACTTTTCACCCTTCCAATCCGCTCCCCCTATATCACAAAACCCCCCACTTTTCACCCTTCCAATCAGCTCCCCCTATATCACTAAACCCCCACTTTTAACCCTTCGAAGCACCTCCATCTATATCACTAAACCCTCCACTTCTCATCATTCCAATAACCTTCCCCATATCAGTAAACCCCCCACTTTTCACCCATCCAATCACCCCCCCAACAACACTAGATCCCCCACTTTTCGCCCTTCCAATCACCTACCCCTATATCACTAAAACCCACACTTTTAACCCTTCCAATAACCTACCCCTATATCACTATCCCCTACACTTTTCACCCTTCCAATCATCTCCTCCTATATCACTAAACCCCCTGCTTTTCACCCTTCCAATCACCTCCTCCT
Organism: Ceratopteris richardii; assembly: GCA_020310875.1. Classification (NCBI taxonomy): domain Eukaryota; kingdom Viridiplantae; phylum Streptophyta; class Polypodiopsida; order Polypodiales; family Pteridaceae; genus Ceratopteris; species Ceratopteris richardii. Next base: position 17,314,952 of record CM035420.1, read on the forward strand.
ATATCACGACACCCTCCACTTTTCACCCTTCCAGTCCCCTCCCCCTATATCAATAAACCCCCCACTTTTCACCCTTCCAATCACCTCCCCCTATATCATTAAACCCCCTACGTTTCACCCTTCCAATCACCTCCCCCTATATCACTAAACACCCCACTTTTCACCCCTCCAATCACCTCACCCTATATCACTAAACCCCCCACTTTTCACCCTTCCAATCACCTCCCCCTATATCACTTAAACCCCCACTTTTCACCCTTCCAATCACCTCCCCCAATAACACTAAACCCCCCACATTTCAGACTTTAAATCACCTCCCTCTATATCACTAAACCCCCAACTTTTCACCCTTTCAATCACCTTCCCCTATATCACTAAACCCACCACTTTTGCACCCTCCAATCACCTCCCCCTATATCAGTAAACCCCCCACTTTTCAACATTCCAATCACCTCCCCCTATATCATTAAACCCCCACTTTTCACCCTTTCAATCACCTCCCCCTAAATCACTAAACCCCCCTCTTTTCACCCTTCCAATCCCCTCCTCCTATATCACTAAACCCCCCACTTTTCACCCTTCCGATCTCCTCCCCCTACATCACTAAACCCCCCACCTTTCACCCTTCCAATCACCTCCCCCTATATCACTAAACCCCCCACTTTGCACCCTTCCAAGCACCTCCCCCTATATCACTAAACCCCCCACTTTTCACCCTTCCAATCACCTCCCCCCATATAATTGAACCCCCCATCTTGCACCATTCCAATCACCTCCCCCTATATCATTAAACCCCCCACTTTTCACCATTCCAATCACATCCCCCTATATCACTAAACCCCTCGCTTTTCACCCTTCCAATCAGATTCCCCTTATATCATTAAAGCCCCCACGTTTCACCTTTCCAATCACCTCCCCCTATATCACCAAGACTTCCAACTTTCACCCTTCAAATCACCTCCTCCTATATCACCAAACCCCCCACTTTTTGTCTTCCAATCACATCCCCCTATATCACTAAATGCCCCACTTTTCGCCCTTCCAATCCCCTCTCCATATATCACTAAATCCCCCACTTTTCACCCTTTCAATCACCACCCCCTATATCACAAAACCACCCAATCTTCACCCTTCCAATCACCTCCCCCTATATCACTAAATCCCCCACTTTTCAGCTTTCCAATCACCTCCCCCCTATATCACTAAACCCCCCACTTTTCGCCCTTCCAATCACCTCCCCCTATATCAAATAAATCCTCCACTCTTCAGCCTTCCAGTCACCTCCCCCTATATCACTAAACCTCCCACTTTGCACCCTTCCAATCACCTCACCCTATATCACTAAACCCCCTACGTTTCACCCTTCCAATCACCTCCCTCGATATCACTAAACCCCCCACTTTTCCCCCTTCCAATCACCTTCACCTATATCAATAAACCCCCAACTTTTCACCCTTCCAATCACCTCTCCCTATATCAGTAAACTCCCCATTTTTCACCCTTTTAATCACCTCCCCGTATATCAAGAAACCCCCCCCCCCACTTTTCACCCTTTCAACCACCTTCCCCTATATGACTAGACCCCCTCCTTTTCACCCTTCGAGTCAACTCCTTCTATAATAGTACACTCCCCACTTTTCACCTTTCCACTCACCTCCCCTATATCCCTAAACTCCCACTTTCCACCCTTCCAATCACCTCCCCCTATATCACTAAACCCCCCACTTTTCACCGTTCGAATCACCTTGTCCTATATCATTAAACCACCCACTTTTCAGCCTTCCAATCCCCTCCCCCTGTATAACTAAACCCCCTACTTTTCACCCTTCCAATCACCTCCCCCTCTGTCACTAAACCCCCTACTTATCACCCTTCCACTCACCTCCCCCTATATCACTAAGCCCCCCACTTTTCACCCTTCCAATCACCTCCCCGTATATCACTAAACCCCCAACTTTTCACCCTTCCAATCACCTCCCCCTATATCAATAAACCCCCCACTTTTCACCCTTCCAATCACCTCCCCCTATATAACTAACCCCCCACTTTTTGCCATTCCAATCACCTCCCCCTATATCACTAATCCCCCACTTTTCACCTTTCCAATCAACTCCCACTATATCACTAAACCCCCCAATAAGCCCCCCACTTTTCTACCTTCCAATCACCACCCCTATATCACTAAACCTGCCACTTTCACCCTTCCAATCCCCTCCCTCTATATCAAATAACCCCCCACTTTTCACCCTTCCAATCACCTCCCCCTATATCACCAAACGCCCCACTTTTCACCCTTGCAATCACCTCCCCCTACATCACTAAACCCCCCTCCTTTCACCCTTCCAATCCCCTCCCATTATATCACTAAATCCCCCACTTTTCCCCCTTCGAATCACCTCCCCCTATATCACTAAACCCCCCACTTTGCACCCTTCCAATCACCTCCCCTTATATCACTAAACCCCCCACTTTTCAGCCTTCCTATCACCTCCACCTATATCACTAAATCCCCCACTTTTCACCCTTCCAATCACCTACCCCTATATCACTAAACCCCCCACTTTTCACCCTTCCAATTACCTCCCCCTATAACACTGAACCCCCCACTTTTCACCCTTCCAATCACCTCCCCCTATATCACTAAACCCCCCACTTTTCACCCTTCCAATCACCTCCCCCTATATCACTAAACCCCCCACATTTCACCCTTCCAAATAGCTCCCCCTATATCACTAAACCCCCACTTCTAACCCTTCCAAGCACCTCCCTCTATATCACTAAACCCTCCACTTCTCATCCTTCCAATCACCTCCACCATATCACTAAACCCCCCACTTTTCAACCATCCAATCACCCCCCCTACATCACTCAATCCCCCACTTTTCGCCCTTCCAATCACCTACCCCTATATCACTAAAACCCCCACTTGTAACCCTTCCAATCACCTACCCCTATATCACTATCCCCTCCACTTTTCACCCTTCCAATCATCTCCCCCTATATCACTAAACCCCCCACTTTTCACCCTTCCAATCACCTCCTCCTATATCACTACACCCTCCACTTTTCACCCTTCCACTCCCCTCCCCCTATATCACTAAACCCCCCACTTTTCACCCTTCCAATCACCTCCCCCTATATCACTAAACCCCCTACGTTTCACCCTTCCAATCACCTCCACCTATATCACTAAACACCCCACTTTTCACGCTTCCAATCACCTCACCCTATATCACTAAACCCCCCACTTTTCACGCTTCCAATCACCTCCCCCTATATCACTAAACCTCCCACTTTTCACCCTTCCAATCAACTCCCCCTATATCACTAAACCCCCCACGTTTCACACTTCGAATCACCTCCCTCTATATTACTAAACCCCCCACTTTTCACCCTTTCAATCTGCTCCCCCTATATCACTAAACCCCCCACTTTTGCACCCTCCAATCACCTCTGCCTATATCACTAAACCCCCCACTTTTCAACCTTCCAATCACCTCCCCCTATATCATTAAACCCCCACTTTTCACCCTTGCAATCACCTCCCCCTATATCACTAAACCCCCCTCTTTTCACCCTTCCAATCCCCTCCCCCTATATAACTAAACCCCCCACTTTTAACCCTTCCAATCCCCTCCCCCTATATCACTAAACCCCCCACTTTTCACCCTTCCAATCACCTCCCCCTATATCACTAAACCCCCCACTTTGCACCCTTCCAAGCACCTCCCCCTATATCACTAAACCCCCCACTATTCACCCTTCCAATCACCTCCCCCCATATCACTAAACCCCCCATCTTGCACCATTCCAATCACCTCCCCCTATATCATTAAACCCCCCACTTTTCACCACTCGAATCACCTCCCCCTATATCACTAAACCCCTTGCTTTTCACCCTTCCAATCAGATTCCCCTTATATCATTAAAGCCCCCACGTTTCACCTTTCCAATCACCTCCCCCTATATCACCACGCCCCCCAATTTTCACCCTTCCAATCACCTCCTCCTATATCACCAAACCCCCCACTTTTTGCCTTCCAATCGCCTCCCCTTATATCACTAAACGCCCCACTTTTTGCCCTTTGAATCCCCTCTCCAAATATCACTCAATCCCCCACTTTTCACCCTTTCGATCACCACCCCCTATATCACGAAACCACCCAATTTGCACCCTTCCAATCACCTCCCCCTATATCACTAAACCCCCCACTCTTCACCCTTCCAATCACCTCCCCCCTATATCACTAAACCGCCCACCTTTTGCCCTTCCAATCACCTCCCCCTATATCAAATAAATCCCCCACTCTTCACCCTTCCAATCACCTCCCCCTATATCACTAAACCTCCCACTTTGCACCCTTCCAATCACCTCACCCTATATCACTAAACCCCCTACGTTTCACCCTTCCAATAATTGCATACATGTGAATAAACCTACGGTAATATCCACAATGGCCCATAAAGGCTTGTACCTCTTTAACATTCCTTGGCCTCGGTAGCTCCGCGATGGCTTTTACTTTGTCCTCATTTGTTGATATTGTGTTCTTAGAAACAATATGACCTAAGATTTTACCTTGACGTACCATGAACACACACTTTTCTGGGTTCAGACACACTCGGTATTGTCTACACTTGTTGAAGATTTGTTTGAGCTCAGGAATGTGACATCTGCTTTCTTGGGAATGAGCACATAAATCGTCCACATATACTTCTAAGCTTTTTTGCAAGAACTCCTTGAAGACATGACACATGAGCCTTTGGAAGGTTGCAGGTGCATTAGTCAGCCCAAATGGCATCACACGAAATGCAAAGACTCCCCATTCTGTGGCACAGGCCGTTTTGTGTTGATCTTCTGTGGCAATGGCTACTTGGTTGTAACCTGAAAATCCATCAAGGAAGCTATAAACTTCCTTGCCCGCAACATGCTCCAATAAATGATCAGTGATTGGAAGTGGATAGCTATCTCTAATCGTAGCGGAATTAACTTTTTTAAGGTTAATACACACATGTAACTTTCAATTCTTCTTGGGCACCACTACCACGGGGGACACCCATTCAGTATGCTCAATTTCGTAGATGAATCCGGCTTCAATCAATCTATTGATTTCTTCTTTTATTTTGGCTGCATAGGTGTCATTATATGTGTAGGGCTTCTGTTTGGTGGGCTTGGCATCTGCTATCATGGGGATCGTATGAGAACAAACCTTCGGATCTACTCCCTTCAAGTCTCTATAGTGCCATGCAAACACATCCCTATATTCCCTTAACAAAGCTACCAACTCTGCTTCCTCTTCTTTACTTAGGTCATCTCCTATGTATGTACATCTCTCTTCGTTTTCTTCAATGGTGAGTACGACTTTTTTGGTCTTTTCTAGGTTATGATACGCTTCTCCTGTGGTGGCCTCTCTCTTAGGCATTCGTACCAAAATTTTTCTGTCCTCAACTTCATATTTCTTGAAATTTTCTGGTACTTCAAAAAATGGTTCGTTCTCTTCCTCTTTCACTAATTGTCTTTTATTTTTCTTCTGACCTCCTTCACTTCCATTCTTTGAATTGATGGTTTTAATGCTTGTGAGAGGTTCTTCTTCTTTTTGGGTAAATACTCCTATGTCTTCTTGATAGTGCTCCTCTGAAATAAAGCAACTATCCATCACAATGGACTCTAGATCATCATCGTTTTCTTCTTTTTCTATGAAGTCACTAGGGTCACATTCTTCTACCAAGGGCTGACACATGAACACTGCAATATCATAACCCTCCTCATCACAATGAGGTGTCCATTGTTCTTCATTGACAGCAATGTCCATGGTAGCTAAGATTTCTGCCTAACCATGTGGCTCAAATTCCTCATCTGGAAAGATCATCGGTGTATAGGCTGGGTCTCTAATTGGTCTATCTCCTTGAGAAGTTCCTTTTTCTCTCGCTTTTAGGCGTTTCTCCTCTTCCTTTGCGACCTTGCACATCCACAAATGAGTATATTCATGCATCCAGGATGTCTCAGATGAACTTTTAGAATGCACAGAGGTTGAATCTTCTTGCTCCTTGTGGATAGAATTCCATTGTAGGGGTGGTACATCTCTGAAGGTGTAATCCTTCAAATTTACCTTGGTTGTGACCCCTAAGCGTTGCAAGTATAAGGAGTTGGTTCCCCAATCCTGTACAACTTGTAGTTGTCGTAGGGGAAGGGCCTTCCTAGGATCATTTCGTAGGTAGTAGTTTTACCAAAGTCACATATAGCAAAGGTGTGCTCAAACTCTACACCACACGTGGTTAGAGTTATCCCTTCTAGCAATCCTAGAGGTCTTTCAACATGGTCGTCAGCCATCTGAAGTTTCATTCTAGTTGGTCTTAATGTTGGTTTACCCCATTGCTTCCATAGGGAAGTGGTCGCAATAGCAACTCCAGCACCAGAATCTATGATCGCTTTGGTTGTGTAACCTTGGTAGGTGATCAGAAGATAAGTATTACCTTCCTCACCTTCGTTCATGTCCCCTATTTTGTTTAGAGGTATCTCTGGAACTTTCTGGTTAGAGTCTGCTTTTGGCATATTGCAAGCAAGTTTTGGAACCTGATCCTTCACATGATTCCATAGCTCCGGTTTTGCTTTGAGTAGCTCTTCCATAGTGAGATGACACTGAACCTTAGTGTTCTTCACGACATCAGTGTTTCTTGGAACCACTGAGTCTTCATTTCTGATCAATATTGTGGGAGCTCTAATTTGAAGAGATTTAGATTCCCATGGGCCTGTGAACTGTGGCAACTCTTGTAAAGAATTGGATTCGAATCCTGAACTTTCTTTTTCTTGTTACTCTACTTGGTCTCCAAAAATAGATGGAATGTCTTGTGGGAATTGATCATGACTGTCATCAATTTCAAGAATAGGAGGGGGAACATCCTTCTCCTTGGCCCATTTCTCTTCTTGTATTTCTTGCAAGAACTTTTGAGTGTGCTGTTGAATTGAAAGAGGTTCTCCCTCATCTATGGAGTCAGGAACATAGACTTTGTGTGGTGATGAGTTTTCTCTTTCAACAGTAGGTTGAGCCTGTGGAGGTAAAGAAACTTGAGGTTTATTTACCAAGTGCTCTAATCTATCTAATAAGCCCTAGAATTGCAAACCCGGTGTAATAGCATTCGTTTGATTGAATGATTGATTGGCCTCGAACATAGCTTTAGCTAGTTCCACCATTTTTATGCACATTTTTTTCCGTTCAATCTCTAAATCTGCTCTAGGGTAGCTCTTGTCTAGGTTTGCAGGTGTTGGCCCTTCTTGAAGTCGAGCCTGGTATGCCTTGAACATCATGTCCAAGCCTTCTAGGGTTGGATCTACCAGAACGGACCCTGGTTGTGGTTTATTTAAAATGGTTGGTGGGTGGGGGTGAGGCTGGGGATGAGGTGGTGTGGGTGGAGTTTCGACATGCGAGAGATTTTGAGAGGCAATATCTTCTATTTGGGTTTTTGCATCTTTCAAGCTTTCTTCTAGTTTAGATAACTTTTTGGTCCACTTACGATTGGCTTTCTCCCTAGTATCCTTCCATGTTCTTGTTTTTCTCTTACTAGGCTCTCCTGATTCACTTGGCTCTGATTGCTCAGCTCGTTTAGCTTTTTGTAAGGCTTGTGCCCTTGTAACTGCATGTATAGGAGCCACATTATTGCTACTGGAACTTGAATCCCCTACTAGGCTACCACATTAACGGGTGTAACCTTTGGTGCACTAGAGGGATGTCCGGGACAATCTTTCAAGAGATGTTCTTTGCCACACTCAAGACAAATGACTTGTATTGTGGCATTTTGTCCTTGTGTCGGAGCTGGTGGGTGGGATGGTTGTTGTCCTGGTATAGGTTGAGGTTGGCCATATCCTCCATGTTCATACGGTCTAGTTGCTCCTCGTGGTCCTGGACAAGGGTTATACCTAGGAACTTCTCTGTCTTGTTCTCTAGGAGGGTACCCGTATGGTCTACATTGGGGTGGTGCAAGTAGTCGTGGTTGTCTATCCAATGGATAGTATTCGATATTGTGGTTGGGGTACTTCTGCTCACTATAAGAGTACATGTTAGGCTCTTGAGTTGGTTGTCTACTGTAAGGGTAAGGTTGTGATAACCCTAATCCTTCTCTCGTGCAAACATGAGATGGATGATCTCCACCGCAAAGTGTGCAACTTCCTAACATTGGCAATCTCAAGGAAGAAATCTGGTAGTTTCGTTGTCCTTGTACCCCTAATTTCTTGGCCACTAACTCTGCCACTTCCTCCACATAGCTCGAACTAGAAGTTTCATTGCTCCTTGTATCCTCTGATTTGGTAAGGTCTTGTGTGATTTTGAGATCCTCAGCTAAGTTGTCTTCCAAATCTATACATTCTTGAAGACACTCACTCAGAGTTTGCACCCGTTTTACGTATACTAACATTCTCAATGTTCCATTGGTTAGACCTTCTAAAAATAGGGATATCATTTTCTACTGAGAAGGCCTCTCTGTCATAGGGCATCGGTCTACATATTGACTAAATCTTCGTGCTGCATTTTTTACTGTCTCCTTGGGAGCTTGTTTGAAACTATGTAGTAAGGATGACGAATTGTGCTTGATCCCTCGCTTAGTGAACTCCCAGACAAATTCTTGCAAGAATTGTTCGATAATGCCAAAGGAATTTGGATCCAAGGATTGAAACCAAGCTAAGGCTATTCCCATGAGAGTTAGCCCAAATGATTCATAGTGAAAAAGTCATCCACTTGCTCCACTCGTAACACTTGCTTGAATTCTGCTATGTGGTCATAGCGCTCTCCTGTGCCATCGTAACTATTTCGCATACATTTGGCCAATTGGATTGGTCTCACTCTTTTACCTAGCTCTGGGGATCGAATTATGATGGGAACACCTTGGGGTGGTTCTGTCCTAAAGGTAGGTCTATTCATATTTCCCATTCCTTGGCTAGTGTGGCCGTGGGGGTTGATTCCTGGCATGGTGAATTGTTCATGTGGTCTATCGGGTCTAGTAGCTTGGCTCATTTGTCCTAGCATTACATTTTCTGTTCCTTGCTGGGTCTCGAATGGGTTTTGTGAGGTAGTTGCATGATCTCGAGCTAACTCTCCTCTTTCATTACTTTGATCAAGATTTTCAATCACTACATAGATCTGGTTCATCTTGTCCATATAGACTCCATCTTCGTACTTGACAACTCGTCTTGGAACTATTTCAGATTATGTAGTGTTTATCATTCTTGCTACTGTCCTGTGTAGACCATCAAGGTAAATGGGTATTCCTTGCCAGTTAGTGGATATGTATTGAAGAGACATCTGATATTCCCCTTCCACTATGGACATAAAATCTTCCCTAGGTACTGAACTATGCATGTCTTCAGAAGCCAAGAGTCTCTCCCACTTAAATGACAGTTTTGAATCACTTGTCTATGAACTCAGCACATAGTGTTAACTACTAAGTTGTAAGTCTCTGACTTGGTTGTGTGGTTGACCTTAGTTTCAAGTGATTTGGTACTTTATCTATCTCTTCCTAAGTATCAACTTGAGCTTAAGTTCATAAGCCTTGTCTACAAGTCCAAAATTGTCCTTTGGATTGCTCAAAATCTTGTGGAACCCCTTGCTTCCTAGTCCAACGTGAGGGTCAACTTCAAAATACCCTATCTAATAATCCTCGTATTAATTTTACCATAAATAGTGGAAGTTTTGGTAGTACTCAACACGAGCTTTCCAACGAACCAAAGATCACTCCGAACGGATTTCGTATGAGAAAGTTATGCCAATTCAGGGTTCTGGGGGTTAAAACAGGAAAACAGGACCTCTCTGGGAGTACCTCAGGACAGGCGATACAATACCAGATTTTCCACGCGATACCACTATGGATGATACCACATTCGGTGATACGATACCACCAAGGCGATACCAAATTCCACGATACGATACCACTTGCGAGACGATACCACCAAGCCCACGATACGATACCAAAAATCACACGATACGATACCTCTGCACTCGACGATATGATACCAAGTTAGTGGACGATACGATACCTGACCACTACACGATACGATACTGGATATCACGCGATACGATACCAGATTGCTCATGATACGATACCACTCCAATTGCGATACGATACTGCTTGTGTTTCGCGATACGATACCACAAGGTGCATGATACGATACCAAAAATTTAAACGATACGATACTGGTTCTATGGACGATACGATACCACTTTTTTGCACGATACGATACTAGATTGGGCACGATACGATACTGAGTCGATGATATGATACCAGACTAGCACACGATACGATACTGCATAGTCTACGATACGATACCAAGATCGAGACGATACGATACCATGTGGACCATGATACGATATCACCGGGGTGACCGCGATCGCGATACCAGCACTTGACAATACGATACCAGAATGGTATCGCGATACCTCAAGTGGGTGTGCACGATACGATACCTCGACAAGTATTGAGATACACGGGAATTCTCGTATTGCGATACCAAAACTCAACCGGACATGATACTTGGAGATTTTTACACCCAAATTCAAAACTTTTTGCAAATAGGTGTACCTTGTGTCCTCCTTGTCACTTCTATCAGCCTGTAGATGCAAAATCTATCTCCAAAGTCACGATACCAACGTTGCGATACCAAACGTTGTTCCTCTCACGCTGCGATACTATCGCCCAGATTTAGGTGTTTTTTTTTAGAGTTTTTCAAGTGTTTTTCTTCAGCGTTTTTGGTTCTCAACTCCCCCTAAGCTTGTTTCTCACAGCCACGAGTAAAAAATGAGGGAATGTACTGTCGAAAATGGAAAAGAACAAAGAATGTGAAGAGGGAAGAAGATGGTGATGATGATGAAGATGAAGAAGAAGAAAAACTTAGAGACTGAACTGAAAATGGTGATTTTTTTACCTTCCAACATCGCTACTCCACGTCTTACCGTCACACGCTCGTCCTCCAAGCTCTCTCCCCGGCAACGGCGCCAAATTTGGTGTCACTCTATGTTGGAAGAAGTTACTTTTTGAAGCATTTTTGATGGAAAATAATTGTAAAATGCCAAAAACTTGTAAAAATATTTATGCAACTGATGTAAAAATAAGGAAGACTCTTCCTTATGTAGAGTAGAATCTTATGTAATTTTTCTAGAATTTTTGGAAACTCCTAGATAGCATATTTTTAGATTAGAAGAGGAAAAGACCAAGTTTCAAGTGTGAAAAGGGACACTTGAAAATGTATAAAAAACAATTTCCTCTATTTTGAGAGGGTTGGTTATTTGTTTACATGCTATCCAAGTGAAGAGAGAGTTTCCTGCTGAAATCGTGTTTTCTTCCATTTGTGTGGTTTCCTTGATTTGTTGAGTCTATTCTTTCTGTATCCATGGAGATTTCTGAGCTTCTATTGTGTGCTTCTGATGAATGTGTATGAGGAGAGTTGAATACTGATGTGTTGAGTGAGAATTTGATGAAGAATGGTGCTGGAGGTGAAAATCGTCTGTTTTCACAGAATCGCGATTGTCTCGTCTGTATGGTACATGTAACATTTTTGAGTTTTGACTTCATGGTTGTATTCTGCTGAGAAATAACATGTTTTAGACACCAAGATTGTGGAAAATGGTGTAGATTTGCTCAAGATAATCCAAACCCTAGAAATCTCTCTTCATTTTCATTATTCTCAGAAATCGAGCCATTATTCTCTTATTTCTTGGATTCTATCATTTAGAAGGGGCTGAGGTCTCTTGTATACTTCCAGGATTGACAAATAAAGGTGTATTGTTAATTCTTTACGCTAAATGATTGGAGAGGACAACTCCAAAGGTCAATAACAAACATTTTTTGGCGCCGTTGCCGAGGAATATATCAAAAGCTTCATTGAAGTTGGACCTTGCTAGATCTTCTATTGTTGATGGTATTGAACACTTGGAAAAGGTAATACTCTTTAATCAAGAGATGTGAACATGAAAAGGTAGATTTCTTTGTTTGTCTTTTGGGAAAAGAAAGCAATAGATAATCTTTTGAGAATAAGAAGTGTTGAAATTTTTGCAAATTGATAGTTGCTCATGTCATTTTTTGAAGTAAAGGGCAAGTGTGTGAAAAACTGAATCAAGAAAGCTGATGATAAGGTAAAATCTGTCTATTCTTGCATTTGTAGAGTGCTTTTTGATCAAGTACTAAGCAAAATTGTTGATCTTGGAAAGATGACAAGATTGCATTAAGGAAAAGTGAAGTTAAGTAGCTAGATGCAAGTAGATAAGATTCATTTGTCGCCAAGTCAAAGTAATAGTGTTGAGAAAAGCTGAATTGCATCTTGTAAAGAGAAATGTTTGAGTTTATCTTTGCAAAAATTGACATTTGCATTTCTTAATACAATTTTCTTTGGGAAATTTTGCTCATTAACTGTTTTGATAGCCAAAGCATAGGAGAGTATAACCGATCAAGGAACACAAGATCAATAGATCACCAAACAAGAAACCCTAAGTGAAGTGTTTACCTTAATTTAGGGCAAAATACTAAAAAAATTCATAAAATTCACTAAAACAATCAAAAAAATTTATTTTCTCATTAGGAAGTTGGATTGAAGCTTTGTTGACAAGAGTAATAGGGGCCAAGTGAAAGGAAAGCAAAAAAATTGCCAAAAAACTGAAAAATTTGAAAAACACGATTCTCTGCACAGGATCGCGATTTTCTGAATAATTTTGTGATTATGATGCAAAAGTACAGGTGACAGTTGAATGGGAATTGGTAAAGGGTACTAAAGGGAAACAAGAGAAAAGAATACTCAAAACTGCACAAAATAGGAAGTACAGAAAAAAACACGATTCTCTGCACAAAATCGTGATTTTTTGTAAGAGAAATTTTTTTTTTTCTGGAAGCTTGAGTATATTTGGGATCTTGGAAAAAAGGTAATTGCAAGAGATTTCATTTAGATTGAGTAAGGGAAGGAAGTCAAATTCCAAAGAATTAGAAAAAAATTGAGTATCAAATGAGAGAAGTGGAAAAGTACAAAATCGCGATTTTCACCAATAGCTAATGAGGGAGATTAATCATGAAAGGTTAAGAAGTGAGGATTAAAACTATAAAGTTGTTGAAGAATGAAATTGGACAAGTGAAAAAGTGAAAAAACAGTGGAAATTGCACAGAATCGCGATTGTGTGGACACTATAAAAGTCTGGAATTTCAGAAAAAACTCATTCTTGAGTGAGAGAGAGAGAGAGAGAGAGTGAGAGCAGGATCAGAATCGCGATTGTCTGTAGATTAAAGTTTTTGAGATTTCTGGAGCCAAGCAAGCAAGGTAAGGAGCCCTTAATAAAGTTTCCTTGTTTTTCTTTACATTTACATGGTCATTAAGCACATAGAATAATTTCTTTGGAAGAAGTGGGAGTACAACAACAAAATAAAATTCAATATCTTGAAGAGAAGAGTGCAAAACTAACAGAACAGAGTAGTAAATTGGAAATGGAATTGAAGAAGATTGAAGGTAGATATAGAACTTTACAAAGTTCATATCAAATCATGGCTAAAGCCAATGAAGAAATTAACAAACTACTGATGGAAGAAGGTCAGTTGAAGGAAGAAACCAAGGCTGCTCAAGTGACACAAGAGGAAAAGGAAGAATTGCACAAGGAGATCAAGAGATTGCAAACAGAATTGAAAGAAGCCAAGGAACTAGAGAAGCAAGCTAGTACACATGCTGCTACTTCAATGAGGGGATATAAAAAGTTGCATATGGATATGGAAAAAGAGAGAAGTGATTGGCAGTCAAGAATGGAAAAGGAAAGAAGTGAATGATAAAAGAAAGAGAGATATGGGCAACTCAGAATAGAAGTTTGATGGTGACAATAGAGGAGCTACAGCAAAAGCTGGAAAAGCCACAAGCTCAGGAAGAAGCACAGATAGAGACTACATATACAAGAGATTATGAAGTAGGAAATGATGACAAAAACCAACATGGTAGTGAACCAAAAGTAAAAGACCAGAAGAAGAATATTCAGAGGAATTTGTCCAGAAATTGTTGACAAACAGAGAATCCAGAATGGATTTCATTAGAAAAATGCATGATGAATATGAAGATAAGATTGTCACATTTGCTTTAAATAAAGGGATAAATCCATATCAACATCATTGGGTTGCAGATGGATTGGGCATACCTTTGTGTATGATTATGGAGAGTATAAAAAACTATCAGTCGGCAAGAGTTGGATTACCTCCAAATAAATATCTAGAATACGAAGAAGATATCAATGTGACCAAAGAATTATTTGAGAAAGCCAATAAAAAATGGAGGAATAGATGGTTGGATGCAAATAAAGAGTGCAGGAAAATATGGAAGGAAGCACCTATTCAGTTCAAAATTAATCCAGCCTACTGCCCAGTAGCAAGAAGGAGAGAATGGACAATTTTTTGGGAAAGAAGGAACGAAGGACAAATCCCATCAAAATGGTTGAATTTCTCGAAGTTAGCAGGACCAAAGGCAAGAACATGGCCTACTAAAAAATATATGGTGGATACAGCTGAATCTGTTATAGCCATGTACAAGGATGTGAATGACCCAGCATGTATTTTACTGATCAGAGTAATGAGACTCATTTTGGCATGTATAGAGACATATACAGATACAGATCTCAAAATCTTAAATTACATTAGCTTCAATTCTCCTACTAATGCATTATTGTTTGATCTCAGTAAAACACATGATAGAATATGTTTGATGGCATATTACAACAGAATAATATTCTTGGGCAGTCATTACCTACAAATTTTTGAAGATGCATTTGATTATGGGTTTTTTGAACGAGAATCAGAGATATTTGGAAACTTGTCAATGGTCATAAAATCTCGACTTACCGCATATGAAGCTGCCTACACAGAATACTTGAAAAAAGATGTAATTGATAAACCAGAAGCTGCAGTAGAGTGGAGGAAAGCATTGTTTGAGATGGTGAATAACCTGAATGTTACTGAAAGGAAAAGCCATGATTTATTATCACAGGTCTATCAAAGAAAGAAGAAGTGAAGAAGCATTTGAAATATATGAGTAGGAATGTCTTTTGTCAGGAGTCAAAAGGTCTAGGAGGGGAAGAATGTTGGAAGAAGTTATTTTTTGAAGCATTTTTTATAGAAAATAATTGTAAAATGCCAAAAACTTGTAAAAATATTTATGCAACTGATGTAAAAATAAGGAAGACTCTTCCTTATGTAGAGTAGAATCTTATGTAATTTTTCTAGAATTTTTGGAAACTCTTAGATAGCATATTTTTAGATTAGAAGAGGAAGAGACAAAATTTCAAGTGTGAAAAGGGACACTTGAAAATATATAAAAAACAATTTCCTCTATTTTGAGAGGGTTGGTTATTTGTTTACATGCTATCCAAGTGAAGAGAGAGTTTCCTATTGAAATCGTGTTTTCTTCCATTTATGTGGTTTCCTTGATTTGTTGAGTCTATTCTTTGTGTATCCATGGAGATTTGTGAGCTTCTATTGTGTACTTCTGATGAATGTGTATGAGGAGAGTTGAATACTGATGTGTTGAGTGAGAATTTGATAAAGAATGGTGCTGGAGGTGAAAATCGTCTGTTTTCACAGAATCGCGATTGTCTTGTCTGTATGGTATAGGTAACATTTTTGAGCTTTGACTTCATGGTTGTATTCTGCTAAGAAAATAACATGTTTTAGACACCAAGATTGTGGAAAATGGTGTAGATTTGCTCAAGATAATCCAAACCCTAGAAATTTCTCTTCATTTTCACTATTCTCAGAAATCCAGCCATTATTCTCTAATTTCTTGGATTCTATCATCTAGAAGGGGTTGTGGTCTCTTGTATACTTCAAGGATTGACAAATAAAGGTGTATTGTTAATTCTTTATGCTAAATGATTGGAGAGGACAACTCCAAAGGTCAATAACAAACACTCTAGCACAATGGCAAGTACCAACGTGAGGAGCTTCACCTCATAAATGTCAATCCGTGGAGACGTGAGGACTGGTATGAAGACCAAGAGCAAGTGAAGTGCACAAGTGCATGAGTGAAAGCATACAAACATGCACACACATACACACACACGCGCACAAGGTAAGAGCAAAGAGTGGAACAATGGAGGGACTTGAATTACAAAAGAACTCTCTTACATAGCTGAAATCTACAACAAGCTAACCCCCAAAAACGAGCTCTCCAGCCCTTTTTATAGTTTTTTGAGTGTTTTTGGCCCTGTCCAGACCTAGTGTCCGGCCTAGTTAAAAAATAGGTTCCAGGGCTTATTTGGGGCTCAAACGGAGTCTAAAAATTATGAAACCTCGTAGGATGATACTTCTAATACTCCTCAAGCTCGAGGACTCCTTGGCTTGAACAAAATGGACTTCTAAAAATAGAAAATTGTATTTACAATGGTTTTTAGTGATAAAAATCACTATATTTATAGGGATTTCTTCTGAAAATTTGACATGTGCTTCTTGGAGCTCCCTACATGCTCCTCTTTCTTGTGTATCCACTTCTTTGATGAACTTCCGTGCTTCCATGCTTTGTCCTTGACCTTGAGCTTCAACACCCCCCCTATATCACTAAACCCCCCACTTTTCACCGTTCCAATCACCACCCCCTATATCCCTAAACCGCCCACTTTTTACCCTTAATATCACCTCCCCCTATATCACTAAACCCTCCAGTTTTCACCCTTCGAATCACCTCCCCTTGTATCACTAGACACCCCCACTTTGCACCCTTCCAATCACCTCCCCATGTATCACTAAGCCCCCCACTTTTGACCCTTCCAATCACCTCCCCGTCTATCACTAAATTGCCCACTTAACACCCTTCCAATCACCTCCCCCTATATCACTAAACCCCCCACTTTTCACCCTTCCAGTGGCTACCCCCTATATCACTAAACGCCCCACCTTTCACCCTTATAATCACCTCCCCCTATATCACTAAACCCCCCACTTTTCACCCTTCTAAACACCTCCCCATATATCCCTAACCCCCCATATTTCACCCTCCAATAACCTCCCCCTATACCAACAAACCCCCCACTTTTCACCCTTCCAATCACGTCTTCCTATATCATTTAACCCACCATGTTTACCCCTTCCAATCATCTCCCCCTATATCACTAAACCCCCACGTCTCACCCTTCCAATTACCTTCCCCTAATGTCACTAAGTGCCACACTTTTCACCCTTCCAATCAGCTTCCCCTATATCTCTAAACCCCTCCACTTTCACCCTTCCAATCACCTCCCCCTATGTCATTAAACCCCCCACTTTTTGCCCTTCCAATCACCTCCCCCTATATCAAATAAATCCCCCACTCTTCACCCTTCCAATCACCTCCCCCTATATCACTAAACCTCCCACTTTGCACCCTTCCAATCACCTCACCCTATATCACTAAACCCCCCATATTTCACCCTTCCAATCACCTACCTCGACATCACTAAACCCCCCACGTTTCACCCTTCCAATCACCTCCACCTATATCAGTAAACCCTTCCAATCACCTCCCCCTATATCAGTAAACTCCCCATTTTTCACCCTTCCAATCACCTCCCCCTATATCAGTAAACTCCCCATTTTTCACCCTTCCAATCACCTCCCCCTATATCAGTAAACTCCCCATTTTTCACCCTTCCAATCACCTCCCCCTATATCAGTAAACTCCCCACTTTTCACCCTTCCAGTCACCTCCCCCTATATCAGTAAACTCCCCATTTTTCACCCTTCCAATCACCTCCCCGTATATCACGAAACCCCCCTACATTTCACCCTTTCAATCACCTCCCCCTATATCACTAAACCCCCTATTTTTCACCCTTCCAATCACCTTCTTTTTATATCACTAAACCCCCCACTTTTCACCGTTCCACTCACCTCCACCTATATCACTAAACCCCCACTTTCCACCCTTCCAATCACCTCGCCCTATATCACTAAACGCCCCACTCTTCACCCTTCCAATCACCTCCTCCTATATCACTAAACTCCCCACTTTTCACCCTTCCAATCACCTGCCCCTATATCACTAAACCCCCCACTTTTCACCCTTCAAATCACCTCTCCCTATATAACTAGACCCCCAACTTTTCACCCTTCCAATCACCTCCCCCTATATCACTAAACCACCCACTTTTCACCAGTCCAATCACCTCCCCCTATGTCACTAAACCCCCCACTTTCCACCCTTCCAATGACCTCCCCCTATGTCACTCAACCCCACAATTTTCACCCTTCCGATCACCTCCCCCTATATCCATAGATCCCCCTCTTTTCACCCTTCCAATCACCTTCCCTTATATCAACTAAACCCCACACTTCTCACCTTCCAATCATGTCCCCCTATATCACTAAACCCCCCATTTTTCACCCTTCCAATCATCTCCCCTTATACCACTAAACCCCCTACTTTTCGCCCTTCCAATCACCTCCCCCAATATCAGTAAACCCCCCACTTTTAACCCTTCCAATCACATCCCACTATATCATTAATCTCCCCACTTTTCACACTTCAGATCACCTCCCCCTATATCACTAAACCCCCCACTTTTCACCCTTCCAATCACCTCCCCCTATGTCACTAAACCCCCCACTTTTCATCCTTCCAATCAACTCCCCCTATGTCACTAAACCCCCCACTTTTCACCCTTCCAATCACCTCCCCCTATATCACTAAACCCCCCACTTTTCACCCTTCCAATCACCTCCCCCTATATCCATAAACCCCCACTTTTCACCCTTCCAATCACCTCCCCCATATCAGTAAACCCCCCCATTTTTCACCTTCCAATCGCCTCCCCCTATATCACTAAATCCCCCACATTTCACCCTTCCAATCACCTCCTGCTATATCACTAAACCCCCCAAGTTTCACCCTTCCAATCACCTCCCCCTATATAACTAAACCTTCCAAGTTTCACCATTCCAATCACCTCCCCCTAAATAACTAAAACTCCCACTTTTCACCCTTCCAGTCACCTCCCCCTATATCCCTAAACCAGCCATCTTCACCCTTCCAATCACCTCCGCCTATATCATTAAACCCCCCAATTTTCACCCTTCCAATCACCCCCCCTATATCATTGAACCCCCACTTTTCAGCCTTCCAATCTCCTCCCCCTATATCGCTAAACCCTCCACTTTTTAGCCTTCAATCACCTTCCCCTATATCGTTAAACCCCCGACTTTTCAGCCTTCCAATCACCTCCTCCTATATCACTAAAACCCCCACTTTTCACCCTTTCAATCATCTCCCCCTATATCACTAAACTCCCCACTTTTCAACCTTTCAATCGCCTCCCCCTATATCACAAAACCCCCCACGTTTCACCCTTCCAATCACCTCCCTCTATATCACTAAACCCCCAACTTTTCACCCTTCCAATCACCACCGCTTATATCACTAAACCTCCCACTTTTCACCCTTCCTATCACCCCCCCCCCCCCATATCACTAACCCCCAACTTTTCACCCTTCCAATCACCTCCCCCTATATCACTAAACCCCCCACTTTTCACCCTTCCAATCACCTCCCCCTATATCACTAAACCCCCCTCTTTCACCCTCCCAATGACCTCCCCCTACATCACTAAACCCCCCACTTTACTCCCTTCCAATCACCTCACCCTATATTACTAAACCCCCCCCCCCCGCCCACGTTTCACCCTTCCAATCAACTCCCCCTATGTCACTAAACTCCCCACTTTTCACCCTTCCAATCACCTCCCCCTATGTCACTAACCCCCCACTTTTCACCCTTCCAATCACCTCCCCTATATCACTAAACCCCCTACTTTTCACTCTTCCAATCACCTCCCCCATATCACTAACCCCCCTACCCCTTTTCACCCTTCCAATCAGCTCCTCCTATATCACTAAACCCCCCAGTTTTCACCCTTACAATCACCTCCCCTTATATGACTCAACCCCCCACGTTTCACCCTTCTAATCTCCTCCTATATCACTAAACCCCCCATTTTTCACCCTTCCAATCATCTCCCCCTATATCACTAAACTCCCCACTTTTCAACCTTTCAATCGCCTCCCCCAATATTACAAAACCCCCCACTTTTCACCCTTCCAATCAGCTTCCCGTATATCACTAAATCCCCCACTTTTCACCCTTGCAATCACCTCACCCTATATCACTAAACCCCCCACTTTTCACCATTCTAATCATCTCCCCCTTATATCACTAAACCCCCACTTTTCACCCTTCAAATCACCTCCCCCTATCTCACTAAACCCCCCACTTTTCACCCTTCCAATCTGGTCCCCCTATGCCATTAAACCCCCCCATCTTTCACCCTTCCAATCACTTCCCCCTATATCACTAAACCCCCCACTTTTTACCCTTCCAAGCACCTCCTCCTATATTACTAAACCTCCCACGTTTCACCCTTCAAATCACCTCCCCCTATATCACTAAACCCACCACTTTTCACCCTTCCAATCACCTCCCCCTATATCACTTAACCCCCCACTTTTTACCCTTCCAGTCACTCCCCCTATATCACTAAACCCCCCACTTTTCACCCTTCCAATCACCGTCCCGTATATAACTAAGCCCCCCACTTTGCACCCTTCCAATCAGCTCCCCTATATCAACCCCCCACTTTCCACCCTTCCAATCACCTCCCCCTATATCACTAAACTTCCCACTTTCACCCTTCCAATCACCTCCCCCTATATCACTAACCCACCCCCTTTTCACCCTTCCAATCACCTCCCCTATATCACTAAACACCCCACTTTACATTCTTCCAATCACCTCCCCCTATATCAGTAAACGCCCCACTTTTCACCCTTCCAATCACCTCCCCTCATGTCACTACACCCCCCAGTTTTGACCCTTCGAATCCCCTCCCCCTATATCACTAAACCCCCCCCCCCCCCCTTTCACCCTTCCAATAATCTCCCCCTATATCACTAAACCCCCCACTTTTCACCCTTCCAATCATCTCACCCTGTATCACTAAACCCCCCACTTTTCACCCTTCCAATCACCTCCCCTTATATCACTAACCCCCCAGTTTTCACCCTTCCAATCAGCTCCCCCTATATCACTAAAACCCCCACTTTTCACCCTTCCAATCACGCCCCCTATATCACTAAACCCCCAACTTTTCACCCTTCCAATCACCTCCCCTTATATCACTAAACCCCCCACTTTTCAGCCTTCCAATCACCTCCCAGTATATCACTAAACCCCCCACTTTTCACCCTTCCAATCACCTCCCCCTATAACACTAAACCCTCCACTTTTCACCCTTCCAATCACCTCCCCCTATATCACTAAACCCACCACTTTTCACCCTTCCAATCACCTCCCCCTATATTACTAAACCCCCCACTTTTCACCCTTCCAATCACCTCCCCCTATATCACTAAAGCCCCTACTTGTCACCCTTCCAAACACCTCCCCCTATATCACTAAATCCCCCACATTTCACCCTAACAATCACCTCCCCCTATATCACTAAACGCCCCACTTTTCACCCTTCCAATCACCTCTCCCTATATCACTAAGCCCCCCACTTTTCACCCTTCCAATCACCTCCCCCTATATCACTTAACCCTCCACTTGCCACCCTTCCAATCAACTCCCCCTACATCACTAAACCCCCCACGTTTCACCCTTCCAATCACCTCCCCCTATATCACTAAACCCCCCATGTTTCACCCTTCCAATCACCTCCCCCTATATCACTAAACCCCCCACTTTTTACCCTTCCAATCACCTCTTGCTATATCAATAAACCCCCCACTTTTCACCCTTCCAATCACCTCCCCCTATATCACTAAATCCCCTGCTTTCCACCCTTCCAATCACCTCCCCCTTTATCAGTAAACCCCCCTCTTTTCACCCTTCCAATCACCTCCCCCCATATCAGTAAACCCCCCATGTTTGACTGTTCCAATCACCTCCCGCTATATCACTAAACCCCCCACTTTTCACCCGTCCAATCACCTCCCCCATATCACTAAAGCCCCCACTTTTCACCCTTCCAATCACCTATCCCTATATCACTAAACCCCCCACTTTTCACACTTCCAATCACCTCCCCCTATATCACTCAAAAAGCTCCTGCACAGGTCATTGTCTGCTGGCTAAATGGGAAAAAACGTAAATCCCAATCAGTCAAAAGTTTTTTTTTCTACTCATCCCTCTACCTCTAGCCACACTCTTCCCTCTACCCCTTCGGCCCTCATCGCTTCAACCTCTACCCCTTCGGCCCTCATCTCTTTAGCCCCCACCACCATCTCTTCTAGTCATCTTCCCTCAACCTCTAGCCACGCCCCTGTCTCTTCTAGTCATCATGCCTGCACCCCTCTTTCACCTCCTCGACCCTTACCACTATCTCTTCTAATCATCATCCCTTCACCTCTAGCCACACCCCTGCCTCTACCTCCTCGGCCCTCATCACTTCAAACCCTTACCCCACCTCTAGCCACACCCGTCCCTCTACCTCCTCAGCCTTCATCAATTCAAACCCTAACCCCATCTCTTTCTCCCTCCCAACTCCTACCACCATCTTCTCCTTTTCCACCCACTTTCTTCTAACTCCTACCTCCCCTTCCTTCCCCCTCAGTCCCCCCTCCTACGCTCTTACCTCATCCACTCTCTCCTCCTACCCTCTCACCTTTCCTTACCCCCTCCTTCCTCTGTCCCTCTTCCTCTCCCTCCCTCTCTCCCTTCCTCCCACCCCCCTCATTCTTTGTCCTTTCCACTCCCTCCTTCCTTCCTCCCATTACTTCCACCTTCACCTTTACCTTTACCTCCCCCCTCCATATCCTCTTCCTCTTCTCCCTCGCCTCACCCTTCTCTACCTCCCTCTCGACCTTCCTTCCCACCTCTACCCCCTCTCAGCCCCCCTCTCGGCCTCCCTCCCCACCTTCTTCCTTCCCCCCTCTATCCCCTCCTTCTCCCCTTCTTCCTTCTTCCTTCCCTCTCAAAACCACCCTCCCTCCCTCTCCCTCTCCTATCTACTTCTTCTTTTATACGCCTTAGCCCCCCCCCCCCCCCCCGCTTCCTTTCTCTCGCTCCCCCCCTCTCTCTCCCTCTCTCTCTCTCCTCTCTCTCTCTCTCTCTCTCTCTCTCTCTCTCTCTCTCTCTCTCTCTCTCTCTCTCTCTCTCTCTCTCTCTCGTTTTTTCATTTTTTTCATTCCCTTTTCACCTCCTCGTACTTCTTCTATCCCCACGCACTTTATTCCCTCTTTTATTTCACCTCCATGTCTCCATATCAGGCGCCCACAATTTTTTGCGCCTAAATTCTTAGACCCCACCTCTCCATTCACGATCATTATTCTCTCACCCTCCTACCTCATTTTGGCGCACGACACACCTATATAAGAGTGAGCAAACTCCTTGTATTTTTTTTCCTTCGTGTGATGAGCCTCCTAGGTGAAAATACTTACGGGATTTTGGTAATACATTGCGTTTTGGCTTCACTCTATTGTGTCATTGCTCTCTCTCTGTTTACTCATGCTTTGCTTAGTTATTTTAAGTTTTTATTTAAGCCCTAAACAAGCTTCTGCAGCATGGAGTCGATAGACACCCCCTCTTCCCTCCAGCAACTGTCGTAGCTACCTTCTCTCCTTTAGCATCTATGGCTGTGCAATCTCCTTCTGTTGTGCAATCTCCTTCAACATCACCTGCTTCGTCGTCGATGGGTGGCACTTACAATCCTCAAAGTCTTCTACTCGGCAGTCCAACTATTCAAAGATCTCCTCGTCTACTGGCATTGGCTGCATCAAAATCTAGCAGCTCCAATCGTGCATCCTCTTCAGTACCTATCCGTTGCCTCAATGCCTGTTTCTCCATCGACCACTCCTCTGGTCTCAAATCCAATGCTACTCCAACTGCCTGTCCCTCAAAGGATGCTACAACAACAATCACGATCAGCAGGACTCCCTCTATCGTTATTGCATGTGAAGCCCCTATCTCTGGCTCCGTCCAAGATTGGGAACACCTCTCCCTCTCCCTAGACTCGCTTAAATTCCTGCAACCCGTTCCTCTGCGCTCTTATATCGAGCAACTCACCTCCATCCCGAGCTTTCCTTACTCCTCGATGGATATCTCTATCGCCCTCTCCCCATTGCTAGTTTTGCTGAAGGATGGCTCTCCTTCCTCGACATCATCAACCTCTCCCTTTAACTTGTGTGCCTTACCTCCCACTCCCACTCTTCTATCCTTATCCCCTTCTCCTCTATCCTCATCTTCAACCTTGCCTTCATCCTCATCTTCAGCTTCAACACTCATTTCTCCTACAACATCCACTCCAACCTCTACTCCAGCTTTCGCTCCAATCTCTAGATGATCTACTCCAGCTAGGTCGTGTTCTACTTCATCTCAATCATCATTTCTTGCTCCAGCTCGGTCCTCTTCCACTCCAGCATCAGTTCCAACTCCAGCTCAGTCTTCTTCCACTTCAGTTTGGTCATCGTTATCTTCTCCAACTTCAGTCCCAGCTTTAACGTTATCTACTCCAACTTTAGTACCAGCTCCAGCACGGTCTTCATCCTCCACTCCAAAATTGGCTTCAAATTCTACTTTAACCCCCACTTCAGCTCTCTCGGATTCGTTCTCTACATGGACATGATCCACACCAGCTTCATCCCCTGCACTTGCTCCATCCAGTTCCACTATAGCTGTTGTTTTAATCAGCACTCCAAACTCTTCTGCAATCTCTTTGAAAGCTCCTACAAGTCCACCTGGTGCCTCTTCAATGGCTCCCCCCTCTTCGACTTTTCTACTCGCTTCTCCTTCGACCTATCTTCCTACCTCTCCGACTATAGCCTCTCCTCCGGATTCCCCCTCGAACTCTCTCGAGGGCTCTCCTCATTTATCTGAATTTTCATTTCAGCTTCAATCTCCACCTCTAGCATCGTCGGACCTCACCTTCCTCGGGCAAAACTCCTTATTCCAATCATCTTTGCTTTCCGATCATCAGCGAACTACCCCTCTTGGGCCTCCTTTCGGACCACCTACTTCTGGCATTGGTCCCCTTGGTGGAATCCTCCTCCAAGTTGGGCTAGGCATCCTCCCTCTACCCCCTCGATCTCTTCCTCTACTTTGGACAACCCTCATTCGCTCGGACTGCTACTCCTTGGGTTGGGCATCCCTCTTCTGGCTCGACTGTTTTCTCTCCTTGGGATGGACATCCTTCAACCCTGTTTGTAATTCCTTCATGGGTTGGGCATCCCCCCTCTGGCTTTTTTTTTATTTCCCCCTTGGGCTGGGCATTCCCCTTCTGCCCCGTTTGTATCTTCCGATGTATTTTCCCCCTGGGCTGGGCATTCCCATTCTGCCCCATTTGTATCTCCCCCCTCGGGTAGGCAGCCCATAACTTCCCCTCTTGTATGCTCCATCAGCACTCTCGGCACCCGAGCCTCGCAGCTACACTTCACTCAGCTCCCCACGCACCACTGCACCACATTGTTCCTCCTCCTCCTCCCCTCCTTTGAACTCTCTTCACCCCCTTCCTTTTTCTCTTTTTCTCCTTCCTTTTCTTCTACTCTTTCTTCAACTCTTTCCTCTACTCTTTCTTCCCGTCCTTCTACTTTTCCTTCTACTATTTCTTCTACTACACTCTCCTGTATTCCTTCTTCTTTTACCTCTTCTATTCTCTCTCCTCCTTCTACGTTGTCTTGCCTTTCTACCTCTCCTTCCTCCTCTACTCCTCCATCCTCTCCTCCGTATTCTTCCTCTTCCTCTATCCCCTCTTTTCCTTCCCCTCCTTCTTCCTCTTTTATCTCTTCTCCCTCCCATATCCCCCCTCCTCTTTCGGATTCCTCACCTTCCCTTTTCCCTCCTCCCTCCCTTCCGTTATTCCCCCTTCCTCCTCCCTTCCATCTACTTCCTCCATCCCTTTCTCCACCATTGGTGGTTCCTCCCTTCCCCCTACCTCTAACCCCACCCCTTCCCTAGTCTCTTCTCTTCCCCTTCCCCATCTACCTACTCCCTCTACCCCTCCCGACTTCTCCTCCCTTGCCACCCTTCTTGACTCTTTCCTCTCTAATCCCTCTCCGGACTTTACTCCTCCTCCTCCCCCTCCCACTTGGGATGGCAATAATCTTTCCACTCCTTCAGAAATCCTCACCATCATCAAAGCTTCTAAAGAAGAGTTCATCAAACCCTTCTCTAGATACCACCGTGCTCTCGAAGTCAAAGAGAAACTCTCCCAACTCCTCAGTCAAAACCTAGTTCCCAATAGTCTTCATCTCAAACCTCCAAAACTTGTTATCAATGATTTCAAAGCACAAAAATCTCTCGATCTTGCTCTCACTTCCCTCACGGAGAGTTACAAGATAGAGTGCACTAAAGCACTCCTAGATGCTCAAAACTCCCTTGCTCAAAACTCCCTTGCTCAAAACACCCTTCATCTTCTCTCCAACTTTCACCTCACCTTCGAAAATAGAATCTCAGATCTTCTTCAAATTCTCTGGCCTCTCAAACTCTATCTTCTTCCAGACCAATGGTGGGACCAACAAATCCTATCATGGAAAATTCAGGCCTTGACTCTTTCCGTTGGGAGATTAACAACTTCCTTATCTCTTTTCATTTAGAAAAATCCACTAAGAAAGCTACCCTTGGTGCTCGTAACAAAGCAGACGAAGAGGCTCTCAGAAACTCTTCCAAAAGAGAAAGCAGTTAATGCTATTATCCTAGAATGGCTAAAAAATGCAAAAGATGAGCTTCTAAATTTTCTTTAAACCCTTCTCTTCCGAGCCTAAAAACTCCGAATTGTCCTCTTTTGATCCCCCTTCATCTGAACCTACCTCTTTTGATCCCTCCCTTTCAGAGCCTTCCCCCTCCAATCCCTCTCTTTTGGAACTCCCCTCTTCTGATCCCTCCCTTTCAAAACCTTCTCTCTCCTCTGACCCCTCTACCTTCTCAAAACCTCCCTCCTCCTCTCCCCTCCCACCACTTCTTCCAAACCCCTCTACCCCCAAACTTTCTTCCCCTTATCAAATCATCCACCCTCCCCGACCTCCCTCTAATCATCTTGGGTTCACCTACTCTTCACAAAGAAACCCATCTTCCCAGAGGATTGGTGGAAAGAATACAAGAACTTTCCCCAACCGTCCTCCTCCTCACCGCCCCTATCCACCTCCTAAACCTCCACCTCCTCCCCCTCCAAACTCGCCTTTGCCCCCTCCTTCCTCTCCTCTTTCCCCCCTCCTCTAAGTCTTCCTCCACCTCTTCCTTCTTCTCCTCTAAAGCCTCCTTATTCTGGGCCCCTCTCTCCCATTCTAAATTCTATCCCTTCTTCCTCCTTGGGAAACGCACTCCCAAGTATCTAGAAAACCGCATTCTCAACCTCGCCGTTCATAATCTTTCCTCTTCTAAACTTAGTCCTGGGGAACTCAAACTCCTCGGTTTAGGACTCCCCTTCATTCCTCCTCCCCCTATACCCTCCTCTTCCTCCCTCCTCTTCTATAAACGCTTTATCCACGATGCTTGTGGGCTTTGGGATGGAGATCCCCTCTCCCTCAAAACCTTCCTCTCCTCCCATGGCTTTAATCTACACCATCACATTAAGATAGAAGCCTCCATCTCCTCTTCCTCCTTCACCCTTCTTGATGTTACCTTCTTCAAAGGGCCCTCGTTTCCTCGTCTCCGGTATCCTTAACACTAGGTGTCATGGACAAAGGAAACTCTCAGATTCCATGTGAATCCTATATCTCATGATTGGTTCAGAATTTGGGGAAACTAATGCTTCCATTGCGTCCGAAACATGCCAAAACCCTAAGATCCACTGTCTTCTTGCTTGATTCTGACATCCAGAGACCATGCTACGAATTGATGACATCATCGATGACATCATCGATGACATCATCAATTCGTAACCGCCCTAGAACCGCCCTTGGAAAACCTATATAAGGAGGGGTTGGCCACATTCATAATCAGTCTTGCCAATACCAGTCTTGGGAGCTCAAGGAGTCGTGGCCACCAAGTAAGTACTCTTCAAGTTCCAGTTCTAGTTCTTGTCTTGTTCCTTGTTCTAATCTAGTTCTTGGACATCCTATCTTGTCCCCTTGTAATCTTGTACTACGAGATCCTATCGAGTTCTTTCGTATATCCAGTTCATCTCCCAGAAGGGAGTTCTTGTAATCTAGATATCTTGTCTCATACTTACGATCCCGGCTTGTGGGATCTCTTGTATCATCTCTAGTCCAGTTTTCCATACCTATTGGTCCCGGGTTGTGGGACATCTTGTATCAGTCAAATATTCTTGTATCATTTTCCCTACGTGGGTGTTTTGGTAATCATAAGTGTATTTCGGAGATCTTGTCTACTGTAGTCAGAGAGCACAATCTAGTGCTCCCCTGACATTTTGGCAAGACTATCTTCTATCCAAGACTAGACATCATGGAGAATGCTTATGAACAGATCGTAGCATCACTTCAAAGTCTCCAACAACAAGTCGAAGACCTAAGTCATTGACAGACACAAGTCGAGATGGGACATCCAGTGCATGTAGGTGCAGTCCTCCAAGAATTACAAGAATGAATCAGGAGTCTTCAAGAAAATCAAGGGAGTATTCAAGTGAATCAACGACCTAGCACATCATTTATGAAGGAACCCAAGATTTGCATGCCAGAAAAGTTCGATGGGGACCGCACAAAGTTTCGTGGATTTCTCGAGCAAGTTAAATTCTACATCCGTATGCAACCTGATAGATACCCTGACGAGGCATCCAAGGTCAGGTTTATTGGAACCTTGCTCTGTGGCCAAGCATTATCATGGTTTGCGCCAATCTTGGAGAAGAACATGGCAGTACTTCAGGACTATGAGGGATTTCTTCAAGAACTCTCCACCACATTTGGAGATGCAGATACAAGTTGAGTAGCAGAAACAAAACTTCAGAAGCTACGTCAAGGTAACTGTCGTGCCTCTACCTATGCATCTGAATTTAGGGAGTTGATATGTGATCTCACTTGGCATGAAGATTATTTCATAAGCCAATTCAGATGGGGTTTAAGAGATGATGTGAAGGACCTGTTGCTCACAATGCCAGAGGTTAAAACATTGAATGAATATATCATGCAAGCTATTCAATGTGATAACCGACTTTTTGAAAGGAAACAAGAGAAACAAGTAGAAGAAGACCTCTCCAGTGGAAACCTTTCCAACTGACTAGTAAAGATGAGTCCATGCTTGAACCTATGCAAATAGATGTAACTAGGTTTCAACCTTTAACACTAGAAGAGAAACAGAGAAGGAGAGTTAATAAGTTATGTCTCTACTTGTGGAAACCCTGGACATATTGCAATTAATTGTCCAAACAAGAGAACAAACTCCATAGTCGCAGCCACCCTTGTAGAGCAGGGAAACGAGGAAGTCCAGTTGTAAAAGAGACCCTGCAGCCGGACCATGATATAATAAAGGGTCTCATATTTCCAGCTACACCCATAGAAACATGTCTTGCACCTGTCAAGTTAATCATGCCCAAGAAGACCCTTTCCCTTACAGCCCTAGTAGATTCAGGAGCCTCCTCATGTTTCATCGATGAAGGATTGGTTAAGAAACATGGAATTCTTGTACTTCGGAAGAACAAACTAGTAGTAGCTGAAGTAGTAGATGGACGACCTCTAGCATCTGGGAATATAACCATGGAAACCACACCATTAAGAGTACACCTCGGTGACCATGAATCCCATATATGTTTCAATGTAATATCAAGCCCAGTACATCTAGTTATCATTGGAATGCCCTAGTTAAAGAAGCATAATCCAGACATGAATTGGGAAAAGAATAAAATCACCCGTCGAGATATCCAGAAGAACCCAACATATGTCGGACCCAAAGCCTTCATACATGTAGTAAGGAAGGAACCTACATATATGACCTATGTCATACCAGCTCAAGAATCCAAGAAAGATGATCCAATACAGCTACCCAATCAGTACAAAGGCTTTGAAGATGTTTTTGAAAAGAAGAATGCAGATATCCTCCCAGAGCATAGACCTTACAATTGCCCCCTAGATCTTCAAGAGGGAGCACAACCACCCTTTGGACCAATCTACAAACTATCCCCAGAAGAACTTATAGAACTACGCAAGAACATTGATGAGAATCTAGCAAAGGGGTTTATGAAACACTCGAAGTCTTCGGCAGGAGCCCCTATTCTATTTGTAAAGAAGAAGGATGGGACTCTCCGGATGTGTGTAGACTATCGTGGATTGAACAAAGTCACTATAAAAAACAGAGACCCTGTACCACTCATATCAGAGCTCTTGGAACGCCTTGGAAAAGCAAAATTCTTCACGAAAATTGATCTTCGAGGAGCTTACAACCTTGTCAGGATCATAGAAGGAGACGAATGAAAGACATCATTTCGAACAAGTTATGGGCATTTTGAATATGTAGTTATGCCATGCGGTCTTAGAAATGCTCCAGTTGTCTTCCAACATATGATGAATGACATCTTTCGAGAATATTTAGATGATTTTGTTGTAATATACCTCGATGATATCTTGATATACCTCGATGATATCTTGATATTCTCCAAAAATCTAGAGGATCATGAAGATCATGTAAAGATAGTCCTAGAGAAACTAAGAGAAAAAGGATTATATGCAAAATTGGAGAAGTGCTCTTTCCATAAGACAGAAGTGGAATTTTCAGGGTACATAGTATCAGATAAAGGGATTTTTATGGACCCTAAGAAGGTTGAGACATTCCTTGATTGGCAACCACCTTCATGTGCTCGAGATGTATAATGTTTTTTGGGGTTTGCCAATTTCTAGAGGATATTTATCAAAGATTACTCCAAGATAGTGACACCTCTTACCAAGCTTACAGGGAACTCCAAATTCTCATGGACCGAAGAAGTAGAGAAGGGCTTTCAGACCTTGAAATCAGCATTTACTACCGCTCCAATTCTAGTTCATCCTGATTCGAATAAGCCCTTCTTCCTTGACACAGATGCATCAGACTTTTCTCTAGGGGCCATTCTTTCCCAATATGGAGATGACGGACACCTACATCCAGTTGCATATCATTCAAGGAAGTTTTCCCCTCCAGAAATTAATTATGAAATTCATGATAAAGAACTTCTTGCCATAGTAGATGCATTTGATACCTGGCATCACCATCTAGAAGGAGCAGCTCATAAAGTCATTGCGTATTCAGATCACAAGAACCTAGAGTATTTTATGACCACCCGGATTCTCAATAGAAGGCAATCTCGATGGAATACCTTTTTATCCAGATTCGACTTTGTCATCACATACCATCTAGGATGTCATCAATGTCAATCAGATGCCCTGTCCAGAAGATCTTACCTTGCACCAAAGAAGGGTGAAGAGGCCTTTGATCAACAAGAGAGTGTATTACTCAAGCCCGAGCATCTCCAATTAGCAGCTATCTCTTCAAGCCATCATGAAGATTCAGCCTTGAATCAGTTGATCCGTGAGAATCTACCATAGGATGAATCGTTTTGTAACGTTAAGCAGAAAGCTCAAGGAGGAAAATTCCAAGAAGTAAACAAATTTTAGGAAAAGGATGGTTTTCTACTCTATAAGAACCTATTGTATGTGCCTCCAGGAAATCCCAAGGTCCAAGTACTTCAACAACGCCATGACAACCTTGCAGCACGACATTTTGGAGTGAATAAAACAATAGAACTCATATCAAGGGACTTTTGGTGGCCTGAGATGTGGAAGAAAGTCAAAGAATACATTCGAACCTGTGATATTTGCAATAGATTTAAGGTACCCCGACATAAACCTCATGGCCTCTTGCAACCTCTACCTATTCGAGAAAGGCCATGGGCTTCATTGTCGATGGATTTCATCATAGATCTACCAAAGTCATATAAGTATGATGCCATTCTTGTTATTGTGGATAGATTTACAAAGATGGCACACTTCATTCCCACTACCAAGGCAATCACAGGTGCAGCCACTACTAGACTTTTTCTCAGGTATATATTTAGGCTTCATGGATTGCCTGATGACATTGTCAGTGATCGAGGTCCACAGTTCATATCCAGCCTTTGGAACAGTCTTTGCAAGCTCCTTGGTGTTCAAGTTAAACTATCTACAGCAAATCATCCACAGACTGATGGACAAACAGAAGGAGTGAATCAAGTTCTGGAGCAATATCTCCATTGCACTAGCAACTATCACCAAAATGATTGGTTTGAATTGTTACCCTTTGCAGAGTTTGCCTATAACAATAGTGTTCATGCATCTACTAAGCAAACTCCCTTCTTTGCAAACTATGGACAACATCCAAGGATGGATATACAACTCTCAAATCATGTCAAGAACCCAGCTGCCAGAGACAAGGCCCAGTACCTGATGGACATTCACAAAGAATTTAAGGAAGAGATCCATAAAGCTCAACAACAATATAAGTACTATGCAGATCAACATCATGTCTAGGATCCATCGTATCAAATTGGGGATAAACTATAGTTACTCAGAAACAATTTGAAAACTTCAAGGCCTTGTGCAAAGTTAGATCATCAAAGATTTGTTCCATTTACCATCTTGGCCAAGATTAATCCAGTCACCTTCAAGCTTCAGCTACCAAGTACCATGAGAATACATCCAGTTTTCCATGTATCCATGTTGGAACCATACCAGTTTTCACCATTGAGGGGGCAGAGACCTACTCCTTCACCATTTATCGAGATTGATGATCATGAAGCATTTGAAGTCGAGCATGTTCTAGATTCGAGAATATCCCAAGGAGGATTAGAGTACCTTATTCATTGGAAAGGGTATGACATCAGTGATCGTACTTGGGAACCTACAAAAAACCTTCAAAGAGCATCAATCAAGCTTTGAGAATTCCATAAGAAAAATCCAATGAAGTCGAGACCAGAGAACGTGACCGCTCCTCGTGGAACTCGTTGCTTGAGGGGGAGGTAATGTCATGGACAAAGGAAACTCTCACATTCCATGTGAATCCTATATCTCATGATTAGTTCCGAATTTGGGGAAACTAATGCTTCCATTGCGTCCGAAACGTGCCAAAACCCTAAGATTGACTATCTTCTTGCTTGATTCTGACATCCAGAGACCATGCTACAAATTGATGACATCCTGCCCTAGAACCGCCCTTGGAAAACCTATATAAGGAGGGGTTGGCCACATTCATAATCAGTCTTGCCAATACCAGTCTTGGGAGCTCAAGGAGTCGTGGCCGCCAAGTAAGTACTCTTCAAGTTCCAATTCTAGTTCTTGTCTTGTTCCTTGTTCTAATCTAATTCTTGGACATCCTATCTTGTCCCCTTATAATCTTGTAGTACGAGATCCTGTCGAGTTCTTTCGTATATCCAGTTCATCTCCCAGAAGGGAGTTCTTGTAATCCAGATATCTTGTCTCATACTTACAATCCCGGGTTGTGGGATCTCCTGTATCATCTCTAGTCCAGTTTTCCATACCTATTGGTCCCGGGTTGTGGGACATCTTGTATCAGTCACATATTCTTGTATCCTTTTCCCTACGTGGGTGTTCTCGTAATCATAAGTGTATTTCAGAAATCTTGTCTACTGTAGTCAGAGAGCACAATCTAGTGCTCCCGTGACACTAGGTGCCACCAAAAACCTGGCAATGCTTATCTTTACCTTCACCTGTAGCTCCTCTCATCCTAGGCACCAAAAAATCTCTTTCATTACAGGTGAGCTCAGATGCTACCTCATAAGGGAAAGCTCCCTCCGTGCCTACCTTCACATCCGATCCCTCTTCTAAATAGACTTCGTTCTAGAGGTTACCCTTCTTCTTTTCTCCGCTACTGCTTTTCCAAAATCTCCTATTCCATGAGATCCTCCTTCCTTTTTCCTCCTTCTCCCTCCTCTCGCAATGACCGCAGGACCCATAGTCTTGAAGCTCCTTTCTGCCACTCAACTAAAGCTTTAGACTATGGGGTTATACTAAACCCCCCACTTTTCACCCTTCCAATCACCTCGCCCTATATCACTAGAAAATCTCCTCCATAGGTCATTGTCTGCTGGCTAAATGGGAAAAACCTTAAATCCCAATTAGTCAGAAGTTCCTTTTCTACTCATCCCTCTACCTCTAGCCACACTCCTCCCTCTACCCCTTTGGCCCTCATCTCTTCAGCCTCTACCCCTTCCGCCCTCATCTCTTTAGCCCCTACCACCATCTCTTCTAGTCATCTTTCCTCCACCTCTAGCCACACCCCTCCCTCTTCTAGTCATCATCCCTCCACCCCTCCCTCTTCTAGTCATCATCCCTCCACCCCTCCCTCTACCTCTTCGGCCCTTACCACCATCTCCTCCCTTCACCTCTAGCCACACCCCTCCCTCTACGTCCTCGGCCCTCATCACTTCAAACCCTAACCCCACCTCTAGCCACACCCCTCCCTCTACCTCCTGTGCCCTCACCACTTCAAACCATAACCCCATCTCTTCCTCCCTTCCAACTCCTACCACCACCTTCTCCTTTTCCACCCACTTTCTTCTAACTCCTACCTCCCCTTCCTTCCCCCTCCATCCCCCCTACTATGCTCTTACCTCATCCACTCTCTCCTCCTACCCTCTCACCCTTTCCTTACCCCCTCCTTCCTCCCTCCCTCTCTCCCTTCCTCCCACCCCCCTCATTCTTTGTCCTTTCCACTCCCTCCTTCCTTCCTCCTGTTACTTCCACCTTCACCTTTACCTTTACCTCCCCCCTCCTCCATCTCCTCTTCCTCTTCTCCCTCGCCTCACCCTTCTCTACCTCCCTCTTGACCTTCCTCCCCACCTCTACCCCCCTCTCAGCCCCCCTCTCGGCCTCCCTCCCCCCCTTCTTCCTTCCCCCCTCTCTTCCCTCCTTCTTCTCCCCCTCTTCCTTCTTCCTTCCCTCTCAACACCACCATCCCTCCCTCTCCCTCTCCTATCTACTTCTTCTTTTATCTGCCTTACCCCCCTCTCTCTCTCCCTCTCTCCTCTCTCTCTCTCTCTCTCTCTCTCTCTCTCTCTCTCTCTCTCTCTCTCTCTCTCTCTCTCTCTCTCTCTCTCTCTCTCTCTCTCTCTCTCCCTCCCTCCCTCCCTCCCTCCCTCCCTCCCTCCCTCCCTCCCTCCCTCCCTCCCTCCCTCCCTCCCTCCCTCCCTCCCTCCCTCCCTCCCTCCCTCCCTCCCTCCCTCCCTCCCTCCCTCCCTCCCTCCCTCCCTCCCTCCCTCCCTCCCTCCCTCCCTCCCTCCCTCCCTCCCTCCCTCCCTCCCTCCCTCCCTCCCTCCCTCCCTCCCTCCCTCCCTCCCTCCCTCCCTCCCTCCCTCCCTCCTCTCTCTCTCTCTCTCTCTCTCTCTCTCTCTCTCTCTCTCTCTCTCTCTCTCTCTCTCTCTCTCTCTCTCTCTCTCCTCTCTCTCTCCCTCTCTCTCTCTCTCTCTCTCTCTCTCTCTCTCTCTCTCTCTCTCTCTCTCTCTCTCTCTCTCTCTCTCTCTCTCTCTCTCTCTCTCTCTCTCTCTCTCTCTCTCTCTCTCTCTCATTTTTCTCATTTTTTTCATTCACCTCCTTGTACTTCTTCTACCCCCCATGCACTTTATTCTCTCTTTTATTTCACCTCCACGTCTCCATATCAGGCGCCCATCGTTTTTTGCACCTGAATTTCTACACCCCACCTCTCCATTCATGATCCATTATCCTCTCACCCTCCTACCTCATTTTGGTGCACGACACACCTATATAACAATGAGAAAACTCCTTGTATTTTTTCCTTCATCTGATGAGCCTCCCTGGGCGAAACTAGTTATGGGATTTTGGTAATACATTGCGTTTTGGCTTCACTCTGTTGTGTCGTTGCTGTGTCTATTTACTCCTACTTTGCTTAGTTATTTTAAGTTTTCATTTAAGCCCAAAAGCTAGCCAATAACTCTGGCAAGTGTCTGTCAACTCTGATGTTTTTGGCTCAAAAACCTGCATAAATTTGCAGTGGCTACTCCCACCAAAACTGAAAACCTTTCCAGAAACTTGTAGTTTTGCAAGTGTGGCTGAAAAACGCAGCCCCAAAGGTTGATATTTATTGTCAGAGAAGTACAAAGAACACTCTTCTTGATGTTCACGGACCTGTGTGAAGAGAACTATGTGCAAAAGTACTCCAAAATGGCTCCAAAAGACACCCAAAAATGCTTCAAAAATAGGCTTTGAAAGCAAAGAATGAAGCTTTGAGGGACCAAAACATGTTCAAGATAATGTCAATCTTAGTCTTTCCCCTTTTTCAGACACCACAAGAGTGTAGCTTAGTGGCAAGAGATTTTCACGGTTCAGAGAGCTCTGGGGGAAATAGCATTGGGATGGCTGACCTCCCGGAAAGTACCGAGAACCTCTATCTTCCTTCATTGTTGAGGTCCTACCTCATGCATAGCCAACATTGACTCGGATGACAAGGTATGCCAAGGTCTATGCCTTGGTCGGCGCCTTAGTCATAAGCCTTGGGGGGTTGCTCGCTTCGCTCGCACAAAAGGAACAAAGTTTTTTGTGTTCAAGTGCTCTAATACCAGTGAAGTATTTTGACGATGATGAACTACAATGCCCTCTCCTTCTCGAGAGCTCCACAATGATATGCTCGGAGTAGAAAACTAAGTTCTTGAGGCTGCACAGAGTACTTCGCACAGATGCTGCAGAATACACAAAAAACACAGTACACATGGAGCACGAAGACAAACTTCTTAGGTCTCACAAATACGCTCAAACGTACAGTTTGTGGCTGACCAGACCACTATATGTTTTATTAAAGAACATATACAAAGAAGTTTCCAGTGGCCATTTGGCCTTTCAGATGGACACTAACGGTAACAGTGAGGTGGTGTACTTGGTGGCCATAAGAAAGGGGCTGGTGGGAAAAGTTCCTGAGAGGGTCTTAGCAATGGAAAAGATGTAGATCAAAGGTGCAGGAAGGATGTGAAAGAAGAATAGAAGGAGGTTGGCTGCATGGAGATGGTAAAGGAGTACAACGGATTAGTGGTATATGAGGGGAAGTGAGGGGCTGGGGAGATGATGGGTGGTGTCATAATAGGTGGAATTGAAATAGGGGGGATAGGTGCAGTAGTCAAAATTGGGCTTGAGCAAGAGGGCCAAACAGAAACGAGGGAAGGAATACGAAACTCAGGGCTATCTACAATATTAGGGGAGGTTAGGGTTGGGACCGATCGAGAAGGGAGGGTTTCCCTAAGGGTATATACAGGGGAAGTGTCTTCCACGGTCAAGTCGATCGTGGAGGAACCCCCGAGGGGTGCTGATGTGATGGGACCAGTAGGGATGCGAATGTATGTACTTGGGTGTTTGAGAATGCAAACCCATCGAGGGTCGAACTTAGGTAAGGGATTCCTTAACAAATATCGTAACGCTTCCGGCACGCTGACAGATTTAACCAAATCATGCATAACAAAGATAAAAGTTTCTTCAAAACCGCCGTTGAGCAGTTCTTGTTACAAGATGGCTTTGCTTTGTTCTTCCGTTAATCTGGTTCGTGCCCGAACTTTATTCATATTAATGTGGAGCCGTGAGATAGCAATTGTGTAAGTTGCTGCTGGTGTCGTTTCTTCTTCATACGTGCTAGCTTCCCCTGAAACTTCCACATATGATTCCGATTGTTGTGCTTCATCCTCGCTAACATCAGTGTCCGCATCTCCTTCATTTGTCACTGTACGATCGTTGTCATCATCTTCAGAGTTGACATTTTCTCACTCTGAGGGTATAGTGGGGTAAGGGCATTCAAATTCTTGAGAGACAACATAGGTATCCGAAAATTGAAAATCACTAGACAATACATCAGGGATCTCAAAATCAAATGTAGTATTGATATCCTTTGTGCCCAAACTTGTGACTGGGAAGGTAAAGGAATCAGAGACAAACGTAGAAGTTGCTACGAGAGCTTCGATAGTCGTGGTGGCAGTAGTCCTTATGGTGGTAGGCATGGTGGTCTCTACTTGTGAAACCTCATAGAGTGTGGCAAATCGGTTCACTGAACGTGGAGAGCGAGTACCGTTGGTTGTGTTTGAACTGGAGATTGTTGGGGAGAGGTTTTGGGTGTGGGCTGAGCTGATGGTGATGCCAACACTTGTAAGCATGGCATGGTGCCGTGCATGCGCTTGACTCAATGGGTTTTGGGGGGTCTCATGGTTTTCTTGGAGCCTTAATATTGTTGTAATTGCATAGCTAGGAGGGCTCTCTCTATAGCAATATCATAAGCCAAACACATGTATATGATGCATGTAAGAGCACAATATCCATGAACAATTTTTTTCTTCTCCCACTGATGTCCGACCAATTAAAGCTGATTGTGAATATAAGTAGCAATATCAATTGTCTGAGGCCCTGTGGTGGAAAGATACAAACCAAACCAAAGACGCTTGTATGGGATTGTAAATCACTCCTGTGCAGGGAAGCCAAAGTGCTGGAGGCATATCCTTAGTGGAGCGCTCAACTGAGGGGTGATGGCTGAGATGGTTGGCCACTTATCAACATCGCTTCACTTCATTGGTTCTGGGATGAGATGCTTCTTCTCTGTGGGCATATGGTTGCCCTGGAACTTAAGCACAGTCCTGATTAAGTCCAGAGATAATGTAAACTTCTTGAAGGGTGGATCATTCACCAAGGATGGTAGTACAAAGACAAGGTCCAATTCCTTGTGCTCCTGCTCTTTAATAAAAGCCACTAAATAATAACACCGATAAAAATCCGATTTCGGGAGGGGTGCACTGAAGTAATTTGCAAATCCTACCCTCTGCCATGTAGGTTGAATATCTTCACTATTCTAGAAGTTCTCTAGTTCTTGTGAGAAGAATTGGAAGCATCTCCACACCTTTGCACTGTAAGTCAGGTTAGCTTCATATATGAACTCTACATCTCCCAGGGGTCCTGCAAGCCCTTGGAACCAGTG
Source organism: Ceratopteris richardii (assembly GCA_020310875.1). Taxonomy (NCBI): domain Eukaryota; kingdom Viridiplantae; phylum Streptophyta; class Polypodiopsida; order Polypodiales; family Pteridaceae; genus Ceratopteris; species Ceratopteris richardii. Next base: position 17,353,770 of record CM035420.1, read on the forward strand.
TGCCTTGCTGCTTACTCTTTTTGTCTGTCCTTGAGGAGGGTCTTCAATGGGCATAGGTCCTGTGAAACCCTAGAACTCCACCGGATAGCCTTAGGCAGGCTCTCAAATGGAAGAGCCACGAAATCCACAATAGGTGGCCTGAACATTACACTGGTAGAACCTTCCGCTTGCATGATGGAAACTTGTGTTGCCGACCTAAGTTGAAGTGAAGAGGAAAACACATTAGTCATGGAAAATAATTAAGTTCCGAAGAAGATGAGACCTCCATTCCTTTCCACCACCAACATGCTTCCTGTGTCGTGTGTGATTTTAACGATGTGAGAAGTGAATTGTTAGAAGTGCATGCTTTGCCTGTGAGTGGGAGCATGTAAGGTGCATGGCTTTATCTACCTACAGAGTTAGTGTATGTTACAAGGAGAGTGGTGATATGAAGTTGTGAAGTTGGGTCTGCATGTAGTGGTTAATAAGAGTTTTAGTTTCACTATGTCGGTGGTCAAGGTCGATCAGTTTGGTTGAGACTAGCCATGATTACTAAAGGCTTGGGGATCCATTTTTGTATCACATGGGGGGTTAGAAGAGTTGAAGTGGAATTTACAAAAGAAGGTGTGTAGGGTGTCCTGGTAGTCTCAAAAAAGGTCTTCTTAGAACTGACTAAGGTTGAAGCATAAACTAAGAACTTTTTAGGTACCCAGAGATGGCAAGACTTGGAATGAGCTATCACCAAGGACTTGGGCACCCAGATTTTCCAAATTTGTTGCCTTGACCGAAATTGAGAGGGATGCCAAAGATCTAGAGTGTTTGACTCACTGGGTACGGTTGCCTTGCGTATCCACCTCCGTTGAGGGAATGCCTGAGTGGACTGTCTAAGAAACCACTCAAATGTGCTTTGCCGATGAGTACATGGATAATGTGGCCATGCAGCTCGTCAAGGGTGAGATGTCATATCCACATGCTATTTTGGAAAAGAAGGGAGATCCGCTACAATCTTGCCCGGAAGTGGTGATTGTTTACATTCATCTAAAGAATGAGCCTTACGCTGCCATATTTGTCGGATTCCTCTCTGTCTACCTAGTTTTCTCTCTTGGATGGGTGGTAATTCCTGTGTGTGTTCTATAGGGTGTGTTGATTCACACAAGGTTGGGGGGGCTTCTGTCACGTCAAACACCTCTTTATATGGACTTTGGAGGGGTAGTTCATGATACTATCCTGCAAGCTCCTTGAAGCATACTTCTATGAAGATTTAAATTCATCGAGTAATGGTATAACCATTCATGGCCTAGCATCATAGGTTCTATCAGATCTTCATCATGACAAACCAATAGTTTTACTATCAAGGTCACGTTCTCTATGGAGATGGGTAGCTCGGCCTCCCCTATGCAAGGGGTTTCTAATCCACCTAGTTCGATGAGATAGGCTTCAAGAGGTTTAATTTCATACTCCCTACAAAGAGAGAGTCGAATTGCATTCATTGTTGCACCAGCGTCAATTAAAGCCTTACATTGTGTGCGCATGGGATCTCATCCTAGCGTGATATCAATGAATGGTCTCCTATCAATAATACTTGGGACATCCCATCCTCCAAGTTGACACATAGCTGGAGGATATCGAGGGGCATCCATTGACCAAGGTTCTCTACCTAGTTCTCTCCTTCGTAATCTCATTCGTGTAATACATTCCAATGCTTTGGCTTGGGCTTCATCTCTAATTCGTTCCTCTTCTTCCTTTAGCTTCTTGGCAAGAGTTAGTCATTTAAGCATGTGTTGATAGCAATCAGGGCACCCAAGGACTGACGAGACAAGGAAGCCAGCGGAAACAGTCAGAGCAAAGAGAAGGACTAAGTAGACAGAGCAGTCAACGAAGATCTGGTAAATAGGCCATTCAATTTTTTCCAAATTAACATCTTTATAACAATGATTCTCATCACTAACCATCATTGTAATTACCATTTCACCTTTTTTGTAACTCCATTTTGTTCAAGCCGAGGATTCCTCAAGCTTGAGGAGTATTAGAAGTATCATCCTACCAATTTTCATAATTTTAAGACCTCGTTTGAGCGCTCAATAGGCCCTAGAACCTAATTTTGAACTAGGCTAGACACTACGTCTGGACATGGCCAAAACTAGTCAAAAACTATAAAAAGAGCTAGAGAGCTCATTTTTGAGGTTAACTTGTTGTAGAATTGAACTTATAAGAGAACTTTTGAGTAATCTAAAGAACTCCATTGTCTCTCTCTTCGTTCTTGCCTTATGTGTGCGTGTGTGTATGTGTGTGCATGTTTGTGTGCTTCTCACTCACACACTTGTGCCATCACTTGTTCGAGGTCTTCATACCATCCTCACATCTTCCCAGATTGACATTAAAGGCGGTGCTACTCATCGCTGAGCTACACCAAATTTTGGCACCGTTGCCGCGGATCGAGCTTTGAGGATGAGCGTGTGATGGTAAGACCTAGAGTTGTGATGTTGGCGTTGTAGGTAATTTCTTTGCTTTTCCTTATTTTTCTCTTTCTTACTTCACCATCATCATCACCATCATCATCCTCACCATATCCAACCTCCATCTCCATCATCGCGAAAATTTCAGTTTTTCGATCATATCTCCTTCCTCCTTCCATTTCCCTCATTTCACTTGTCACCAGCAGGCTGCGCATGTACGGAAAAGCTCAGCCCTGTCTCTGTGTCATAGACCTCTGTCGATCGCAATCGACAGAAAATTTTATCTTTTGGTAAAACAAAGTGCACCACAGTAGACTACAGACCTTGCACATCACAAATCTACAAAAATTTATTAAAAAATTTTGCATTTTTGCTGTCCATCACGATTGACAGTGTCCATCGCGATTGATAGGCCCCGATGGACACTTCTGTCCATCGCGACAGACGGTATCCATCGCGATCAACAGTAGTCCATCGCGACCGACACGTGTCCATCGCGACGAACACCCTTGTCCATCGTGACTGACACAACCATCACGACTGACACCTCATCTTGGCGAAAACCATATCCATCGCGACTCATCGACCCGATTGACACAAAGTCAAGCAAAAACCCCGAAAATCTCAGTCCATCGCGATTGACACAATCAGTCCTGATTAACCCATCAATTGCAACTAACACCCTTGTCCATCGTGATTGATACCTATCAATAGCGATTGACACGTTTCCATCGCGACTGACATGCCACGACGGATAGCTCTGTCCATCGTGATTGACAGTCGAGTCGATCGGGATTGACAGCCAATTTCGGCCAAATTTCTAGGGTTTTTTAATTTGAGGATTGTGATTAATTTAGGGCATAAATATTGGGCTATAGGGCATATAAGGAGGCTATAAGCAAATAGTTTGAGGAAACCCTGTTAGCCTGTTTGAGCCCTATTTTAACCCTAGAACCTTGAACAGCCATAACTTCCTCATACGAAATCTGTTTTGGGTGATCTTAGGCTCCTTGGAAAGCGCGTGGGGAGTACCACCAAAACTTCCACTAGTTATGGTAAAATTAATATGAGCATTATTAGATATGGTATTTTTAAGTGGACCATACCCAGGGGGAACCAAACTAAGGGATCTCTAGAATTGTTTCTATAAAGACACGGTGCAAATTGATATCTGAATTGCATGAATGAAAGTGATTTGTTATGTTATTTGAAATTAAGTCTTGAGCAAACTTTGGGACTTTTATAGGTCCATTGAGAGCACTAGAGAGTATCCAAAACAAGGGCATTCTGCAAGCTTGAGAACGGGATTCTTGAGCACTAAAGAGCAAGAGATCAACAAGTGAGGTTGGAATACTCTCAAATCCCTCTGTCAATTCCTAGCTTAGGCTAAGTGTGAGTAGTGCTAGAAGTAAGTCAGGGTGACGATAGGCATCTATCAAGTTGAAGACTACTTAAATACTCAAATTCAAGCTAAAATATATGCGGTTGATAACTTTAAAGGAAAAGAATTTAATGTGGAATGAACAACTTAAAGTGCAGAAAGTCACTCAAGTATTCCTGATGACGTGATACAGACAAGAGCTTAAAACACGATAATCAACTAAAAAAGAACTACGTGACTGATACAAATTGATCGGCAACGAGGTGGTACTTGGGAAAACTGGGATTATTTGGTTGGGCATATGAACATTAGATCAGGACGACACCTAGGGAGAGATAGATAGAGTCTTAGGTCTTTAGAGGCTAGTGTCAATCATACTGCTAGGTCTTGGGCCCAGTAGTTGATCCATTATTCGCACTATGCTAGCTCTGAAACTAGTGAGTCCGAGACGTCTCAGGGTATGGAGAGACCTACAAGAAGTTCAGGAGTGCCATATTTACATAGGGTCGAAGGCCCATATAAGACGCAACTGGAATACCTTAGGACCAACCAATTAGGTGCTTGTATCTATGAGGACAGACTAGGAAGATATATAGTCGAGATTAAAAACCCTGACCAACCCATTGGACTCGAACATCCAACACTCAAGTTTGAAAATGGTGCATACTTGGAAAAAGAAGGAACCATATATGTATGCACCAGTCACCCTGATAGGACAGACGAATTGGGGAATGTGATCCCAAAGACGGACATAGGTGACGTAGAGCAAGGGAACTTAAGTGGAGAGCCTAAAAACCCTCGAGGTAAATCAGTTCTCACTAGAATTATCACACCAGAGTGGGTGCCCCAAGACAATAAGAGCATAGACCTGCTCTTAAATCGAGAGACTGATAAAGCCTTTTGGAGGTATAAGCCTGATCAACCAATTGAGGTTGGAGCACTCACGATCTATGAGTTCAAAGATCCTGATAGCCCTAGCAAAGTGACCTACCTAGACAATACCTCAAAAAGGATCTTTGTGGTCACAGAGCATAGTAGGCATGCTTACACTTGGAAGGGTGAATTTGTTTTTCCCCAACCAAGATCTAATGTCTCTTATGGCCACCTAGGAGCTGGAACATCCCAAGCTCCTAGGTGGCCAGAGGTAAGTTATGGCCACCTAGAGACAGGCCAGAGGTAAGTTTTGCCAACCCCTTGGGTGGAGAAACGATGAGAACACAAACGGATAGAGTGGAAACTGAGAGACCTTGAGCCCCAAGAAACCAAAGAAATGCGGATGAATTAAGACCTAGAGAGCACACGAGGACTTTGAGACCCACAAAGCTAGTTAATTCCATGAAGAACTACTTCGATGGCACAAGGGACCCATATGATCATGTGGAAGAGTTTAGGCAAGTCTTGAGAGCTGAACAAGTTGAGGACCTATTCACGCAGTACAATGCTTTTGGTCTAACCCTTAGGAACAGAGCCCTTACATGGTTTCAACCTCTAAATGAGAGACAATTCAAGAGCATAGACCAACTTCTAGAGGCATTCATTACCGAATTCTCTAAGAGTGGCATAAGGCACAATACTTCCTCACTGATTCATAGCTTCAAGCAGACCCCCAAAGAGACTGTTAGACTTGCAGGAAGAAGGTTTAGGCAATATCTAGAGAGATGTCCTATTCCTGAGTTACCCACACCATCCAAACAAGTGGCTTTATTCTTGGATGGATTGCTAAGTACCAAACTAAGATCATATGTGTACTTGAAAGACCCTAGGACCATAGAAGAGTGTGTACGCATGTGCATCGACATCGAGGATAACCTAGGGGAGGAATTAGAACTTTCAAAAATCTACAAAGATTCAGATAGTTCTACTAGCCTCTCTTCCTGGCAATCCACATCTATTGAGGAACTCGCTGAGAAAGTAGCTCAAAAATTAGGTGTCTCTAGCAAACAAATCCCAAGATTTGCCCCAGTGAAGAGATGCTATACTTGCGGTGGTGACCATATGGCGAATGTATGTCCCATTATGGCTCAACCCCAAGTGAATCCTAGTAGCCAATACTGCACCATAGAACGGAGATACAATAATCACACTGTGCAGATTGCCCATACAATAAGCAAGCGATTAGGCAAACCCACCCTCAACAAGGAAGATACCAGAACCAGTACCCACCACAACAATATGCTAGGCCTCAACAAACCTACCAACCACAATATCAGCCCCAGTAGAGACCTCAACCAGTGCTAGCCCAACAACCTCCTGCTCTAGCCAATGTGATTCCCGTAAAGTATGCTACCGCAGAAGAAAATTTGAATAGAGCTATAGTCCCAGTAACTCCATTACTTTCAGAAAGTGACCCCAATGACCATAGCTTTGATTCTACACATATTGATAGCCCCCAGGCTTACTACATGCAGTCTTCTGAACATGGTGAATCCTACTATAGTGAAGAACCGAGTGAACCTAGTTGGGATCTAGAGTATGCAAATATCATGTACACAAATCCCAACCCTAGACCTCAAACTAGGCAAGTAAGACCCCCATTCCCTAGAGGGCCATGGTACAGATGTCAGGGAGATCATCTCATTCATGATTGCCCAATGCCTGTCCATACACAACCCCAATCTGTGACAATTCAAGGATTTTGTTAAGATTGCGAGAAGGAGCATCTCTTACGAGATTGCCCAAAGAACCCCACTAATATGCCAAAAATCACTCCTATCAATTTTATTGGGTTAGTAGTAGATTCAACAGGAAGTGTAACTTCCACTGCACTTGTGCAAGTGGTCACCAGAGCTCAGGCTTTGCAGTAGAACCAAGGTTTAAGCCAAGAAAAGAGCGCTAAGGTTAGCGAAACTGAGAGCATAACCAAGAAGAGGACTAGAGCCTGGAAAGATAGTCGAGAAAGGATGAAAAGCAATGGGCGAAGAAGATGAGTGAACTCGAGGAAAGCCTAAGAGACACGAGAGCCAGGATAATTGAACTTACATCTCAACCTCCCTCTCACACTACCCCACCACCACCATTCCCATCTCCATCCGATCCACCACCTTCTAACCTGCCTCATGTGACCCCACCACCCCCTAGAGTAGGATCAGTATTAGTAGATCCCACTCCCAAGGACCTAAATATGATGCTTAAGGCATATCAGGCCAAAATCCAAGAAGGGCCAAACATGACGGATCATGAAAAGTGTTACCCTAGAGCCGAACTAGAGCTTGAATGAACTTAAATTTGTGCTAAAATTGTGGAATTGGCTCAAACCATGTTTGAAGCCAGTCGCCTCTTTAACATCTCCAGTTCAGCACACACGCAGTTGCACTTTGATGGACTGCTAGAAAGATTGGTGAGGCTAATTGCACAATCAGAAAAGGAACTCACCCCTCCAAAGAAGGGCAAGGCAAGTGAAAGAGTAAGCCTTCCTGCCTAAGAAGCCTATGTGCCTAACTCCACAGAACCAGACACATCTTCTTCTATGAATCGGTACACAGCAGAGTTCGTGCGAGAGATTCAAGAAGAGAAATGGGCTAAAGAAAGTGAATTCCCTCCTCCCATTGAACTTGTGGAGGATGCACATGACCAATTCCCACAAGACATTCCATCCATTTATGGAGAGCAGGAGAGCTCTCAATTTCATGAGAGATTAGACTTTGAGTCTAATTCCTTACAAGAGCTACCGCATTTCACGGGTCCATGGGAAGTTAAGTCCACGTGTATGAGAGCACGCACAGTCATGGTAAGAAAAGACTCAGTCATACCTAGGAAAACAGAGGTAGTGAAAAGCACAAAAGTGCAGTGCAACCTCACTTTAGAAGAGCTACTCAAAGTTAGGCCAGAGCTATGTAAACATGTAGCCAATCAAATGCCCGAAGTAGAGAAACCTCGTTCCCAGGTAGGATCCCATAGAACTTTGCCAGAAATACCCTTGGATAAGATAGGAGACATGAGTGAAGGAGAAGAAGGAAACACCTATCTTCCCATTACCCATCAGGGGTGCACCACCAAGGCAATTTTGGATTCGGGTGCAAGAGTTGCAATTGATACCACTTCCCTATGGAAGCAATGGGGCAAGCCAGCACTCAGACCAACGAGAATGAAATTGCAAATGGTCGATGTTCACATTGAGAGACCCTTAGGGTTACTAGAAGGAATAACTCTCACTACATGTGGTGTAGAGTTTGAGCACACATTTGCTATCTGTGACTTTAGCAAGAACCACGCCTATGGGATGATTTTGGGAAGACCATTTATGCAACAGTTGCAAGTGGTACAGGATTGGGGAACCAATTCCTTGTACTTGCAACACTTAGGTGTCACGAACAAAGTCAATCTCAAAAATTACTCCCATCGAGATGTACCCCCCATCCAATGGAATCCCATCCTTAGAGCCAAAAATGATATTGAGTTAGTGCATTCCATAGGATCAGAATCCTCATGGATGCATGAAGACACTCACTTATGGATGTGTAAAGTAGCAGTAGAACAAGAGAAGAGAGAAAAGGCCAGAGAGATAGGTGTGAAGGAAACCCATAGATCAATTCAAGACTCAGCCTATGCACCGGTATTATTCCCTGACGAAGAATTTGAACCTCATGGCTGGGAAGAAATTTTAGCAACAATGGATGTAGCCATCAATGAAGAACAATGGACACCCACTGTGACGAGGATGGTTATGACATTTCAGTCTTCTCAATAGACCCAATCATGGGTGATTCGGTTTTGGAAGAATGTGAACCTAGCACTGATGCACTCGAGGATGCAAGTGACTCCGATCTAGAGTCAATCATTATGGACCCGCCTTTTGCATCATATGAAGAATACTTCTATGAAGTAGAAGTTCACTCTCAGAGACATGAAGAGTTCACAAATGATGTGAGGTTAACCACAAAAGTGGTCACCAAGAGTGACGGCAAGAAAAGGAAGAAAAGAGAAGTCACACCAAAAGAGGAAGAATCTTTGTTTGAGGTTCCTGAAAACTTTAAGAAGTATGAAATAGATGATAGGAGAGTTGTGATAAGAATGCCCAAACATTAGGCACAATCTGGAGAGGCCTATGATAACAAAGAAACCACCAAGAAAATAGTTGTAGCCATAGAAGGAGGGGAGGAGAGATGCACTTACATAGGACATGACCTGATAGAAGAAGAGGAGCAAGAGTTGATAGCTTTGCTAAGAGAGTATAGAGATGTATTCGCTTGGAGCTACAAGGATTTAAAAGGTGTAGACCCTGACATATGCTCCCACACTATCCCATGACCCCAGATGCCAAACCCTTTAAACAAAAGCAATACACATATAATGATAATTATACTGCCAAGATTAAAGAAGAGATAGACTGTCTAGTGGAAGCTGGATTTATCTATGAAATTGATCACACTGAGTGGGTATCCCCCATCGTAGTGGTTCCCAAGAAGAATGGAAAGCTACGTGTGTGTATTAACTTGAAGAAGGTTAATGCAGCCACTATTCGAGATAACTATCCACTTCTAATTACCAAACATCTATTAGAAAGAGTAGCAGGCAAGGAAGTGTACAACTTCCTTGATGGATTTTCTGGCTACAATCAAGTAGCCATAGCTCCAGAAGATCAGCATAAGACGGCTTTTGCCATAGAGTGGGGCATATTCGCCTTTAGAGTAATGCCATTTGGTCTCACCAATGCGCCCTCTACCTTCCAGAGACTGATGTGTCATGTATTTAAAGAGTTCCTGAGGAAGAATTTGGAAGTCTATGTTGATGATCTCTATGCTCATTCCAACATTAGACAGATACACATACCTGAGCTCAAGCAAATCTTTGACAAATGTAGAGAATATCAAGTCTACCTGAACCCAGAAAAGTGTGTTTTAATGGTCAGGCAAGGCAAGATTCTAGGACACATAGTGTCAAAGAATGGCATCTCCACGGATGAGGAGAAGGTGAGGGCCATCGCAGAACTACCTAGGCCAAAGAATGTCAAGGAAGTACAAGCTTTCATGGGACATTGTGGGTATTACCGACATTTTATACACATGTATGCCATCATTGCAAAGCCTTTATACAAACTTTTGACTAACTTTGAGTGGACGGATAAGTGTGAGAACTCCTTCAATGAGCTTAAATGACCATTATGTTCAGCACCAATCTTGACCACACCAGATTGGAATAAGCCCTTTCATGTCCACGTGGATGCATCCAATTATGCTATTGGATGTGTACTCGCACAACATACTGGTGAAGTTAATATGGATCTTCCTATTGCCTATGCTAGTAGGCAGCTAAATGCAGCTGAAGGGAATTATACCACTACTGAGAGAGAAGGACTAGGCATGGTGTATGTGGTTAAAAAGTTTAGACACTATTTGCTTGCAAACAAGTTTAAATTTTTTACTGATCATCAAGCACTATTGTACTTGGTAAACAAGCCATGCAATACAGGTAGATTGGTGAGATGGTTCCTTTTGCTAATGGAGTATGACTTTGAAGTTGTGGTGAGGAAATGTAAGACTCACTTGAGAGCGGACCACCTCTCAAGACTCGCATCCGGAGAAGCACCGCAAGGAGTATCAGATGATCTTCCTGATGCTTACTTGTTTAATTTGGAAGTGGTACCTCAATGGGCTAAGCCATTAGTGCCAGTATTGACATACGGACCTACCCACCCAGTAATAAACACACAGGATAGGGAGATAGTAAAAGCCGAGAAGTACCATATCATGGCAGGGAGTATGTACAAGCACACAGATCAAGGAATTTTAGCTTGTTGTGTGGAAGAGGATGAGTGCACGAAATGGTTGCAGTTGGCACATGTAGGTGCATTAGAGCAACATTACTCAAGGCAACGAACCCTACCGACACTAAGGAGACTTGGAGTGCATTGGCCAACCATGGTGTTGGCAGCAGTCAAGGCACCCAAGGACTCACAAGACAAGGAAATCAAAGAAGGGAGCCAGAGCGAAGAGAAGGCACAAGCAGACAGAGTAGTCAACGAAGATCTGGCAAGTAGGCCATTAATTTTTCATGAAGCTAAAGCATATCCAAGAGGTGGACACACAAGGAGAAGGAGCAAGTAGGGAGCTCGAAGATGTGTATGTCAAATCATTAGAGGAAATCCCTACAAAAATAGTGATTTTCATCAGTAAAAGCCATTGTAAATACCATTTTCATATTTTTGTAGCTCCATTTTGTGCAAGCCAAGGAGTCCTTGAGCTTGAGGAGCATTAGAAGTAGCCACCTACCAGTTTTCATATTTTTTAGACTCCGTTTTAGCCTTCAAATAGGCCCTAGAACCTAATTTTTAACTAGGCCGGACACTAGGTCTGGACATGGCCAAAACCTAGTCAAAAACTATAAATAGAGCTAGAGAGCTCATTTTTGAGGTTAGCTTGTAATAGAACCTAATTTTTAACTAGGCCGGACACTAGGTCTGGACATGGCCAAAACCTAGTCAAAAACTATAAATAGAGCTAGAGAGCTCATTTTTGAGGTTAGCTCATTTTTGAAGTAATCTAAAAGAACTCCATTGCTTCTCTCTCTTTGTCTTGCGTTGTGTGCACGTGTATGTGTATGTGTGTGCATGTTGGTGTGCTTCTCACTCACACATTTGTGCCTTCACTTGCTCGAGGTCATCATATCATCCTCACGTCTTCCCGGATTGACATTAAAGGAGGTGCTACTCATCACTGAGCTACACCAAATTTTGGTGCCATTGCCGGGGATCGAGCTTTGAGGATGAGCGTGTGATGGTAAGACATAGAGTTGAGGCATTGGAGTTATAGGTATTTCCTCCACTTTCATCTATTTTCTTTTGTTTTCTTCACCATCTTCATCACCATTATCATCATCACCATCTCCAACCTCCATCTCCATCATCACGAAAAATTTTAGTTTTTGGTCATATCACCATACCCATACCATTCCCCTCATTTCACTTGTGAGAGAGAGCGAGAGGGCGTTTGTGTGCTTGTGATTTTCTGTGTTTTTTGAGATTTTCTGCAGGAATCAGCATCCCCAGCAGCTGCACCAGCTCCAGCAGGTAAAAAAATTTGACTGTGCAGGTCCCGAGGCGTTGACCTCTATCAATCGCGACCGACAGAAAAGTTGACTATTTTGCAAAACAAAGTGCATAACCATGATGTGTATGCCTAGGGCATCCTAAATGTGTGTTTGAAATTTTAAAATTCCTTAGATTTCTGTCAATCGTGATTGACTTGTCAATCGCGATCGACAAACAACGACGGACACTTGTCAACGGCTCTGTCAATCGCGACCGACACCTCGATCACAACTGACTGAGTCAACGATCGACTGACCACGACCGACTGAGCTTACGCATGACACGTGTCAATCACGATTGAGCCATCAATCGCGATCGACCAGTCAATCACGACTGATAGCCCCGACGGACTTGTCAATCACAACCGACCCAGTCAACGACTATTTGACCACGACCGATAGACCCTTCGCGACGGACCTGTCAATCGCGATGGACCCATCAATCGTGACGGACAGAGTCAATGACCCTTTGACCACGATCGACTAAATTTTTGGGCCACGTGTCAATCGTGATTGACCCATCAATCGTGACTGACAGCCACGACGGACCTGTCAATCGTGACCGACACGTCGATCGCGATTGACCTATCAATCGCGATTGATAGAGCTTGCGAACGCAATTGACGGGAAAATTTGGCCAATTTTTTAGGGCAAAAAAATAGTGGTCTATTTTTGACAAATTGTGGGACAAATACTAGGGTTCATCATTGCATTGTGATGCCGCGACATAAATAATTCGAGAACTCATGTTTGCCTGTTAGCCTGTTTTTAATCCTGTTTTAGTCCCAAAACTCTGAACTAGCATAACTTCCTCATACGAAATCCGTTTGTTGTGATTCTTGTTTTGTTGAAAAGCTCGTGGGTAGGGTACTTTGAAGTAGACCATACCCCAGGATAGGAAAAATGAGGGTCCCCTGGGATTGTTTTCCATAAAGGCAAAAGGCAATCTGGTCTGTGAACTACATGCATGAAAGTGATCTGTCTGTCATTTGAAGATAAGTCTTGAGCTAATCTTGGGACTCTTACAGGTCCATTGAGAGCATCAAAGGGCGATTGGAGCAAGAGTAAGTGCAAGCTTGGGAACATGCTTCCTGGGCACACCAGGGCAACGGCACAAGGAAAGAATTTCAAGGTTGGAAATCCTCAACACCCTCTATCAATCCCTAGCTTAGGCTAAGTACGGATAGAGGTTGTGATTAATTAGGGTTACGATAAGCACGACTAAGTCCAAGAGCTCTAATTACTCAAGTGCAAGCACAAATAAACTATAACTGCGAAACAACATAAGGAAAAAGAATTCAAATTAAGCGACCAAACTCAAGTACGATAAAACCTAAGTGTTCCTTGTGACGACGAGTGACTGGACAAGAAGTGGCATCCTAAGAAAAATTGAAAAAGAACAAGTGCTTATTACAAAAGAACTCAGCAACGAGGTTGTACTTGGGAGAAATTGGGACTATTCAATTAGGCATATGAACCTGAGGTCAGGACGACACCTACGAAGAGATAGACAAAGTCTTAGATCTTCAGAGGCTAGTGTCAATCACACTGCTAGGTCTTGGGCCCAGCAGTTGAGCCATCATTCCTATTACCATAGCTCGGAAACTAGCGATTCTGAGATGTCTCAAGGTATGGAGAGACCCACGGGAAGTTCACGAGTGCCATACTTACACAGGGTAGAAGGCCCTTACAAGACACAGTTGGAATACCTTAGGACCAATCGATTAGGTGCTAGCATCTATGAGGACGGCCTAGGAAGATCTATGGTACAGATCAAAAATCCAGATCAATCCATTGGGCTAGAACACCCAGCTGTCAAGTTTGAAAATGGAGCATACCTAGACAAGGAAGGAACCATATATGTAGTCACCAGTCACCCAGATAGGACAGACGAATTTGGAAACGTGATCCCAGAAACAGACTTAGGTGACCTAGAGCAAGGAAATATGGGTGTAGAACCTAGAACCCCCCGAGGCAAATCTGTTCTCACTAGGATTATCACACCAGAGTGGATTCCCCAAGACAATAAGAGCATAGACCTGCTCTTGAACCAAGAGACTGATGAAGCTTTTTGGAGGTATAAATCTGATCAGCCAAATGAGATAGGAACAATCATGATCTATGAGTTCAAAGATCCTGATAGCCCAGGCAGAGTGACCTACTTAGATCACACTTCAGAGAGGATCTTTGTGGTTAAAAAACATGATAGGCATGCTTACACTTGGAAGGGTGAATTCATTTTCCCCCAACCAAGATCGAATGTGTCCTTTGGTCACCCAGGAGCTGGAACATCCCAAGCTCATGGAGCTCAAAGAGACAGACATAGAGATAGACCTGAGGTAGGCTTTGCCAACCCAATGGGAAGAGAAAGAACGAGAACGGAAACAAATAGGGTGGACCCTGAGGGACTTAGAGCCCCAAGGAACGAAAGGAATGTGGATGAATTCCATCTACCAAGACCTAGAGAGCACACGAGGACTTTGAGACCTACCCAACTAGTTAAGTCCATGAAGAACTTGTTATACTTTATGGAATACTTGGAATGAAGGTTTAATGCCTTGAGGATTTTAATGTGTGTTGTGTTTTGATTTAGCAGGTGGAGATCCATGAGGGTATGAACAAGTTCAAGTGTGAACGAGAATAAGTTGGAGATATTTTTAGAGAATAAGTTATTAGTTATTTTTAGCTATTTTTAGCTATTTTTGTAAATAAAGCAAAAGCACACTATTCTTAGTGTGGCTCTCATGTATCTTCCATCAAGGACATAATATGAATTGCCTATAAATACGCATGCTCTCATAGAGTGTCCAGGAGAGCATGTGGGGGGAGATTGCTCCCAATCTTGTCTCGTGTCTATTTTTTGCGTATGTATATGCTCTACGGGATACGATCGTCAACAGTGGTATCAGAGACAGCGCGCTGTGCACGCCATCTACTCAGAACAAAGCATTTGTTTTTTTTTTGTTTATGATTAAACAGTTTTCTTGAAGTTTTTGAAGTTCTCTTGTTTGTGCATGGGCCCGAGTTCTTCGGCGCTCCACCTGTGCAGAGCAGCTTAGGCGTAGATCACGATGACATTCAACTTCGCATCTACCCGGATATGGCGCTGTCGAGCTGTTGAGATTAATGCACGCGCTTAGTTTATAGTTTTCTCTATTACTGAACCACCGAAGAGCTTCCTCACAGAGCACCGTTTACGAGAGATCGGTTATGAGTAGCCTCCAGATCTTTGCGCGAGGCTCTCTCAAACCCCGACGACGCCAGAAACACCACTCTCAGGTTGATGAGTTTCTTGATCAGTTCCTTATATTTTGGATGACCCTGGCGGCCATAGCATGTGGGATATTCTTGTCGTGCACCTGTAGACAAGGACTACACAGCATCTACATTCGCTCCTGAATTTTTCAGAATCCAAAAACACTATATGGGATTTTTTTTTTCTTCTGTGCATGCTGTTTTCCCAGTTGATCGCTTCAAGTTCGAGTTGCTCTTTTGGATTTTCTCAGCAAGCCATACCTTAGGCTTGATTCTTGAGCCAATTTCACCCACTCTCTCCATCTTAACTTGGCTTCACGTCTTATTACTTTCAAAGACATGCGTAGTCTTCTCAGACCCGAAAGCCTAGAGATAGCGCTTTCAAGAGATAATTTCGCTTGAAGCAGACGATGCGGCTGTATTTCTTTCCACCCTTTTATATTTATTTTCTTGTTCGTGCAGCACAGGTCACACGCAAACCTAGGTGAGATGATTTTGATTTCTTGTTTCTCCTTCAACAAGCTGCAGCTTGCGTTCACGGATTACATCAACTTGTCTTCGAAGCGCTGTGTGAATGGCTGTATTGTACAACAGTCAAGGACGATAGTGATCATGAAGCAACATATTTGATTTGGAGAAGCGCTCCCCGCTTCTCCCGAGCTTAACAAGCTACTACGAGAGACCACACACTTTCTTGGTTCTTTTTGCAGTCTCTATATATATGATTCTGAAATTTTCTGTGATATGTGGGATATCCATGTGACGCACTTGCGTCCTCTCATGATGCCATCTTTAAGCTTTTCTTGCTATATGAGATTTACTTAAGTTGCTTGCACGCTGTTGCTCGATGAGCTCCGGGTTCTAATCTCCAGTGTTCAAATTCGAAGTGCTTATTTTGAGGGTTTTAACAAGTCAAACCTTGGCCATATTATTCAATTAACCCACCTCTTTCCATATATTTGGCCATATTTTGGTCTTCTAATATCCAATTCTAGAGTTCTCTGTTTCTATGGAAAGCTCTCTTATAATTTTTTTTCCATAGAGTGGTTACACCATATATTTTGGCTTCAATTTTCTTTATCTTCAGAATTTTGCAATTTCCCACATCTTTCCAACAAACTTCTTTCGATCGTCGTCTTGAAGTATCGATTCGAAGTATTGACACACTACTTCGACGATGGGTGGACCATCTTTCACACCATTGCACACCTGCAACTTACTTTTTGAACCTCCAAATGAGTTTCTTGTCAATTTAAATGCATCGATTCTCTCTTTTTGCATCATATTATGCTTAGCACATGCAAATTTTGCATATTACCTAGAATATATGCATCATCTATACATGATTTGTCTTGTATGGTACATGTATTTTTCTTGGAGGGATATGTAAGTATTTCTTGCAGGTTTGCGAGGAGAAAATATATATATTTGTCAGGGTGTGTAATCCCCTTTCGGTTTCTTTGTGGATAGTTTGTGCCTCTCGGCACCAATATCATGGAAATTGTTTGTCGGAATTTTTCCGATTTTCAAAATCACGCCGTTATGCTGCCGAAATTTTTACAAAATTCACATGCACATGCATTCAAGTATAAATTCATGATTAATACATTGACTATTATTTTATCATATCGATATATTCATTTTTTGTCATCACTTTTGGATTGCATTTTGACTTAAACCCTGCTAATCATTCACATTCACATTAAATTCCAATTTATCTAGTTCCATGCATGTTTTTTTTATTTACATGGCACATGCCTATGCTTGTTCAGTGATGCGGCATGTGATTTGGCCATCCATGTCTACTTTATTCTTATCAACTGAGGTCAGTTGCTCGTCAACTGGGCGGCATGTTATACTTTATGGAATACTTGGAATGAAGGTTTAATGCCTTGAGGATTTTAATGTGTGTTGTGTTTTTATTTAGCAGGTGGAGATCCATGAGGGTATGAACAAGTTCAAGTGTGAACGAGTGTGAACACAAGAGGATTTATTCACATACTTGGAGATATTTTTAGAGAATAAGTTATTAGTTATTTTTAGCTATTTTTAGCTATTTTTGTAAATAAAGCAAAAGCACACTATTTTTAGTGTGGCTCTCATGTATCTTCCATCAAGGACATAATATGAATTGCCTATAAATACGCATGCTCTCATAGAGTGTCCAGGAGAGCATGTGGGGGGAGATTGCTCCCAATCTTGTCTCGTGTCTCTTTTCTCTCTCTCTTGTCTCGTGTCTATTTTTTGTGTATGTATATGCTCTGCGGGATACGATCGTCAACAGAACTACTTCGATGGCACAGGAGACCCATATGATCATGTGGCTGAGTTTAGGCAAGTCTTGAGAGTTGAACAAGTTGAGGACCTATTCACGCAGTATAATGCCTTTGGTCTAACCCTTAGGAACACAGCCCTTACATGGTTTCAACCATTGAATGAGAGACAGTTTAGGAGCATAGACCAACTCTTAGAGGCTTTCATCACTGAATTCTCTAAGAGTGGGATAAGGCATAATACTTCCTCATTGATACATAACTTCAAGCAGACCCCTCAAGAGACCGTGAGACTTGCAGGAAGAAGATTTAGGCAATATCTTGAGAGATGCCCTATTCCTGAGTTACCCACACCAGCCAAACAAGTGGCTTTATTCTTGGATGGATTGCTAAGTACCAAATTGAGGTCATATGTGTACTTGAAAGACCCTAGGACCATAGAAGAGTGTGTATGCATGTGCATCGACATTGAGGATAACCTCGGGGAAGAGTTAGAGCTCTCCAAAATCTACAAAGATTTAGATAGTGCCTCTAGCCTCTCTTCTTCGCAATCCACATCAATTGAGGAACTCGCTAAGAAAGTAGCTAAAAAACTAGGTGTCTCTAGTAAACAAATCCCAAGATTCGCCCCAGTAAAGAGATGCAACACTTGTGGCGGTGACCATTTTGCGAGTGTATGTCCCATTATGGCTCAACCCCCAGTGAATCCTAGTAGCCAGTACTGCACCATAGAACGGAGGTACACCAATCATACCGCGCAAGATTGCCCCTACAATAAGCAAGCAGTTAGGCAAACGTACCCACAACCATACCCTCAACAAGGAAGATATCAGAACCAGTACCCACCACAACAGTATGCTAGGCCTCAACAAACCTACCAACCGCAATATCAGGCCCAACAGAGACCTCAGCCAAAATCTAGCACAACAACTGCCTGCGCTAGCCAATGTGATCCCTGTAAAGTACGCAGCTACAGAAGAGAACCTGAGTAGAGCCATAGTTCTAGTAGTACCATTGCTCTCAGAGAGTGACCCCAGTGACCATAGCTTTGATTCTACTCACATTGATGGCCCCCAGGCTTACTATATGCAGTCTCTTGAACATGGTGAATCCTACTATAGTGAAGAGCCGAGTGAACCAAGTTGGGATCCAGAGTATTCAAATATCATGTACACACATCCCAACCCTAGACCTCAACCTAGGCAAGTAAGACCCCCATTCCCTAGAGGACCATGCTACAGATGTCAGGGAGATCACCTCATTCGTGATTGCCCCATGCTTGCACCTACACAAAACCAGTCAATAACAATCCAGGGCTTTTGTCAAGACTATGGAAAGGAGCATCTCTTACGAGATTGCCCAAAGTGAAAGAAACTTGGAGAAGCTTGTCGAAGGTAGAAAAGTGCATTTCGAAGCGATGAAGTTTGGTCAAGCCAACCGGCACAAGACCAGCCCTTGAGCTTTTGGAGACTCAAATAGACCTTATAGGCATGCTATGAGTGCAAAGAAACACACTATGTACCTTGAAGCATCAAGGAGAATGAGTCGATACAAAACAGATAGGTTCGCGGGTCGACTAGCTCAAAAAACTTACTATCTATGGAAGAGACAATGAACTTCAAATGCCCATAGCGACCAGCGTGATTACAATTAGAAAAAATCCTTTTATGGGAGCGATACACATAGGGTTGAGTGTATGGAATGCACAAAATTATAAGGAATAAGCAAAATATGCTATAGGAATGAATGGGACATTCACCGGTGGTACTTCCTATTTTTCAGGAATACATAGAGATTGACCCTGAGGCAGAAAAACTAAGATTTTTCCAAATCTGCTGAACCAAATGCTTTGAAAAATTAGAGGCATAAACTAAACACTAATACCTTTCAAATGAGTCCCCTTGCACTCAATTTGGAGCTCTGAGGAGAGAGCAGCAGCCTCTGCAAGATTATTGTTGGCGAAGAAGATGATGCAGAAAATTGAAGGAGCAAGACAATGATGGTCACAAGTGTATGTATATTGCTTCCATGTATAATACAAGTGATTTCAACTCCTTATATAGCCTCTAGGAGTGTTCCATGACTTTTACAACTTGAATTTGAATTCAAATGAAGGTAGGAATGGTTGTTGGAGGGAATCAATTCACTTCCCTACAATCTAGGAAAAGTGAAGATCTTGATTGATCTACTTTTAGGTGATTGATTGCTTGATTGAATGCAGCTTCAACCACCACAAATTCGTGGAATTTGGGCTCTATATTTATACCTTTACATGTATAAAGCTCAAGGCTTTTACAACGGTAAATGAGCCATCAAAATATTCTCAAAAAATACAATAAATAAGCAGATAAAAAAGAACTCTCCAATAGATATTCTTTCGACGCGATAGCCTTTGATGTAGATCAAATCCACCTCAAGCATAGTGTAAGCTTGATGTTCCAACAGCTCCCCCTCAAGCTAAAGTATGCTTGAGTCTTCATTCTCTGATAGAATACCTACCATAGTTTTGAATCTACAAATCTTTATTCCATCAAGTGCCTTCGTCATCATATCTGCTACTTGCTTTTCAGTCGGAACAAAAGAAATGTCAATATCCTTTGCCATGAGCTTCTCCCTGATGAAGTGATAATGGACTTCTATGTGCTTGGAAAATAGGATTTGCCGCTAGATGCATGGAACTTACATTATCTCCAAATATGTGAGGTTTGGAACTCACAAGTCCCAAATCTGTATACAATGCTTTTAACCATATTGCCTCTTGAGTTGCTATGGTCAAGCCTTTGTACTCTGCTTCAGTTGAGGATAAAGCAACTGTTGGTTGCTTCTTGGAACTCCATGACACTAGCTTCCAACCTGCAAATGCTAAGTAACCGGATGTACTTTTTCTATCATCCTTAGCTCTTGCCCAATCTGCATCTGAGTAGATTTTGATATCCAAATCTGAAGAGTAAGGATAGAATATACATTCATTGATTGTACCTTTGAGATACTTAAGTACTCTCTTAGCCACATCCATGCACACAATTCCCATGACCTCAGACGCAAAACCCTCGAAACAGAAGCCATATACATACAACGATAATTATGCTGCTAAGATCAAAGAGGAGATAGATACACTGGTAGAAGCTGGATTCATCTATGAAATTGAGCACACTGAGTGGGTATCCCCCATTGTATTGGTGCCCAAGAAGAATGGAAAGCTACGTGTGTGCATTAACTTGAAGAAGGTTAATGCAGCCACTATTCGAGATAACTATCCGCTTCCTATCACGGAACATCTCTTAGAAAGAGTAGTAGGCAAGGAAGTGTACAGCTTCCTTGATGGGTTTTCTGGATATAATCAGGTAGCCATTGCTCTTGAGGACCAGCATAAGATGGCTTTTGCCACTGAATGGGGCATATTTGCCTTTAGAGTAATGCCATTTGGGCTTACCAATGCACCTGCTACCTTCCAGAGGCTGATGTGTCATGTGTTCAAAGAGTTCTTGAGGAAGAATTTAGAGGTCTATGTTGACGATCTCTGTGCTCATTCCAACATTAGACATACGCATATACCTGAACTCAGGCAAATCTTTGACAAATGTAGAGAATATCAAGTCTGCTTGAACCCAGAAAAGTGTGTTTTCATGGTCACGCAAGGCAAGATTCTAGGGCACATAGTGTCAAAGAATGGCATATCCACTGATGAAGAGAAAGTGAGAGCCATAGCAGAGTTACCTAGGCCAAAGAACGTCAAGGAAGTACAAGCTTTCATGGGGCATTGTGGTTATTACCGACAATTTATACACATGTATGCCATCATAGCAAAGCCTCTATATGGACTTTTTACTAACTTTGAGTGGACTGATGAGTGTGAGAACTCCTTCAATGAGCTTAAAAGGAGATTGTGTTCAGCACCAATCTTGACCACACCAGATTGGAATAAGCCCTTTCATGTTCACGTAGATGCATCCAATTATGCTATTGGGTGTGTGTTAGCACAACCTACTGGGGAAGGTAATATGGATCTTCCCATTGCCTATGCTAGTAGATAGCTAAATGCTGCTGAACGGAACTATACCACTACTGAGAGAGAAGGCTTAGGCATGGTGTATGCGGTTAAGAAGTTTACACACTATTTGCTTGCAAATAATTTTAAATTTTTTTACTGACCATCAGGCATTGTTATACTTGGTAAATAAGCCATGCAATACAGGTCGATTGGTGAGATGGTTTCTTTTGCTAATGGAATACGACTTTGAGGTTGTGGTTGTGAAGAGAGATGGTGGATGCAATCCAAAGATGAGTAGGTGCTGCTACAACCAGCTTCACACCAGCCAACTGAGACTTCAGAGTTGATTAGTAGACCCTTTGAGCTTCCTAAATCCACTAAAATATCAGCCAAGTACTTTGGAACATGTATCCCAAAAGTTTAAGTCAAGACAGACTAGTTGCGAAATGACTAGCTCCCAAAACTTGCTATTTTTGGACATACACCTGCTGGAAAAAATAAACAGTGCTCTCAACCTGGTAGGAATTAGAAACATTCCTTTTGGGCATAGAAAATAGACTTAGCAAGCTTCCCAATCCAAGTTAAAACACTTCAAATGATGGACTGAGCACTGAGAACAAGATTTATCAATTTCTGGAACATGCCCACCTTTCTCGGGGCTCTGCAGAGATAGACCAGTGAGCAGTAAAATGCAGATATCGCCAAAACTATAAATCCAATGACCTTGAAAATTGATATGCAGAAACTAGACAGTAAGAGCTATCCAAGGCATGTTAAATCATGGAAAAAAAATCAGTATAACTCGCGATATGACCTTCTGAAGGTACTGCTCTGAGTGAGTATAGCAGAGAACAAAACAAAGAAGTGAATGATGATAAATGTATAAATTCATATATGATTACAACCACATTGGCAATGAATCTTTGCACAATGGGAGTAGAATGATAGAGCTATGGAGTAAGCTATTCAATCTCTACAAAATGACATGAAGTGGTCACGTACAAGGCTTGCTAATCGCCTCTTCCTTCTTGCTCCTTTTATAGCTATTCTTGGAGGGAGTTTTGAATTCGAATTCGAATGGGTCCACCTAAAAGTGATCCCCAAAGTTAGGAGATATTCTCTCAGCTCAAAAAGTCATGGGTTTTGGTAGTTAGAGCCACAAAATTGCTTTTACATCATGCATGAGGTAAGCCATCATTTTCCTTTATCTTTTTTCAAATACAAGAGATAAAAATGAACTCTTTTACAAGAGGTGTTCACATGACTACTCATGTGACTTACAAATGAGGATAATATCAAGCATATCAAGCATGTAGGCTTGGGTAAAATGCACCAACAGCTCCCCCTCAAGCCTAACATGCTTGGCCTCCAAATAAGTCTTCAATTGTCCTTGATTTCCTGTAAGCCAATCATCAACTTGAATCTACTTAATTTTGTACCATCAAGAGCTTTAGTCAACATGTCGGCACATTGCATATCTATAGAGACATAGGATAGTTGAATATCCTTGCTCATTAGCTTCTCCCTTACATAATGGTAGTGGACTTCAATATGCTTGGTTCTAGCATGGTATACCGGATTAGCTGCTAGATGTAGTGAGCTTAAATATCTGAAGTATATGAATAAAACAAACCTTCATTCATGGTCCCCTTTAGGTACTTGAGGACTCTCTTGGCCGCTTCCATATGTGGTCTTCTCGGCTTATGCATAAACTGACTCAATATGCTAACACTATAGCATATATCCACCCTTGTGAGTGTTGCATAGTTCAAACTTCCAACCAAGCTTTGATAGCTTGTGATGTCTTCAATTGGCTCTCCTTCATAAGCACTAAGCTTATGATTTTGCTCCATAGGTGTACCTGCACACTTGGTATTTTCCATCTTGAACTTGACGAGCATGTCATGGACATACTTCCTTTGTGTGATGTATATACCTGAATCTGTGTAGATCAACTCCAATCCAAGAAAATAAGTGAGTGGTCCGAGGTCACTTATTTTGAACTCCTTCATTTGAGCCTTTACTTGTTTGATTCCTTCAAGATCATTGCCTGTGATAATAATATCATCAACATACACACATAAATAGATCACTTCATATCCATTCCTCTTTATGAACAAAGAGGTATCCGCCTTGCTAGCTTTGAATCCTTGGTCCTACAAATAAGTCACCAATCTAAAATTCAAAGCTCTTGGAGCTTGCTTCAATCCATACAAAGCTTTCTTTAGTTTGCATACATAGTTAGGATGATGTGCATCCTCATATCCAGGAGGTTGTGCCATATACACTTCCTCAGAAATCCATCCATTCAAGAAGGCATTCTTTACATCAAGTTGATAAAGATTCCAATTTCTAGATGCAGCAAGACTAATGAGAACCCTAATTGTAGGCATTTTTTCAACAGGAGAGAAAGTCTCCTCATAATCAATACCATGGGTTTGAGCAAACCCTTTAGCAATTAACCTTGCTTTGTGTCTATTTATACTTCCATCTGGATTCCTCTTGATTTTGTATATCCATCAAGATCCGATTATCTTCATAGATGGCTAGTTAGGTACAAGCTCCCAAGTGTCATTCTCCTTCAAGGCTTCCATTTCTTCATCCATTGCATCTCTCCAAGCTTTCTTGCTTTGGGCTTGTTCGAATGTGGTAGGTTCTTCATTGGTTGAATCCTTTGCAATGCAGATTGAGTGCTTCGTGACCAAAGAAGTATCATAACCAAACCTCTCTGGTTTCTTCTTCTCCCTTGAAGACCTTCTAAGTGGTTGATGTGAGCTCTCTGGTCCATATGTAGCATCTTGCATCTTTGCTTTACCTTTGTTCTTCCATAGCTTTAGTCTTTGCAAGTCTTCTAGGTCAATCTTTGAATCACTTTCTTCAATCTGCTTCGGCTCCTTCGGTTGAAGTGATGGAAAATCTTCATCCAAGTCATAAGGCAGCTTCACTTTCCTGTCATCATCAAACCATGATTTGTTTTCATCAAAAATTACATCTCTACTCACAGAAAATCCTTTATTGGTTGGATTGTACAATCTATATCCTTTTTGGTTTTGGTCATAACCAATTAATACACACTTCTCTGCCTTGGGATCCAATTTCCATCTTCCTTAAGAAGGAATGTGAGCATAGGCTAAGCATCCAAAGATTTTGCAATGCTCTAGACTATGTCTTCTTCCATTCCACACTTCATATGGAGTGGTTCCATCTAGTTACTTAGATGGAAGTCTATTTATGAGATATGTGGCTGTAGACACAGCCTCTACCTATAGGTAGTTTGGCAATCCCTTTTCGTTGAGCATGGACCTTGCTGCTTCGACAATAGCTCTGTTCCTCCTCTCTACTACACCATTGAGTTCGGGTGTATACCTTGTAGTGACTTCCCTTTTAATGCCTCTTTCATGCAAGAAGGCATCAAATTCAGAAGAGAAGTATTCTCCTCCACCATCTGATCTGAGTCGTTTCAAAGTCCTACCTGTTTGGTTTCAACAAGAGCAATATACTTCTTAAGGAAATTAAACACTTCATCCTTGTGCTTCATGAAAAACAGAATGGTCCACCTGCTACAATCATCTATGAAAGACACATAATATCTTGAGCCTGATATAGATGGCTCCTTACTTGGACCCCACACATGCGTGTGCACTAGATCCAAAAGATTTTGATACATATATCCTTTCTTATTGAAAGGTTGTCTATGAGCCTTGCCGAGTTGACAAGCTTCACACTTATAAATCATGTGTTGCCTTGTGATATTAGGCAAACCAAGTACACTTTGGTCCCTGCAAATCTATTTGAGTGTCCTCTCACCAATGTGAGCAAGCCTTTTGTGCCATATCTCCAACTCTGTTAGAGTTTGAGATCCATAGCTAAACAAAGCTATGTTCTTTGTATCTTCCACTTCAAAGGTGAAGAGCCTTCCTGTCTTTTCTCCTTTGGCAATCCTTCGAAAGCCTTGCCTTGGGTCTTCAACATATGCTCCAAATCGGTTGAATCTAACCTGCAATCCTTTTTCAACAATCTGTCCAACACTTATTAAATTTTTGGTAATTGTAGGGACATACAAGACTTTGCTTAAGAGGTTCATATTCCCATCTGATGTCTTCACATTACCTATCTTCTCCACTGAGTGCTTTGTGTCATCTCCTGTCTGCACTTCATGCTTGTTATGAGGATCTTCCAAATCAGAAAGTAAAGCCACATTTCCTGCTACATGGTTCGAGCATCCCGAATCAATGTAAAATATGTGATCATCATCCTTACCCTTCTTTGCTGATAGATTTATAATCAATAATGAATCTTCTTGACTTTGGTCCTCTGCATAGTTATTGTAATCTCTTCTTCCTCTATGGTCACTTTGATAGTTGTTGTTGTTGTTGTAATTTTTGTTGTAGTAGTTGTTGTTGTTGTAGCCTCCATTTTATCTACCTCTATTTGATCCATAGCCACCTCTATTGAATCCTCTTCCTCTTGAGTTCCTCGGGTTTCCACCTCTCCCTCTTTCTCTAGCTCTTCCTCTACCTGCAAAGTTTGCTTGGAAAGAGCTACCTTCATCTTCATTCTTCCTATTCTTTGACTTGTCCTTGACCTTAGCTTTATCAGAGTATAAGGCAGAAGTTTGATTACCTCTTGAGGACTCACCACCTTTGCTAATCTTTGCTTCATGAGTGAAGAGTTGGCCCATGAGTGTGTTGAGGTCGGGTACATGCATATCCATGTATAAATCCATGGCTATTGTGAATGACTCCCACTTGTCGTCTGCTTTGATTCCATTCATGATTTTTCTAATGATTTGCTCCTCTTCAATTACCTCTCCAATGCTTCCAAGCTGGTCCGAAATCTCCTTCATCTTTATGACATAATCATTCACATTTTGCTTCGGGCTTTTCTTCATTGTTGTGAACTCCATCCACAATTGGTTCTTCCTCGCTCGAGTGTTGGAAGAGAAGAAAGAAGCAAGTGCATTCCAGGTCTCTCTTGATGTCTTGCATCCCTTGACATGAGGTAAAAGAAAATCAAAGATTGAGTTTATAATATAGGACCTTGCAAGTGCATCCTTCGAACACCAATTTGAAAGTCCTTCCACTTCTTCATGTGATGGTTGCCCTTTGTTCCTCATGGTTGGCATTGCTTCATCTCCGGATATGAATCCATATAGATTCCTCCCTTGAAGGTAAGCCTCCATCCTTAAAGACCATGCCGGGTAGTTGTTTCGATCCAATTTGTCAATTGTTGATGGAAATCCATCTCCCATGTTGCTTGACTATGCTCTGATACCACTGTGAAGAGAGATGGTGGATGCAATCCAAAGATGAGTAGGTGCTGCTACAACCAGCTTCACACCAGCCAACTGAGACTTCAGAGTTGATTAGTAGACCCTTTGAGCTTCCTAAATCCACCAAAATATCAGCCAAGTACTTTGGAACATGTATCCCAAAAGTTTAAGTCAGGACAGACTAGTTGCGAAATGACTAGCTCCCAAAACTTGCTATTTTTGGACATACACCTGCTGGAAAAAATGAACAGTGCTCTCAACCTGGTAGGAATTAGAAAAATTCCTTTTGGGCATAGAAACTAGACTTAGCAAGCTTCCCAATCCAAGTTAAAACACTTCAAATGATGGACTAAGCACTGCGAACAAGATTTATCAATTTCTGGAACATCCCCACCATTCTCGGGGCTCTGCAGAGATATACTAGTGAGCAGTAAAATGCAGATATCTCCAAAATTATCAATTTAATGACCTTGAAAATTGATATGCACAAACTAGGCAGTAAGATCTATCCAACGCATATTAAAGCACTGAAAAAGGATTAGTAGAACTCGAGATATGACCTTTTGAATGTACTGCTCTAAGTGAGTATAGCAGAGCACAAAACAGAGAAGTGAATGATGATAAATGTATAAATTCATATATGATTACAACCACATTGGCAATGAATCTTTGCACAATGGAAGTAGAATGATAGAGCTATGGAGTAAGCTCTTCAATCTCTACAAAATGACATGAAGTGGTCACGTACAAGGCTTGCTAATCGCCTCTTCCTTCTTGCTCCTTTTATAGCTATTCTTGGAGGGAGTTTTGAATTCGAATTCGAATGGCTTCACCTAAAAGTGATCCCCAAAGTTAGGAGATATTCCCTCAACTCAAAAATTGGTGGGTTTTGGTAGTTAGAGCCACAAAATTTCTTTTACATCATGCATGAGGTAAGCCATCCTTTTCCTTTTTCTTTTTTCAAATACAAGAGATAAAAATGAACTCTTTTACAAGAGGTATTCACATGACTACTCATGTGACTTACAAATGAGGATAATATCAAGCATATCAAGCATGTAGGCTTGGGTAAAATGCACCAACAGTGGTGAGGAAAGGTACGACTCACTTGAGTGCGGACCATCTCTCTAGGCTCACATCAAGAGAGGCCCCACAAGGAGTATCAGATGACCTTCCTGATGCTTACTTGTTTAATTTGAAAGTGGTGCCTAGTTGGGCTAAGCCATTGGTGCCAGTATTGACATACGGGCCTAAACATCCAGTCAAAAACACTCAAGATAGAGAGGTAGTAAAAGCCCAGAAGTACCATATCATGGTAGGAAGTATGTACAAACAGACAGATCAAGGGATATTGGCTTGTTGTGTGGAAGAGGATGAGTATGCAAAATGGTTGCAATTAGCACATGTAGGTGCATTAGAGCAACACCATTCGAGACAGAGAACTTTATAGACACTAAGGAGGTTCAGAGTGCATTGGCCGACTATGGAGGTTGATGTCCATAAGTTGTGCAAGGAATGTTCGATCTGCTGCACTAAACCACCTGTGGAACATGCCACTCTTTATCAAGTGTCCATAGTGCCAAATTGGAGTGAACCACTAGTAGCCTTCCTGAGGATGAAAACATTCCCTCAAGATATGACCCTGGCGAGGAGAAGAAGTTTAGAACAAGAAGCCCTAGACTACTCACTTATTGGTGATAATTTATACAAGAGTGGTAAAGATGGTTACCTGAGACTATGTGTCCATGAGAGTGAATATCTCAAGATCTTGGAAACTGCTCACCAAGCAGGAGGACATTTTGGACCAGATCGGGTGATCAAGGCAATACTATTTGCGGGCTTTTGGTGGCCGACCCTTCACATGGATGCACATACCTATGTGAAATGGTGTGATATTTGTCAGAGAACTCAGTATCCTATACGCAAGGATGAGATGCCTTTGAAACCTATGATGGGTGGACGAGCATTCTCTAAGTGGGGAATAGACTTTGTAGGTCCTATTAACCCCCCAGCTAAGGGTTCACATGCTGAATACATTATTGTGGCCACGGATTATCTAACCAAGTGTGTAGAAGTGAAGGCTACCACGAAGAACGATGCGCAAACTACAACCAAGTTCTTATTTGAGAATGTATTCACAAGATATGGGCTACCTATAGAGCTAGTTAGTGATAGAGGCACTCACTTCTTGAATGAAGTTATTGAAAATCTTCTCCAAGAATTTTTGGTTATACACAAGAAGTCTGCCCCCTATCATCCACAAGCTAACGAGCAAGCCGAAAGCACAAATAAGATTCTGTGCAATGTGTTGACCAAACTAGTGAATAATAAACGCTCTGATTGGTACAAACAGCTACATCATGTTGTTTGGGCATACCGAGTTGCCTATAAAACGGTACTCCAAGCCACACCCTTTTAGATGGTATTTGGCCAAAATGCAGTGCTACCCTTGGATTTCTTGATACCCACACTAAAAGTAGCACAGGAGCATGAGTGGATGGGTCATGAACTCTCTTAAAGGATTTTTGATCTAGAACGACTAGGTGAAACAAGACTAAGAGCCGTAGCAGGAATCTATGCAGCTAAGAAAAGACAGAAGGCATACTTTGATGCCCACGTTAAGGATAAAGGCTTGAAGGCAGGAGATTTAGTTTTAGTCTACACATTGAAGCAACATGCAAGAAAATTAGAGAAACATGGCTATGGACCCATGATCATAAATAGGATCTCAACGAGTGGAGCAGTACAACTGGCCACCTTAGAAGGTGATATTCTTCTGAGCTACATCAGTGGATGTAGAGTCAAGTTATACCAAGAACCCTTGACTGAGGAGATGCTAAATCGACTCAACACTGCCAAGAAACGCAAGGAAGAAGAAAGCGAATTCGAGAAGAGGCACAAGCGGAAGCTTTAGAACACATCCGAAGGATGAAGTTGAGAAGGCAGGGTAGAGATCAGCCTAGGACAGACGACTATGCAACTCAAGGATATAATGTGGCTATGTGTGAAGTTTCTGGTATCAGCTCTCATAGGATAATCAATCGACGTCCTTTTGTGACCTTAGAGATACGACAAGGAATCAGTGCAAAACTTGTGCGAGCATTGATTGACTCAGGTGCAGCCACTAGTGCGGTGAGACTCTCTTACTGTCAAGAATTGAAATTAAAAGTCAATCCTATAGAGGCATATCTCATAAGATTGGGAGGTGTGGAAACCCCTTGCATAGGTGAGGTGGAACTTCCCCTCTACATTCAAGACGTTTTACTGACAGTTAAAGTACTAGTGTGTCAAGATGAGGACCTCACTGAGCCTCTTGTCTTGGGTCAAGACTAGATCTATGACCATGCAATCAACTTAAACCTAAGAAGTGGACTTCTTCAGGTTTGGGTCAATGAGATACGCATTACAATTGAGCTAGAAAATGAAGCACTCAAGGAATTAGGCAAGGCACACACTCCTGGTCCTTCCAGGAGTACACATGAAGATGACCATGCTGTTCTTGTCCAAAACTATGTGATGCAGAGGAATGATGATCCCACTAAAGAAGTCAAGGACGCAACGGAACTCCCTTCTTTTCCAAAGGCCAGAGGGATGCAACAACCAAAGGCAGATCAAACACAGAAAGGAGTAGAGTACTACCTATGCTGGAGGCCAAAAGAATATGCGAAGCAAGATGTCTCAACCATTGAAACAAGTGTGGGTGCGGAAAGGCGAGCATCCGGTTGCGATCAAGCCAACAACACGGGCTAAACTTCTTATTAGTAATCAACAACACGACACTAATAAGAGGTCTTTCAAAAATTCTTCTGTGAAAGGAAAGTCTATTTGGGTACCCAAGTAGTCAATGAAGGCGGGCCCACAATCACGAAAAATTTGGGTGCCTAAGGCTTGCTTGCAGGCTCAAATAGCTACACAGAGATCACACCCTGTACAACACGGTTCACTCACGCGAACAACAAATACCCACTCTTATTTAACACGCACGAACACATATTCGCCCATGAGCACGAACATACTCACTTGTAAATGGGTCCCTAAAAGCCTCATTTCCAAGTAGACATACTCATAAAGCCCTTCAGAGTCTCCACAAAACCAAAACCGAAAGCCATCCACTGTGTTTGGCAGCCTAAAACTTGTAATAAACCCCCCGACCCCCATTTGTAAATTCATCTCCACTTGCTAACTACTTCACTCATACACTGCATCTTTACATCTAGCTCTTAGGACTATCCATTCATTAACTACACACACAATCATCGAGCACTCACTGACCCACTAACTCATTACTCACCTCATGTTAATGTTGTAATGGGGACAAAAATTGTTCTATCTTGTCCATTACAATGTTAACACATGATTCTATATTCTCACAGAACCAGCAAGCAAGCAGTAACATGGCAGAAACAGGAGGCACCAGTTCTCAGGCCGGGTCTAGCGCACAGATTGTGGACATTGAAACCCTCCTCCTTGAACCACAACTCACCGAGAGGCCTCAAGAACTTCAAGCGGTGCATGTGCTCCCTATTCAGGACCCTCCTCAGGGACACACTTCTCAAGTGGGGAAACACGCTCATTGGTTTAGTGATGTCGCAGGGTCATTGGGTGATGGCACCTACTTTTGGGAAGCAGAAATTGAGTTTAATGGAAAATGGGGATGCTACCTTTTCTTCACTCGTGAATTTGAGAAATATTAGAATGCAGAAGTAATGCGATCGGTATGGACCAAAGCGGGCTTGGATAGCTATTTCAGGGCACATTTACCTAAGCCAGATTTCCTACGCTGCTCCTATTTTATCAGTACCATCACTCCTAGCAGGGCCAAGGGAGGCGATAGTACTTTTGTGCTACCCTCACTGTTGCCAGGCCACGAACTCAAGAGATTCAAACTGACCCTCAATCTGGTACGGGAAGCATTGAACATGCAAGTTATGCATATTCCCATTGAGAAAGAAACAATGGTTCCAGGCATGATGAAGCATAATGATCTCAATAAATTGAAGGACATGGTAGTAGTGACACCTACCATTGCTCTCCACCTACGAACGATCATGCAGCATTTTGCTTTTCCCGCCCAAGAACGCTTCACTATGCCACCAAAAAAGATATGGTTCATCTTGTACTTGGCGGAGACAGAGAACCTCACCATCAATATACCACATTGGATAATAGATCAGATCCATCTAGCTCATCAACAGTGGAATAAGAAACAAAAGAACGTGCTTCATGGGTGTTGTGCTCTGACAAGAATAATTTACAGGTGCTTAGCATATGACGTGCCTATTCAAAGAGCACTAGTATGGTCCAGGGCCCAAGCATTCCAAAGACAGCTATCAACAGCGGGTCCTCCCTCGAAGAAAATGAGAGGGATAGTCCAATTACGGTGTGCCCAAGCAAGGGGAGCCACTACCACCCCAGAAGTTACCCCTCCACAAACGCGACGTGTCCGACCATTTACTATTCGCCTACCCAGACCAAGTGCAGAAGGACCCAATCTGGTGTTCCCCCCAATTCCATCAGACTTGGAATTTCCACAGGGCTACACCCTGAATGATCTCATGGATGAAGACGTTGCTAGGCTGATCTACGAATCTAATCTCGAAACCGAAGCAGAGCGGACCCAGGAACCACAACCCACCACGACAACTTCAGCCCCGACCCAATCGGAAGTAGTAGAAGTCGAAGAAGATGAAGAAGAGACAGAAGAAGAAGAAGAAGCAAACGAAGAACATGATCAAGAATATGACGATTTTTCAGAGCTAGCAAGTGCCCCAGCATATTCGGCACAAATAAAAAGGTTGTATCAAACCATGAAGCTAGTCCAAGAACAGCACAAAATGTCACTCGAATACGGCAAGGTGCTCATGAGCCAACTGTTGGTAGAGGAAGGCGTAGATGAAATGTTTAATGACTCCATGAACTTGCACGCGGATGCGGTGGGGCTAGATGAAGCCATTCATACAGCTATGGCTTATATTCATCGATTTGAAAAACGAGTACCTACCCGTCCTATGCGCTCCGGCAAGCAGCTTCACATGAATGTATCGGCAGCAGGAGACACTACACAAACAGAAGAACATCAGGCAGCACCACTCTCACCACCCTCCCCACCTCTCACTACACAATTCACTTCACCACATGACACTACCCACACCACTTCCACCATTACCACATGTGTCATGGGCATTCCTCTCTCTCCCGGCATCCAATTCGAAGGAGCTACCATGCCCACGTTCACAACACTATTCACGAACATCACATCCACCCCACCCACTGTCCCCATCTACACGGTCACACACACATTCGACACCATGGAAACATCACCTGCCATAGCACCACTCCCTCCCCCTACGCATCCTCAATCTCCCATACCCCCTCCACCCGCATCACCACTTGACTCCACATCATTCACGACTCCCTTCCCCTTCCCCATTCCCACTGCATCTTCATCTTTCCCTGCATCATTTAATGTAAATAGTATATTCCTGGCGTTACATCAATGTGTGTATCAACTTCAGAGTGAGTATCAGGCTCTCGAAGACCGTCATCATCAACTGATTATGAATCACCAACAACTACAGAGACGGCTTACCACTATAGAAGATGAAAATGCAGACCTCAATCAAGGCTACACCACACTCGAGCAGGCTCATCAAACCCTCCTGGAGACACCCCAACCATCACAGTTGCCTGGTGTCAAACAACTTGAAGCTTTTCTTGAAGTCTACCAAGCAGATAATGCCAGGAGGGCAGCAAACCTCAGAAGGAATGGACACCCTGGAAGTGGAAGCACCTGAATGGCTTCAGACACTAGAAAAGACAGCTAAGGCCCACGAAGAGCGAGTGGCAATCCAAATCCAATCCCTGGCCAAGTTGGAAGACACTATCATAAAATCAGAATATTTTCGAAGTATGTCTCATCACAGATGGATAGGCACCAACAATGATCAGTATGTGCCATATTGTGTACTCTTGGTGGATTACAACGCAGAGATTCAACAACAATGTGGCAAGGCTCCCACCTTTGCCACACAATTTGGGCCCGATGATATCCCTGAGAGTGCGAAAAAAGGATCCATTCATCAACCCACCTGGAGGATCCATCTCCTTGAGACCTATCCCGAAATGGTTCATACCTGGAATAGCATGCCTCTATTTATCAAATATAATCCCTGTTACATTCCAGTCCTCCACAGACAAACCTGGCCTGAGTTTGCCATTGCCGTCAAGAATGTCAAAGGATGTGCAAGGTGGTTGAATTACGTCTATCTAGCACCTCCACAAGGCCCTCCTTCTGTTGCTTATATGATTTCTACCATTCTTCACTGGAGTCTTCGACTACGGAACACCCCTGATGTGATGGCACAGATGTGCATAAAGATCTTTGAATTAATGCTAATCACATTCAGGACATTCAAAAACATCAAAGACCCCCATTTCTCAGGAGTTGGCTTCATTGCAGGCAACCTAGATCTAGTATATGACATGAGCACCACCCCCTCAATAGAAGTAATATATGCCTGGCATGCCAGAATAAAATACCTCCCAGTTTGTTTCAAGTAGACCTTCGAGGAGATGTTCATAATAGGGTTCTGGGAATATCACTCAGAAATATTTGTACCCAAGCCCTCACATCTCCTCCACTTGTTCGCTGTAGAGAGAACCATTCATTCAGATCAATTGTGGGTGCCACATCCAGACGTCCCTGGTCCAGTAAATTGGGATGCATTGTTAACAGACCTAGCACGGGGGCTGCGACTAGAAGATTACCATCTTGCTTCATATGTGGTTCACTATTATGTTCAACGCTCATCTAGACAAGGGTCTGTCAGGGACGACAGACGCGAGAGAGGGGGGGGGGGTGTTGGCAGCAGTCAAGGCACCCAAGGACTCACAAGACAAGGAAGTCAAAGAAGGGAGCCAGAGCGAAGAGAAGGCACAAGCAGACAGAGAAGTCAACGAAGATCTGGCAAGTAGGCCATTAAGTTTTCATGAAGCTAAAGCATATCCAAGAGGTGGACACACAAGGAGAAGGAGCAAGTAGGGAGCTCGAAGATGTGTATGTCAAATCATTAGAGGAAATCCCTACAAAAATAGTGATTTTCATCACTAAAAGCCATTGTAAATACCATTTCTTATTTTTGTGGCTCCATTTTGTGCAAGCCAAGGAGTCCTTGAGCTTGAGGAGCATTAGAAGTAGCTACCTACCAGTTTTCATATTCTTTAGACTCCGTTTGAGCCTTCAAATAGGCCCTAGAACCTAATTTTTAACTAGGCCAGACACTAGGTCTGGACATGGCCAAAACCTAGTCAGAACTATAACTAGAGCTAGAGAGCTCATTTTTGAGGTTAGCTTGTAATAGAATTGAACTTGTATGAGCATTTTTTAAGTAATCTAAAAGAACTCCATTGCTTCTCTCTCTTTGTCCTGCCTTGTGTGCACGTGTGTGTGTATGTGTGTGCATGTTGGTGTGCTTCTCACTCACACATTTGTGCCTTCACTTGCTCGAGGTCATCATACCATCCTCACGTCTTCCCGGATTGACATTAAAGGAGGTGCTACTCATCACTGAGCTACACATGGAAGCAAATGTTCATAGGTTGTTCAAGGAATGCCCAGTTTGTCATATTAGACCACCTCTGGAGCATGCTACACTATACCAAGTGTCTCTAATACCAGATTGGAGTGAACCATTGGTAGCCTTCCTGAGGACGAAAACATTCCCTCAAGATATGACATTGGCTAGACAAAGAAGTTTAGAACAAGAAGTCCTAGATTACTATTTGTTGTTGCCCTTTGGAGTTGTCCTCTCCAATCATTTAGCATAAAGAATCAACAATACATCTGATATTTGTCAATCCTAGAAGTATACAAGAGACCACAGCCCCTTCTAGAAGATAGAATCCAAGAAATAAGAGAAAACTGGCTAGATTTTTGAGAAATAATGAAGATGAAGAGGAATTTCTAGGGTTTAGATTATCTTGAGCAATACTCCATCATTTTCAATATTCTTGGTGTCTAAAGTGTGTTACTTTCTCAGCAGAACACAATCATAAAGTCAAAACTCAAAAATGATACCTGTAACCTTCAGACGAGACAATCACGATTCTGTGAAATCTGACAATTTTCATCTCCAGAACCATTCCTCATCAATTTCTCACTCAACACATCAAGAATCAACTCTCTTCATACACATTCATCAGAAATACACAATAGAAGCTTGCAAATCCCATGGATACACATAGAATAGACTCAACAAATCAAAGAAATTCTCACAAAAGGAAGAATCACGATTTTCTGCACGAAACTCCTCTATTTGTTGGGATAACATCAATTACAAATAACCAACCCTCTCATAATAGAGGAAATTGTCTTTTATACATTTTCAAGTGTCCCTTTTCACACTTGAATTTTGGTCCTTTTCCCTTCTAATCTAAAAATAGGCTATCTAGGAGTTTCCAAAAATTCTAGAAAAAATACATATGATTCTAATCTACATGAGGAAGACCCTTCCTTAATTTTTACATCATTTGCATAAACATTTTTACAATTTTTTGGCATTTTACAATTATTTTTCCATCAAAAATACTTCTTCCAACATTCTTCCCCTCCTAGACCTTTTGGCTCCTTACAAAAGACATTCTTTCTCATATTCCCTGAATGCTTCCTTCACTTCTTCTTTCTTTGATAAACCTGTGACAGTAGGTCATGGCTCTTTCTTTCTGTAATGTTCAAATTGTTTACCATCTCAAATAATGCTTTCCTCCACTGCAAAGGAGCCTCTGGCTTATCAATTACATCTTTTTTCAGGTATTCTGTGTATGCAGCTTCATAAGCAGTGAGTCGAGACTTTGTATCTATTGACAAGTTTCCAAATATTTCTGATTCTCTTTCAAAAAATCCATAATCAAACGCATCTTCAAACATCTGGAGATAATGGCTGCCCAAAAAAATTATTCTGCTATAATAAGCCATCAAACGTATCCTGTCAGGTGTTTCACTGAGATCAAATATTAAAGCATCAGATGGTGAATTAAAGCCAATGTAATTGAGAACTCTGACATATGTATCTGTAAAAGTCTTTATACATGCCAATATGAGTCTCATTACTCTGATGAATAAAATACATGCTGGGTCATTAACATCTTTGTATATGGATATGATAGACTCAGCTGTGTCCACCATATACTTCTTTGTGGGCCATGTTCCTTCCTTCCGACCTGCTATCTTTAGAAAATTCAACCATTTGGATGGAATCTATCCTTCTTTCCTTCTTTCCCAAAAGACTGTCCACTCCCTTCTCCTTGCTACTGGGCAGTATGCTGGATTGATCTTAAGCTGAATAGGTGCTTCTTTCCATATTTTTCTACATTCCTTATTAGCATCCAACCACCTATTTCTCCATTTTGGATTGGCTTTTTCAAATAGCCCCTTTGTCACATTGATATCTTCTTCATATTCTAAATACTTGTTCGGAGGTAATCCCATCCTTGCCAACTGATAGTTTTTTATGCTTTCCATGATCATGCACAAGGGTATACCTAAGCCATCTGCAGCCCAATGGTGTTGATCCGGATTTATCCCTTTATTTAAACCAAATGTAACAATTTGTTCCTCCTATTCATCATGCATTTTTCTAATGAATTCCATTCTGGATTCTCTGTCTGTCAAAAGTTTCTAGACAAACTCCTCCGAGTACTCTTCTACAGGTGCTTTGTTTCCTTGTTCACCACCATGTTCGGTTCTGTCATCATCTCCCACTTCATATTCTTCTATTTGTGTAGCCTCTACCTACTCTTCTACCTGAGTTTGTGGTTTTTCCAACTTTTTCTATAGCTCTTCTATTGTCAACCTTAAACTCTTATTTTGAGAAGTCCACAACTCTCTTTCTGATTTCCACTCATTTCTTTCCTTTTCCAAACTCAACTGCCAATCACTTCTCTCTTTTTCTATATCCATATGTAACTTATTGTACCCCCTCATTGAGGTAGGAGCATGTATACTAGGTTGTTTTTCCAACTCCTTGGCTTCTTGTTTGCAATCTCATGATTTCCTTATGCAAATCTTCCTTCTCCTCCTGTGTTACCTGAACAGTCTTGCTTTCTTCCTTCAACTGGCCTTCTTCCATTAATAATTTGTTTATTTCCTCATTTGCTTTGACCATAATTTGATATGAACTCTGTAAGGTTCTGTATCTTCCTTCTGTTTTCTTCAACTCCATCTCCATTTTACTACTATGCTCTGTCTGTTTCGCACACTTTTCTTCAAGATATTGGATTTTGTTTTGTTGTTGAACCTCCAATTCCTCCAAAGAAATTATCCTGTGTGTCAATTCCTCATTTTTCTCCTTTACAATCCTCAATTGTTCTACCAATTGTTATGTTTCCTTCTTGTGCTCCTTAATGATACTACTGCCTTTTTCAAACTCAGATTCTACTACCATTCTTGATATAATCATGTTTCTACTTGATGGCCTGAACTGTTCTATGTTGCTCATAATGATCTTGCAAGCAGATCTTATATTTTTAGGTATCCTTTCCAACCCAACTTCTATTTCCATTTGTTTGACTTCTATCTGCTTGTCTTCTTTGCACTCACTCTCTTCTTCATCTTCTTCCTCATACTCTACAACCTGGGTCTTTTGTTCTTCATGGCTCTTATCTGCTTCGGTTTTTTCTTGGTCTGCAACATCTTTCCCATATTCCAATATCTGATCATCCTTATTCTCATGTCCTGATGTATCTTTAGTTGTCTCTGTTTCTCCTGCCTTCTTGTTCTCCACTTGTTATTGTTCTTCTTCAAAGAGATGTCTTTCCTTTACTTGTACTTCCTTTTCCTGAATTATGGTTGAATTAGTTTCCTCAGTAAGCTTTATCTCATCATTACTTATCTGCTCTTTCTGTCCTTCCTCTTGCTCATCTATATCCATGAGATCGAGACCTTCCTCTTGTCTTTGATCTTTTGTAGTTGTGAATTCTTCATTATGATTCAAGTCATATAGTACGTCTTCTATGCTTTGGTTGATCTCTTTTTCTATAATTCCTTCTTCTACTTCTTGAGCATTCTTCTTTTCCACTATTTCCTCTTCTGTTTCCTTGATTTGATCTATATCTTTTTGTTTATTGGCTGGACTGCATAACTGAACTCCCTTTTCTTCTTCTACTTTTCCTTTATCCAATTTGAAATGGGTTTGCTGGAAAGATTTTGTACATATTGTCTTCAATCCCGATTCCACTAATCCACAGCTGAATGCCTTCCTGACTTCAATCTCTTCCTCCATCATCACTGCTTTTCCTTTTAGTAATCTTCTCTCTTCTTCAGGACTAACCTGCTTTGCTGCTTCTTCTTGGACTTGCTTCCCTTGGGGCTTCTCACTCAAGTCTTCTGGTGTTTTATTTTTTTCAGTGGCCTGTGTTATCACATTGGGTATACTAGGTACTGAGAAATTCAAACTTTTTAACAAAAAGTTTTCAATATCACTTTCAGAGTCTGAAGAAAATTGTGAAGAGCCTGCTATTTCTTATTTTTCTAGTCTTGATTCTTCCACAACAGTAGATTCCTTCTGCTTTTCTCCTATTGTCACTTCTTCTGTCTCCATTATAGTTACATATTCTACTACTGATTTCCCTTTACCTTTCTTGGTCAGCTTCTTCTTCTGTATAGCTTTCTTCTGAACCTTCTTTTTCACTACAATTGTAGTTCTGGTTTCAGGAGGCCCTGTAGCTCTTTGAAATATGCTAGTAGTTCTACTTCTTTTTTGACAAAAACTTCCTCTGTTTCTGCTGCCATCATCTGATCATGCAGTTCTTCATAGTGTTCTACTTCCTCTTGTCTTCAATCTGTTGCTTTGCAAGAGTATTCCTCCAACATCTTTTGATATTGGGCTTCATATACTGCCCTTTTATTATTTCCTTGGGTTAAATAGGTATACAACTGCTCCTTGCTTGTCTGAGGTGGGTGAGGGTCATTTGAAGACTGCACCTACTTCTGAGCAGCTTCATGCTCTTCCTTGGTTGCTTCTACCTGCTTCAATTCAACTTTTCTTGGATCCAATCTCCTTTTCTTTACAGGAACAACTTCCTCTAAAATTCCCTTTCTTTTCCTTTCTGCTCCCCTCATGCTGGGTTGGGCTTCCACTTCCCTTATAGTCATTTTGCTGGAAGGACTCTTAATTCTTGACATTAGACTTCTGAAGTATTGGGCTTCTGGAGCCAGCTTCAACTGATCCTCCATTCCCAGTACATGATATATAATTCTGGTTAAAAATTGAGCTCCATTCATATACTTCCTCTGCTCCCAATGTTTAGCTGCTTCTTTCAGCTGTTCATGTATGTATGGGGTTACATCCATCACCCCAAAAGGTTTAGTTCTGTCCTTATTGTTGAACATAATCAATGTAACTGGTTTGTGTGGCATGGTGTATCTTGGCAGTTTTGGAAAACAGAAGTACTGCAAAAACATTCTAATAGCATACTCTTTATTCTCTTTTCCATTAAAATCAAGAAATTTAGAATATCTTGTATATGTTTCTTTATTTTAACAAAGTTGTTATCCAGCTTAGTTCCCATTGGGTAAAACTATAGAGCTGCCCTGATATGCTCTGCTTTTATTGTGATGTTCACCTCTTTGTTCTCCTTGTCCTTGACTGAACACCTAAAATAGGCATCATTTCCCTTTCCAACTTCCACCAGACTGTTCATTACTTGTGCAATTCTTTCAAAATCTATAAAGAATATGGGCTCATCCAACAACTTGTGCAACCCTACTGCTTTCCATCTTTTGTGATTGATTGCAATTCTTTGGAATTTGTAAAACTCTTGACACAACATAGTGTACTTGTAACCTCCCACTCCTACTGTGAATATGTGCTGGCCAATGATACTCAGGGTTTCCTTGAGCTCTTTAACTACCTTTTCTGCTTCTGGAATTTCTTGCTCTTCATCAGACTCCAAGTCCACCTCCTCTACTACAGCTTCACTGTCCAAGAACCAATGTCCTCTAGACAAAGTGACTGATTCTGCTTTGAAATCATGAATTGGTAGCTCCTTTGGATTCACCATTTTGGAGAAAATATAGCATCACACAAAAAGAAAAAACTCCACCCACATAAGTCACAAGAAATCAAGAATGATATTTGTTTTGAGATGAAATGAAAGAAGAATGAAAATAAAATCTCTAAATCCTCACTTCCTCAAAAAACTCAATAAAAGTGATCATTACATGTGTAGCAAGATGTCTAGTGCTCTCTTCTCTTCTGATAGCTCTTATCAAGGAAGAAAATATTTAAAAGCTAAAAATAAAAATAAAAAATTGAATAAAATAAAAAATAATAATAAATAAATAATAAATGAATAAATAGAGACGTGCTACCCTTCTATCTATATCTTGCTTCTATCTCTCTTTTTTTTGAACAATTTTTCTCTCTTTTTTCTCTCTCTTTTTTTTCATTTTTATTATTTTTTTTTCTTCTTTTCTCATTTTTTCTTCTTTTCTCTCTCTTTTTTTTAATAATAATATTTTTCTCCTCTTCCTTCCTTCCCCTCCTATTTTCTTCTTTAGAAAAGGATAAGGAAGAACAATTGGACATAATTTCCAAGATGTCATTTTTTCTTCTATGTTACATTCTGATTTTCTTATCCAAAATCCTAACTACATATCAGATACTCATGTTCTTTTCCATTGAATCAAATTTGATTTTTTCACCCAATAATATTTAATCTTTGCTGACCCTGTTCTAGGGATACACCCATCTTCCTTTAGTAAGTTGTTCTTGAAATTTTTTGGCTTCCACATCCATTTTGTTCTTGGAATTTGTTTTGAGGAGCAGGGCTTGTGGGTACTTTGTTTCCACATTCTTCTTGTTTTGATGTCTAGATACTTCTGACTATGCCATAGTTGCCACCTTCCTTCTGTCTCTTCACCAACTTTTGCTCCTTCAACTTTTTCCTGGTTTTGATTAAATGAAGCTTGATCATAAAGTGATTGTATTGGTAATGGTTGTGTATCTTTTAATGAGAAAGTAAATCCTTCCAGATCTGGGTCACGTATATCCTGTTTATCTTCCTGTTCTTCATTACTATTGGGGGATTCTTAGACAAGAAGGAGTTTGAGGGTTTGTAGGAGAAAAGGAAAAGACCAGAAGAGGAAATACACCTTGGAAGCCTCTGCCGATTGATTACAGTAAGACAATTACAATGTTTGAAGCACAATACAAGCCAATACTTCTGTGCACAATCCCACAGAGTGCTCAATTACAAAATACCAAATACCCCAAAGTCTCACTACAACAGATCGATGGTATACGGTTTTTACCGAGGAAAATGAACGCGGCTTTATTTGCCGCGACGCCGGTGTAAAAGTCGATGTGCGCATCGGTAC
Source organism: Ceratopteris richardii (assembly GCA_020310875.1). Classification (NCBI taxonomy): domain Eukaryota; kingdom Viridiplantae; phylum Streptophyta; class Polypodiopsida; order Polypodiales; family Pteridaceae; genus Ceratopteris; species Ceratopteris richardii. Next base: position 17,395,778 of record CM035420.1, read on the forward strand.
CAAAGCCTCGGTATAAGCGTCGGTATATGCGTCGGTATACGCGTCCGTATATGCATCGGTAATACCGACGCACATACTGACACTTCCGCTGGAGGTACCATCGTCTATACCAATGTCTGTTGAGTGTACCGACGTTTATTCTGATGACACTACTGGGAGTATCGTCGCGTATACCGACGACCATACCTGCAAAAAAAATTTTGGGCAGAATGTTTTGTCTGTTCCTACAGCAACATTACCATGATGTTGCTTAACAAAAGACAATACACTCTGCCCCAAAAAACCGAGTACATGTTATGTGTACTCTAATGACAACCAAAATATGATTGCATGAAACAGAGTATTATTGGACACAAAAGAGATAATCAGAATGAACAATGAACCATGTACAAAAGAAGTTATATATTTCAATAATGAAGCATGTACAAGAGTGTGGCAAACCACTGTCATATATGACGCTTTTACAAAATGTGGCAAAGCAATGTATTGCCATATGGAAATCAAATACAAAATATTGGTCTTCCACTACCATACACATGCAAAGAAGGTTCCATATCAACAGTCCTACAACAAAGAACATTAATGGAATGAGATAAATTCACATGAAAATTACAAACAACAAGTAAAAACCAAGTTTATAAATTAATTACCTCATCGCAAATGCTCCCATGAAACTACCGCACCGCGTCCCTCCAAGTCCTGCAATAGTGCAGTCAACCCATGACTATATCCGTAAGACTCCTCCGTTCGTGTTGGAGGACGACCCATTGCCAGCTCCTGAAACAAATATAAAAAGATTAGAGAAACATATATGAGAAATTTAACACAAATAAATTCAATAAATAAAATGGTACTTACAAACTCATGATGCATCGTGTCATATCCGCCGCTGCCCAAATGTGACGGTCCAATCGTGTCTAGACGTGTGGTTGCGGCATTTCGCTGCTGGCGATATCGATCAGGAGACTGTTACTGCTGTTGGAGTTAGACGTCTGCGGAAGCACGCGAACAGCACAAGGAAGAAGAAGAAGCTTGGAGCACAACACACAAGACTGAATGTATTACTAGAGAATGTACAAAGATAAGTAGCCCATTAGGGTAATAGGCGTATATACAAGCCGGGGGAAAAAACCTCCTAAAGAGGGAAAAAAGTACCCCGGCGATCCTAGAGTGTTCACACACATCACTACCTAAATATATCAACAAATCCCCCCTGGGAGTGATGCGGTGAACAAGGAGCTGGCACTCATGTATAAGGAAGTGCCGAGCTATGTGGAAATCACTCCACAAAAGGAAGTAAGCCCAAAGCTTTGCGGAAAGCTTCAAACTTCTCCCTAGGCAGAGCCTTCGTGAAAAGGTCTGCAATGTTCTCCTGCGTGGGCACATATGCCAAGCTGATCTCCCCAGCAGAGAACCTCTCCCTGACATAGTGATAATGCACCTCAATGTGCTTAGTGCGAGCATGGAACACAGGGTTCCTCGCAACTGCCAATGCGCTCTGACTGTCAGTGAAGATGGTGGTGGCAGAAGACTGGCCAACACCCAAATCAGCCATAAGGCGTCTGAGCCACACACACTCAACAGTCGTTGTGAAAGCTGCCCTATACTCAGCCTCACAACTGGAAGTGGCCACAGTAGGCTGCTTCTTGCTCAACCAAGATATACATGAGCTACCAAGCATGAAGCAAAAACCACTGGTGGACACACGAGTGTCATAGCAACCAGCCCAATCTGAGTCAGAAAAAGCATGCAAATCTGGCGGTAGTGATCCCCCCTTGGGATAAAACAACCCAAGTAGCCGAGTACCACTCAAGTAGCGAAAGATGCGCTTAACCGCTTTCCAATGCGTGACTCCTAGGCAATGCATAAACCTGCTCATCTGTGAGACAGCAAACTGAATATCTGGCCGAGTAATGCATAAGTAAATCAAGCATCCAACAGCCTGCTGATAGAGAACAGCATCAAATGCATCTCCAGCATCATGAAGACTCAATCGTAAACCTGTCTCCATAGGAGTGGCAATAGGCTTACAGTCTTCAAGGCCAAAACGCTGCAATAATGTGTCAATATATTTCGTTTGACACAAAGCCATTCCACCATCAACTTGCATAAACTGAATGCCCAAATAGTGATGCAAATGCCCCAAATCAGACATCTCAAATGAGGCATGCAAATCAGCCTTGAAATCAGCAATATGCTTCTCAAGAGGACCAGTGAGCAGCATGTCGTCTACATAGACAACAATGATCAGAAGCACATCATTAGCACGCTTAACATATAAGGTGCTTTCAGTTGGACTGTTCTCAAAACCATGTGCAATCAGATAGGCATGTATTTTCTCATACCAAGCACGTGGTGCTTGCTTTAAACCATATAACACCTTCTTTAACCTGCACACCTGGTTTTCATGCCCTTTCTGCACAAAGCCACGGGGCTGAAAAACATACACTTCTTCATGCAAGTCACCATTCAGAAATGCTGTTTTAATGTCCAACTGATGTACATTCCAACCATGATGGGCTGCAAGTGCACAAATGCTCCGAACAGTAGTCATACGGCATGTAGGTGCAAAGGTCTCATCAAAATCAATGCCTCTTTCCTGCGCATAACCCTTTGCAACAAGCCTAGCCTTATACCTGTCAATTGTACCATCAGGTTTACGCTTCAGCTTGTATACCCACTTAGTGCCAATGGCCTTCTTGCCAGGAGGCAAGTCACATAAAGACCATGTACCATTCTTCATTATAGCATCATATTCAGATTGCATAGCAGCCATCCAATTTTCTGAATTTTGTGCTTCATCAAAAGAAACAGGCTCATTCTCATCACAGAGACTAGATGCAGCCATAGCATAGCAATCTGATGCAAAGGAGGTACTATGAGAGCCTGAACGAGTACGATATGACAAAGGTGCATCTAATTTGCTGTCACGCAAAGTCTGCACCAGCCATTTTGGCATAGTTTTTGCCTGTTCAATATCAGCTCTCTCATCAACAAGTGCATCATGTAAATCTGCATCAGAAATGGAATGATCTGCATCATCATATGAAACCTGCAAAGGCTGAGAAGTTGCCTCATTAGGACCAGCGCTAGCCTGTCCACCTGTAAAAAGAGGCATCAAAGTATCATACATGTCTTTGGAGCTAACAGATGTCTCCTTAGTACATGAAAGCAATGGCTGAATAGCATCTTCCACAAAGACAACATCACGGCTAACCAGAATGCGTTTCATCTGTGGATGATACAGACGATAGCCTTTACTTTCAGAACTGTACCCAACAAAAATACATTTTACTGCCTTATCATCCAATTTTCTGCGATGTTGTTCAGGCACTAATGCATATGCCAAACAACCAAAAACACGCAGATGAGCAACAGATGGCTTGCGGTCATGCCAAGCCTCATATGGAGTGATAGACTGCAACGCTTTGGTGGGACACCTGTTCAGTACATATGCTGCACACATGACAGCTTCAAGCCAGAAACTATGTGGTAAAGCCTGACTTTTGACCATGCACCTCGCCATCTCCATGAGTGACCTGTTCTTTCGTTCAGCAACTCCATTCTGTTGAGGTGTATACGGCACTGTACACTGGTGTTTTATCCCACGTTCAGCCAGAAATGCATTAAAATCTGAAGACATATATTCCCCCCCTCGATCAGAACGGAGGGTGCCCATTTTACATGCTGACAGATTTTCAGCCAAAACCAAAAACTGTTTGAAGCACATGAACACTTCGGACTTTGCTTTGAGTGGATATACCCATGCATGCCTGGAAAAATCATCAATGAAAGTCACGAAGTAAAGGTAATTTCCAAAAGAGGGTGTCTGCATAGGACCACAGACATCACTATGTACAAGCTGCAATTTCTGCATAGCCCGAACTGAACCATCTTTTGGAAAGGAAGAACGCTGCATTTTGCCCAAAATACAGCCTTCACAAACATGTTTTCCAGGTGCCTCAAGTTTGGGCAAAGAGGACACCATTTCAGATTTCTGCAGGCGTAACAAGCTAGCGAAATTCAGATGACCAAAGCGTGCATGCCAAAGCTTTGCATCTGACATAGCCTGAGAATCATGAACTGCACATGCCGAATCATTCACAGATCTTTCATAGTCTATGAGCTTATACAGCCCACGACATAAAATGCCAGAAGCAATAATCACATCGCCATTTGAGAGATCATGGACTGTACACCTGTCATCAACGAATTTCACAACCAAGCCAATCTTGGCTAATGCAAAAACTGATAACAGGTTCTTTTTGATCCCTGGCACAAATAAAGCATCTGACAAAGTGAAAGAACTACCATCAGCAGTAGTCAGAATGATCTTACCAACTCCCATAACAGGATAAGAGGAGTTATTGGCGCATGTGACAGTATTCCCTGTAGGGGCAGGCTCGAGTGAAGAGAAGAAATTGCGCTGCGAGGTAATATGTTTGGTCGCCCCACTATCAAAGTACCAAACATCTGAGTCTACTGCAGACATGCACTGATCATGAGAAGATGGGTCAAAACTGCAGACAGTAGTAAACGCCCATTCTTCTTCCTGCACAAGATTTGCAGACTCTGTTTTTGGTGTAGAGGCCTCTGCAACAACCATTCCAGCCTCTTTCTTCTTTGCCTCTTTAGCAGCCAGTTTTGGACAGTTCTTTATAATATGATCATTTCCTTTACAGTACTTGCAGAACAATTTTTGCTTTTCTGATTTCTTCTCATCTTTATCCTGGTTCTTCGATTGTGCAGCATTTGCAGATTTCTGCTTACTAGTAGAAGAGCTCCATTTTCCTTTGCCCTTCTGACTAGCCAGGAAAGCTTGATCTGCAACACGCATAATGGACCTGTTCTGCCTGGACTGATCTTCCTGCAACAGAACAGAGACTAATTCCTCAAATGACAAGGCATTCGGATTGCCTTTCATCATCAATCGAAGAGTAGAGGCAAAACTCTGATATGAATCAGGAAGGCCATTCAGAACGGTCTGCACAAGTGAGCTATCTGGTATAACCTCATCAGCAGAAATCAATTGTTCCTTCAGGTCTTTGATCTTTGTAAGAAAACTGTCCATCGAATCACCTTCATTCATGTGCTCACTCTCCAACTGTTTTCGGAGGTAAGCAACACGAGCCTCATTCCTAGCCTGGTACAAAGTGGTAAGTGTATCCCAAGCATCCTTTGCTGTTCTGCAAGAGCGAATGTGAGGAATAATGGCACGTTTGACAGACAAAGCTATCAATGCATGTGCCTGGGCATCTCTGCCATCCCATCGAATCTGCTCTGCAGTAGGTGCAACAGAAACAGCAGCACGAACAGGAATCTGCGGAATATCATCTTCGACACCATCTTCATCAGCTCCAATACCTGTATTTGCAGTACCTGTCGTTACAGGTGTAACAGGACGTCTTTCAACACCCTGCACAATGTTCCACAATCCTTTTGCAACCAGTACATGTCGCATCATATAAGCCCATAATGGGTAGTTGGTACCATCCAACTTATCCTCAACAGCCAACATACGGAATACATCACTGCTTTCAGCCATGGCCGGTGACTAAAATACCTTGATGCAGAAAATTGACTGTATCTCAAAAAGTTGAACAGAACTGCCCACACGAGTTCCGCTAGACCTGTAGCAGACTTCGAGACGCTTAAACTGGCGAACAGAAACTGGTATATACCTTTGGCACAAAAGGATGAAATAGCCTGCACAAGCACTGCGATAGTGCGTTCGGAGGCCGAAACGAGCTCAGATCGCGATTTCGGCACCATACAGCGAAGCTGTTTTGATCTCGGAAACACCCTGAGTATGCTCACCAAATTTTGTGCGAATCTGAGACTGCAAACGGAGGAGTGTCGACGGCGCCCTAGAAGAAGCAACGACCTGCTCTGATACCAATTGTTGGAGTTAGACGTCTGCGGAAGCACGCGAACAGCACAAGGAAGAAGAAGAAGCTTGGAGCACAACACACAAGACTGAATGTATTACTAGAGAATGTACAAAGATAAGTAGCCCATTAGGGCAATAGGCGTATATACAAGCCGGGGGGAAAAAACCTCCTAAAGAGGGAAAAAAGTGCCCCGGCGGTCCTAGAGTGTTCACACACATCACTACCTAAATATATCAACAACTGCTCGTCACGAATCATGTCCCACTCCTCAGCATCTAACCATACAGGCTTTGCTAAGCCTTCTCTGAATGCATCACGAGCCTCGGATCGTCGATGCGACATGACCTCACGTGCAGTGTGCAGAATCCACTCTGAACTGACAATCGACTATCCATCGGCTGGTCGGAACTCCTGGTAAATCGTTTGTGTGATATAATTCTTCCGATCTTTATCCTGTTCACTCCATTTCAGCATGATGGAGTGTTCAAACTGGATGGAGCAAAGTTGTCGTATGCGTGCACGCATTGCTTTGCCAGCTGCATTCATCACCGGAGCTCCATCTCGGATATTATACACCTTGGAGTCATCATGGTCATGAGCACCCCAAGGTTTATGTGGTGTACTGCGTGGTGTACTGCGTGGCGTACCTACATTTGAGGTACTCGTCCTAGGAGTAGAAGTGGGCGACACAATGTCCGTCGCATTGCCTCCACAACAACCGCATCCTCTGCCTCCAGACCTACCTGTAGATCCACTCCTAGAACCTCCTGCTCCAGAGCGTGACCTCGATCTACCTGACGGGCCAGACCCTGTATCACGCTAAGGTGTCGAATGCACACGTCTACTAGTAGACCCAGTAGGAGATGGCTGCAAAGATGGTCGTGGTGGAGTCACAAAGCTAGGAGACATACCTCCTACGGGAGTAGCACCACCCGCAGGAGTGACACCGGCAGGAGTGACACCGGCGGGAGTGACACCGGCGGGAGTGAGGCCAGCGGGAGTGAGGCCGGCAGGAGTAAGGCCACCAAGAGTGAGGCCGGGAGGAGTGCTACCACGAGCGATCCAATACTGTGATGCAGCGGCCATATATGTAGGAGGGACCTGAGAGATGAACTCTAAAAACTGCTCCTCTGTCATGGAATGTGGAGTGACTGGAGGACTGTCTCCCATCGTGCTCTGTAATAAAAGAACTAAAATAATTAGCATGCGATAAGAAAAATAATATAAAGAATAAAGAAAAATAAAACCAAAAATTAGTACGTACAAGTGTTTTATTCAAAATTCCTCTATTCTAGCATCCTCTTGAAGATCTGATGCACCGAGAATATCTATCTCTATATTAATGGCTTCTAAATCGCTTGCTATGTTGTTTTCCTCCTGATCATCGTCTATTGCTTCATCTTCTTGAACAATGACCTCTTCTTCAATGACCTCTTCTTCTCGAACAATGATCTCTTCCTCCTCAGCTATCGAATGAATCTCTGAGTCCACTAGAGATGGACTTTCTTCTACATCTATGTTTTCAAAAATTTGTCTACTACGTGGAGCGACTTGTAAAACAAATAGCCACTCTGGGTCCTTTGAATCTGGTATAAAAACAACCTGCTCACAGTGTTGGGGAAGTACAAATGTATCCCTTTCATCTGTCCATAATCTTGTGGAGTCGACTTGAAGCATTGATAGCTTCGATAGCATTGAGTTTCGCACTCTCTATGCTATCTCTATTTATCTCTTTAGAAGATATCCACCGTACTAAAGAACTAATTTTATACATGGTTTTTTGTACATCCTCTGAAAGACAATCTTTTAGAGCTACAGGGAGCACAAAATGTAAAAATTTGTGCCAATCATGAGACTTGACTCCTGCAAGATCGTCGTTTCATGTGAAAGCAGTCTTCACACATCTCATGCACCCAGTAGGTGTACGAAACTCTGAAATTGTTTTCTTCACTTGTTGCTCTTCCATCCTGCGAAGCACCCAAGGAGCTCTTGGTAACAATATTGTTCTGTTGGGCTTAGTAATTGCCCGCAACTCTCGCATACGACCTCGCTCTTCTAAGTCGTCCCTTTGTGCTTTGCTTTCTTTCTTTCCAATCAAAGTTTTCCAAAGAATCTCTCCCACATTCTTGAAAATATGCATCGGGTCTACCAAATGATTGATCACCAATTCACTCCAATAATGGAGTTCATGAAAAATGGACAACCGTTTCATGCCAGCAACTGGATTTTCTGAATCCCACAGTTGTTTCCAATCGCTAGCTTTCATTTGGTATTTCGCTTGTCAACCAATTTGTCCTTCACGTAAAACATGACCATCAGGCAAATATCTATGATGTCCTTCATAGGCAGTTTTACGTAGTGCTTTGGAATAGCGTGCTTCGAGCCGTGGTCTGCATAAAGGACAAGCATGGTAACCCGAAATCGATAAACCTGAACATTCACCATAACCAGGCCAATCATGCATTGTCCATATAAGTATGCCTTGCACTCGCACGTCTCGTCTTCTTATAGGTTGAGACATGTCACGCACAGTAATCCCATCCCATAAAATGCGCAGTTCTTCCACAAGTGGTGCAAGATATCCATCCATGTTTTTTACCTTATACTTACCTGGTACAATAAGAGCTAATAATAAATGACCTTTCTTTGTGGCCAACCATGGTGGGATATTATAATTGACCAAACATATAGGCCATGTGCTCCATGAAGAACTGCGTAATCCAAATGGATTCACTCCATCCATAGCTAGGCCTAGACGTATGGACCGAGGCTCACTATCAAACTCTGGCCACTTACTATCTATGTGCTTCCAAGTAGCAGAGTCAGCTGGCACTCGCATTACATTATCTGTAGACCTACTCTTTGTATGCCATGACATTAACTCAGCTATAGATTTGCATCTAAACATGTTCTTAATTCGTGGAATGATAGGAAAGTGGCGAAGAACCTTTGTGGGGATTGCTTCGCCTATAACATCTTCTCTAAATCTATTTGCTCCACACTTTGGACATTTTATATATTTAATTATATATATTTAATTAAATTATTTAAAACACTAGTTCTTATTTAATTATATTTAAATAAATTATTTTATATATTTAATTATATTATTTAATTAAATTATTTTATATTTATTTATGTATATAAGTATCTTATTTTATATATATATTTATTTATATATTCAGATTTTTTTTATTTTTATGTATTTCATTTTATATATTTAATTATATATATTTAATTAACCCTAATCCTAAAATTTTAGATCTGAAATACTAAACCCTAAAACCCTAATCTTAAATATCTAGACCTAAAATATGTATATTTATGTATACACGTGTATATACATGTATATATGTATTACATGTGCATGTGTATGTGTGCATATATGTTATGTAGGTGTTATAACCTTAAAACCCTAATCTTAAAGATTTAAATCTAAAATATGTATATTTTTGTATGCATGTGTATCTACATGTATGTATGTATTATATGTATATGTGTGTTTGTGTATATATGTTATCTACGTATTAAAATCCTAAATTCCTAATAAAAAAGACTTACACTTAAATCTAAAATACTAAACCCTAAAACCCTAATCTTAAATATCTAGACCTAAAATATGTATATTTCTGTATACATGTGTATATACATGTATATATGTATTACATGTGCATGTGTATGTGTGCATATATGTTATGTAGGTGTTATAACCTTAAAACCCTAATCTTAAAGATTTAAATCTAAAATATGTATATTTTTGTATGCATGTGTATCTACATGTATGTATGTATTATATGTATATGTGTGCTTGTGTATATATGTTATCTACGTATTAAAATCCTAAAACCCTAATCAGAAAGACTTAGACTTAAATCTGAAATACTAAACCCTAAAACCCTAAATTATTTAAAACACTAGTTCTTTTTATATTTATTAATGTATATAATTATCTTATTTTATATATATATTTATTTATATATTCAGATTTTTTTTCCTTATGTAATCCTATTTTTATATATTTAATTATATATATTTAATTATATATATTTAATTAAATTATTTAAAACACTAGTTCTTTTTATATTTATTTATATATATAAGTATCTTATTTTATATATATATTTATTTATATCTTCAGATTTTTTTATTTTTATATATTTCATTTTATATATTTAGTTATATATATTTAATTAAAACCCTAATCTTAAATATCTAGACCTAAAATATGTATATTTATGTATACATGTGTATATACATGTATATATGTATTACATATACATGTGTATGTGTGCATATATGTTATGTAGGTGTTATAACCCTAAAACCCTAATCTTAAAGATTTAAATCTAAAATATGTATATTTTTGTATGCATGTGTATCTACATGTATGTATGTATTATATGTATATGTGTGCTTGTGTATATATGTTATCTACGTATTAAAATCCTAAAACCCTAATCAGAAAGACTTAGACTTAAATCTGAAATACTAAACGCTAAAATCCTAATCTTAAATATCTAGACCTAAAATATGTATATTTCTGTATACATGTGTATATACATGTATATATGTATTATATGTGCATGTGTATGTGTGCATATATGTTATGTAGGTGTTAAAACCCTAAAACCCTAAAACCCTAATCTTAGAGATTTAACCCTAAAACCCTAATCCTATTTTTATATATTTGATGTAAAAATAAAACTTCAAAATAAATATAGGATTATATGTGTGTATGTATGCATGTGTGTATATATGTGTGTGTATGTATGCATGTGTACATGTGTGTGTGTGTGTATGTATACATGTGTATACATGTGTGTGTATGTGTATGTGTGTGTATGTAGGCATGCATGTGTGTGCATGTGTGTGCATGTGTGTGTACATGTGTGTATGTATGCATGCATGTATGTGTATGTGTGTGTATGTGTGTGTATGTGTATGCATGTGTATACATGTGTGTGTATGTATACATGCATGTGTGTATATGTATGTATGTATGCATGTGTGTATATATGTGTGCATACATGCATGTGTGTATACATGCATGTGTGTATATGTGTGTGTATGTATGCATGCATGTGTGTATATGTGTGTATATATGCGTGTATGTATGTATGTGTGTATATGTGTGTGTATGTGTATGTATGCATATGTGTATATATGTGTGTGTATGTATGTGTGTATGCATGTGTGTATGCATGTGTGTGTATGTATGCATGTGTGTAAATTTATGTGTGTGTAAATTTATGTGTGTGTATATGTGTGTGTATGTAAACATGCATGTGTGTATAGGTGTGTGTATGTAAGCATGCATGTGTGTACATGTATGTGTGTATGTATGCATGTGTAAATTAATGTGTATCTTCCTTTCTCTTCTCTCTCTCTTTCTTTCTCTCTCTCTCTCTCTCACTCTCTCTCTCTCTCTCTCTCTCTCTCTCTTTCTCTCTCTCTCTCTCTCTCTCTCTCTCTCTCTCTCTCTCTCTCTCTCTCTCTCTCTCTCTCTCTCTCTCTCTCTCTCTCTCTCTCTCTCTCTCTCTCTCTCTCTTCTTCTCTCTCTATCAATAGCGAATAAAAGAATCACTTATCGGTAGTTCCCTCTTTGAATCGTTGTCGACAAAGCGTAATGTAGGTCCTCTCTCCCAATTCTAAACAATTGACGTGAAAGAACTTCTGCAAAATCAACTTTAAAGAGAAATTAGAAACCCTAAAGCATAGAGAAACACAAATGCTAACAGTACGCGCAGCACTTACCAAGATGTGATATCTAAGCCGAGAGAGAATGTGTGTGTGTAGAGAGAGAGATCCGTGTGTGTGTGTGCACAAGACAATGCAGGTTCGCGTGTGCAAGTTCGACAGTAGACCAACAGTACTCAAACACGCGCAAAAATGTGAAGTTTTGCTCTCGGGTTCGCAGTATGTTTAAAACTTGCCGCCGATATAGGCGTCGGTATGGACGTCGGTATACGCGTCAGTAGTTCCCAGTAAATTACCGACACTTATACCGACGCTTATATCGACGCACATACCGACGCTTATACCGGCGGCTGCGGGCCACACCGATGATCCATTTAAAACGGTCATACCGACGGTCACTTGACCGACAGTATCTCTTAGTGAGATTTTCCGAGGGCTATACTGACGCCGACTATGACCGTCGATATATGCAGCGTCGGTATGCCCCTCATATGTTGTAGTGTCTTCTTGCCGCCGGCCTCCTCTGCACCAAACCTCCACCTGCTTCAAGCTTATCCTTGTGCACACCTTGCACCAAGCTTCCACTAAGGGGGAGGAATGAATACCTTCTGTCGGCACGTGCACACTGCAAGGAGACCTTGAGATCCTTGGGGGACTAGCTTGGCACTCTCTGCACAATCCCTTAGTCACTCTCCATGCACTCCTTCACTTCCACTTCTCTGCATCGCACACTGGTGACTCTTGCACTTTCCTCTCTTGCTTCACTTAGACTATGCTTCTCTTGCTTACTCTAGAATTCCCCCAAGAATAGTCCTTGCCTTGATTTGAGTGTGTCTATCATGTACGCTCCTAATTGCAATAATTTCTTGGTGCTCACTTTGATGTCCCAAAATTTTCTTCACAAGTGGCAGCCAATGACTCCCTATTTTGTCCTGTAGTGACTTTAGTCTAAAACCAAAAAATTTAATTGGAGGGCCATATTTTCACTTGTGCGTACGTTGCCACTTCACATACCTTCACATTTTCCTTTTAAGTCTTCACTTTTGCACATAAGAGGGGGTTCAACTGAACCTTCCAAAACACTTTAAAACACACTTTCAACCTTAGGGAAATTAGAGAAAATACTTCTACAACCTGCAACCCACTTTCTCCAATTTACCCTTTGTGGACAATTAATTGTGCACTACCTGTGCACTTTGACACCTGCACTTAAGCACTTTGACTTTGCACCTGTTGACTTTGACCTTAACCTTGTTAACTTTGACCAATTGACTTTGACCTTTTTACTTTGACTATAGTTGACTTTGACCAACATGACTTTTATGGGCTCAACAGTTTCCCACCACCTAATGTGCTCTCTGTCCCGCAGAGCTATAGCCAAAACTCTGAGCATATAGGACACCATGATAATGGAGCTGCAAAAACTTGAAGAGGACATCTGAGCAGCAACCAATTCCACCAAAAGCAGGATAGGACAAGCACCAGAGAAGAATCAAAAATTGGATTTTGCCATGGAAAAGCAAAGGGTTGCAATGGGAGGGTAGTAAGGAGTAGGAGGGGAGGGCTGAGAGGCGGGGATTGAAGGGATAAGGGGGGGGGGGGGGGTTAAGGATGTGGCTGGGCAGATTGGTAAAGGGAGGGCATGGTGGTATGATGATGGAGTCTGGAGGGGGTGAAAATGATCAAACAGTAGAGCTACAGAGGGTGCATGTGGGAAATTATGAAACATAAAGTAAGAAAAGGTGAGAATAGACCATGTGGACAATGTGGTGAAATAAAAACATGTGATAAATGTGTTGAAAACATGGGGGTTATGACCAAAAGTCAGAGAAAAAGTTGGAATTTGGAAAACTAAAGCCAAAAACTGAGTTTAGAGGTGGCAAAAAACATGAAAATGACTCCATTCTTGGAAAAAATGGCCAACCGAGGCACGATCCAGAGCCAAAAGCTTTGAGCCATAAAAATTTAAAAAAAATAGGGGGCGAGGGAGAGTTTTTTTTTTTTTTTACCCTCAGCCTAAAAAATCCGGGGGGATGGGGGGTTTTGAAAAAATAATCCTGAAAAAACTGAAAAAAATTATAAAAATCCAAAACAAATTGCCAGAAAAAGCCAAAAAAATCTAAAAAAAATCTCAGAAAAGTTTCTACATGGTTAGGCCCAAGTTCCTTACTTAAAACCACAGAGAGCTTCCTTTAATCCTCAAATTGGCAAGAAAATGATACATGAAAAAAGGAGAAAAATGCTAGAAAATTTCTAAAAATGCTTGAATAATTTTCGAAAAAAAATCTTAAAAATTCCAAAAATTGCACCTTTACGAAGTTTATGAAATGGCTGCTAAATTTTTAAAAAATTCAAGAAACAAGCATGAAATGGATAAAGAAAACTACTAAAACTGAAGCAAAAAATGAAATGAGAGGACTATGTACAGCCTGGACAAATTTTGCAGGTTCCAGGTGATCCATAATTCTTCACTTTTGTTGATGATAGGCCTTGAGCCTTGTATTGTTGACTCAGAGATACTCCTCCATAATCTGCAATTGTACTACACTTCATTGATTTTGTCTTGTCCTTGGGCACACTAGTCATCTGATAGGGGTACCCTAAATCCTTCATTAGAATGTTATTTTCTCCAGCAACTTTATGACTTAATCTGCAAAATTTTATTTTGACTATTCCAGCTTCTTCATCTAGTGGAACCCTATGTTTCCAAAGACTGGCAGGTACACCTTCCACATTCTTGTAAAGCCCTGCACTTGCTATCATAAGAATTGACATAACACATGATAGCCATACCAGTATCCATAAAAAAGTGGCCGTTGACATATGAATTGGAGTAGCTTCATCACTGCTGCATGTAAGGGCTTTGCTTTTCTTCTCTTTTTTATGGCCTTTGACTGAGACTGTTTCAACCTGAGTGATTTCCTCTTTTTCTTCATATGCTTTTGCTCTACTTGAGTTTGGAAAAATTCCATAGCAGGAAGATGGGTCTTCTGCATGGAGCCAAGCCAACATGTTTTCATCTTCATATAAATCTGCTCCTTCAAATAGGTCTGCTTCCGGGTTGTCCACCACTTCTTCTTTCATACAAATACCAATTGACTGCATCATGCTAGTATTTTTCTGATTGTCTGGGCCTTCTTCTAAAATTATCTGCTGCAACTCTTTTCCCTCTTGCTTTACCCACATTGTGTCCTTGCCCCAGTCATGCACCACATTGGCATGCCTTAACCAAGGTCTCCCAATTAACAGGGGGAAACTTTCTTCTAGCTGTGGTAGCCTTAAAACAACAAAGTCCAAGTTAAAGATAGTACCTTGTATCCTGACTGGGACTCTAGGGACCACTTCCATAGGCCTTACTATGCTTTGGTCTGCCATTGTTACAGTGAAGTTGGCAGGTCGTGAAGGGTATAGCCCAATCTTTTTCATGGTATATTCATGCATCAAGTTAATGCCAGAACCACCATCCACAATAACTCCTTGAAACTCATGACCTTTAATAGAGACTGTTAGCCAAGGGCTCTTGTAATCTGTGAGGGGTGCTTCCCCTACATTTTTATCTTTATGCATAACAGCAGCCTTTGCCACTAAACTTGTTGTGGACATTTCATCAATTATCTGCAAGAGTTCTGACCTGAACTTCCCATCCATCTTTATTAAATCAAAAATACTAACCTCCTTTTTCATGGATTTGAGTAGTCTGGAAGCTTCTGATTCCTTAAAAGCGTGGGCTGCATTTGACTTATCAAACTCCTCATGAGCCTTGTTGAATGCATGTCCAATGGCATCACAGGTACCTATGAAATTTTCTTTTTGCCTTGTATCTACATTTGTGGTGGCTTTGACTTCAGACACACCTTTGGCGCTGTTTAATCTATTAATCATTGATTCTTGACCTATTTCCACTTGAGCCTTCCCCTTGCTTCTTGTTTGCACTGAAAAAGATTCAATTTCTTCTAAATGCACCACCCTGGTAGATGGAGATGGCACATTGACCTGATCTAACACTTCTTCTTTGTGTACAAAAATCATTTGAATATGGGGCGCGGATGAAGAGGCTTGATTCTTAGGACAACAAATTGTATAGTGGTCTCTGGCCTCAGGGCAGTTTCTGCAAGGAGGGGTATTTTCTGGTAGGGTGCACCTCCTTTGATAGTGCCCGCATTCTCCACATCTAAAACAGATGATTGGCCTCCTAGGCCCATTTCCAAAGTTATTCCTCTGTCTAGGATTATAGTTGTTATCTTGATTCGGTGCAGTAGCCATCACATTTGTGGGTGGTAGGGATCCTCCTTGTGTCCAGTATGTCGTTGCAGGCATTCCCCTTGATTGGCATTCATGGGCCTCATGACCAACCTTCCTGCATAATTGGCAAGTCACACTTAACAGAGGACATTCACTTGCTATGTGACCTTGCTTGCTGCACATGGAACACCAGAGACCACTCTTGATGCCACCCCTTTGAGTTCGTGCAGCTCCTGACACAGCTGAGCTGATTCCTCTGCTTGGGCCTCCTCCTCCTTTTGGAGCTTTAGTGCTTCAATCTCCCTTCTCAACTGAGCAACAGCAGTCTCCTCCTCTTTGTAGGGCTTATTCCTTTTTAAGTCCTCCAGCTCCTTCCTTAGCTGGATCACTGGATCCTCCATCTATGTACCATATGTTGGTTGGGAAGAAGTTGCTCCATATTGGTGCCTTATCTGTTCCAGCCGTGTAGCTGTGTTGATGAACTCCTCTATGGAGGCTGTAGGTAACACTAATTCCTTTATTTTGCATTGGGTGGTCACTGGTAGGGGCTTAGATAACCATTTCTTAACAAAAAAATCATGTGGTGGATCTGGCAATTTAGCCATTAGTGCTTTGGCCCTAGTCACAAACTCTGGGAACTTTTCTCCTAGACCCAATCTCAAATTTTCTAGTTCTTCTATGATGATCTCCGCAGTGTTGCCATGCTGGAATTGATTTTTAAATGCATCTTTCATCAAATCCCAAGTAGTAAAATGGTTTTCAGCAAACTGGCTGAACCACTTATCTGCTAATCCTTCTAATGTGGCAGGGAAGAGAATAAAAAAGGCATCCTCCCTACCCATTAAGCCTCTAGTCTTACATAGTGCCAAAAACCTTCTAATGTGTTCATCCGGATCCTCCTGAGCTAGGCCTTTGAAAGAAGGAAACTTTATATTTAATCTTGAGAGTAAGGTTTCCAAGTCTACCTGTCCCGCCATGCTCTTTACTGATGAGGTTGAAGATAGTGGACTGGAGGATCTTCTAACAACCTTCCTTCTTGTTTGCTTGTAGGTGACCCTCAATGTTTGGGACCGGGTTGCGGTCATGAGAAGCTCATAGTCCACTTAATATGAAACACTTGATAAGAATATTTACCTTTTTGGTTGATGAAGTAGCACTGTAGTAGCATTGTCGACACGTGATCTCTTCTATACTTTGCACTTGGTTTCTCCTAAGCTCAAATCTCCTTGGAAGTCCCATCGTGCATGCCAAATTTTGTTGGGGGATTCTTAGACAAGAAGGAGTTTGAGGGTTTGTAGGAGAAAAGGAAAAGACCAGAAGAGGAAATACACCTTGGAAGCCTCTGTCGATTGATTACAGTAAGACAATTACAATGTTTGAAGCACAATACAAGCCAATAATTTTGTGCACAATCCCACAGAGTGCTCAATTACAAAATACCAAATACCCCAAAGTCTTCTTGCCGCCGGCCTCCTCTGCACTAGACCTCCATCTACTTCAAGCTTATCCTTGTGCACACCTTGCACCAAGCTTCCACTAAGGGGAGGAATGAATACCTTCTCTCGGCACCCGCACATTGCAAGGAGAGCTTGAGATCCTTGGGGGACTAGCTTAGCACTCTCTGCACAATCCCTTAGTCACTCTCCATACACTCCTTCACTTCCACTTCTCTGTGTCGCACACTGGTGACTCTTGCACTTCCCTCTCTTGCTTCACTTAAACTATGCTTCTCTTGCTTACTCTAGAATTCCCCCAAGAATAGTCCTTGCCTTGATTTGAGTGTGTCGATCACGTACGCTCCTAACTGCAATAGTATCTTGGTGCTCACTTTGATGTCCCAAGATTGTCTTCACAAGTGGCAGCCAACGACTCCCTGTTTTGTCCTGTAGTGACTTTAGACTAAAACCAAAAAATTTAATTGGGGGGCCATATTTTCACCTGTGCGTACGTTGCCGCTTCACATACCTTCACATTTTCCTTTTAATTCTTCACTTTTGCACATAAGAGGGGGTTCACCTGAGCCTTCCAAAACACTTTAAAACACACTTTGAACCTTAGGGAAATTAGAGAAAATACCTCTACAACCTGCAACCCACTTCCTCCAATTTACCCTTTGTGGACAATTAATTGTGCACTACGTGTGCACTTTGACACCTGCACTTAAGCACTTTGACTTTGCACCTATTGACTTTGACCTTGACCTTGTTAACTTTGACCAATTGACTTTGACCATTTGACTTTGATTGCAATTGACTTTGACCAACATGACTTTTATGGGCTCAACAATTACTCAATAAAAACATTAAAAACCTTTTGTCATTTATTGTCAACTTAAGCTTCATTTTTTTCAAAATCCAAAATTACTTTACATTGCTTTAGCCATGGTTGTCCCAAAATCAATTTCTCAGTCATCAAATGATCTGGCCATTCTTCACAATCTATTTTCATATGTTCTTTATTGAACTTAACTTTAATAGAAGGTGAAGACATGCTTTACTTGTCCTTCCAAAGTTTTGATAAAGATTTTACTTTTAGTCCTTTTGAGGTTAAACTTTTCCAACAAATGTGAACTGATCAAGTTTACTTGTGCACCTGAGTCTATCAAGACCTTAATTTCCTCATTCTGAAAATTCGTTGTAAGACAGGCAAATGTTCTCTTTCTTTTAGAGGTGTTTCACAAAAAAATACTTCTTTAAGATTTTTGATTTTTCCTATCCTTTCCTTTGCCTCCTGTTGAGCCTCTTTTCTAATGTTTTCTTCTTCCTTTTTCCTGCTTTGAGCTTGATGTATTCTCCTCCATTTAGAGACAGTCAATGGAAGGTCATAGCTTCTAACTCTACATCCACTAATGAAGTTTGGCATGATTTCCCCATCTATGTTGGCTAGTTCGATAGCTCCACTGTTACTTATTTGATGGATAATATAAGGCCCATGTCCTTTTATCTAAAATTTCTTCTGATGTTCCTTGACTGTGTATGCCAGAACTAGATCTCCTTCTTGTAGATCTTTTCCTTTTATGTGAACATCATGATAAGCTTTTTGCCTTTTCTTGTCTGCATATATACTCATAATTACTTGGAGTCTAGAAGCTCCCAATTTTTCTAATTCCACCACTCTTTCAGATAATTCATGTCCAATCCATTTGTATTGACTTCCCACCTTCAGTGTTGGAATGAGGAATTCCAAAGGTAGAACTGCATTTTGTCCATATACCAAATTAAATGGTGTATTTCCTTTACCGTCGCGCCGGGGGCGCTGCCCCCGGACCCCCACCAGGGGGCCCGCTGGCCCCCTGGGACCCCCCAGCCAGGGGGCCCGCTGGCCCCCTTGGACCCCCCAGCCGGGGCTGCTCACCGCTGCCCCGGACCCCACAATTGGGGACCCTGGTAACTCCCTTTCCTTATAATATCTTACATGGTCCAATATGACCTTCATCCAACATTCAAGTTGAGATTCCCATCAATTGGGTAATGCACGCTTGGCTTCTCCTCATAAAGGGGGCCTTACAAAATGTGCATACAATCATGAGGGGTAGACATTGATCATATACTAACACCCCCCCTCAATGTTTACCGATGATAAGTCAAGTAGGTCTCGGTCCTATGCCCATCTGTTGAAGATGCTTGTTGAGCTTCTCTCTTCCAAGTGCTTTAGTGAATATGTCAGCACAATTTGCCTCTGTTGGGCAATATTCTAGCTCCAAAATTTCATCTTCAATTAGCTCACGAATGTAATGGTACTGTACTTCTATGTGCTTGGTGCGAGCATGAAATACTGGGTTCTTTGCAATAGCCATACAACTTTGATTATCACACTTGAGTACAGTTGGCATATTTGATGGAAAGCCTAGATCTGCAAGAATTCTCCTTAAACAGACTGCCTCACAAGAAGCAAAACAAGCTGCTTTGTACTCTGCTTCAGTGGAGGAGAGTGCGAGAGTTGGTTGCTTCCTACTTACCCTAGAAAATATTCCTGAACCAAGTGAGAAACAATATCCAGAAACTGATTTTCTAGAATCACAATCTCCAGCCCAATCTGAATCACAATATCCTTGGAGTGTATCACCTGTGGTATACAAAATACCAAAATCCAAGGTTCCTGCAATGTACCTTAGAATTCGCATTCCAGCATTCCAGTGACTCTCCTTAGGTTTGTTGGAAAACCTGCTTAACACTCCAACAGCATAGCAAATGTCTGGTCTAGTGTTGCACAGAAAAATAAGACTTCCAACGAGCTTCCTATACTTCTTAGCATCTACATCAGGCATGTTATCATCCATAGATAGCTTATGATTTACCTCCATAGGTGTGCTAGTTGGTTTGCAGTCCATCATTCCAAATGCCTTGAGAATTTCTTTGGAATATTTTTGTTGTGAGATGAAAATGCCATCCTTCCTTTGCCATACTTCAATTCCCAGACAAAAATGGAGTAGACCTAAGTCTGTCATTTCAAACTCAGTTCCCAAGCTGATTCGAGTTTGATTGATGAGTTCTTGATGATCTCCTGTAATGATCAAATCATCTACATATACAATGACAACAACTAGCTTGCTATCCCTTTTCGTTACATACAAGTTAGCATCAGAAGTACTTCTTTCAAAACCCATATTTTTGAAAAAATGATCTATTCGTTGGTACCAAGCCCGTGGAGCTTGCTTAAGTCCATACAAAGCTTTCTTCAACCTGCAAACTTTATTTTCTGAATTGGGCACCTCAAAACCTGGTGGTTGAGATACATATACCTCCTCCTTGAGGTGACCATTCAAAAATGCAGATTTGACATCCATCTGGAAAATAGGCCAAGACTTTTGTGCAGCTACTGCAAGTACCGTCCGAATAGTTGTCATGCGTGCTGTTGGTGAAAAAGTTTCTTGAACATCAAATCCTTCAATCTGTGAAAAACCCTGTGCAACTAATCGTGCCTTATACTTTTCTAATGTTCCATCAGCTTTATACTTAGCTTTCCAAATCCATTTAGTACCTATTACCTTCTTCTTTGGCGGCAAGTCGACTAGATCCCATGTATCATTTTTGAGTATACTATCATACTCAGACTGCATTGCCGCTCTCCAATCTGGATCATCAATGGCTTCTTCAATGGTGGTAGGTTCCTTTATCGAACCCATGATATCTGCCATTAGAGCCATGTTAACAATGTGTTCTGAGGCTCTTCTTTGCTCCTCTATTCTCTTTGATCTTCGTAATCCACCCGATGATGATTCTGGTACATCTACATGTGGATTGTGATCATCAAAGAGTTGTTGTGCCCACTTTGGTAGTGGCTTACGCTGTGCAGCTACAACTGGTTGGCTTTTTATTGAGGAAATTTCTCCATCAGATGTTTCCTCCTCCTCAACTTTAACCTGTCTTTTGATAGGCACAAGGTGAGATATTTCTCCGTTTGATGAGATAGTAGATTTACCTTTATCTTCTACTAAGTGTGGTCGTTCATCAAACACCACATCTCGGCTGACAAAAATCTTCCTTGCCTCAGGATCCCATAACCTGTATGCTTTAGACTCTTCACTATATCCTAGGAAGACACACTTTTTGCTTTTTGAATCCAACTTTGATCTTGTTGAATCAGGAATATGTGCATAACAGAAACAACCAAAAATTCTGAAATGCAAAACTGAAGGCTTTTTACCAGAATATGCTTCTTGAGGAGTCATCCCCTTCAGTGCTTTTGTGTAGCTTCGATTGAGGATGTACACTGCTGTATTGACTGCTTCTGCCCAGAATGAATCAGGCATGTCTTGAGCCTTCAACATACAACGAGCCATTTCAACTACTGTCCTGTTCCTGCGCTCAACAACGCCATTTTGTTGAGGTGTATGAGCTGTGGTAAGTTGCCTTTTCACACCATGATCCTTACAGTAATTGTTGAATTCTGTTGACAAGAATTCACCTCCTCTATCTGTTCTAAATTTCTTCAGTTTCCTTCCTGATTCATTTTCTACATACTTATGCCACGTTTTAAATTTTTCAAAAGCATCAACCTTCTCTCGAATGAAATAAACCCACATCTTTCTACTATAATCGTCGACTAACAGCAAAAAGTAGAAAGATCCTCCTAAAGCAGGTGTAGACATTTTACCGCAGAGATCAGCATGTACCAACTCTAGAGGAGCTTGAGATCGATTGCTGGTCTCTCTTGGAAATGCCTTTCATTGTTGCTTGCCCATCATACAAGCTTCACAAGGTTCCTGCAAATCTGAAAATGCAGGCAAATGAGCAACCATCCCTGTTCCTTGCATCTCCTTCAAAACTGCAAATCCGAGATGCCCAAATCTTTGGTGCCATAACCTGCTTACATCTTTATCTTCTGTAGCAGTTAAAGCACTTAACTCATACAAGTTATCCCGTCGTATCCCTTTACCTACAACATTACCTGATGAATCCATGATTTCTGCACCACTCTTATTGAAGTGAACTTCAAGTCCACGATCTGTTATTGCAGAAACTGACAACAAATTTCTTTTGAGTGTAGGTACGTAGAGAACATCGGATAACTTTTTCTCAACACCTGGAGAAGTGATAAAAGAGATGGTTCCAGTTCCTTCGGCTGGACACTTGGAGTCATTTCCCACCACTACATTGATGGATTCCCGCAGAGGCACTAGGGAACTATACCAATCCTTTTTACTGGTCATATGGCGAGAAGCTCCACTATCTAAAATCCATGGCTCATCAACACGAGCTTGAGCAGATGAACATACCTCTTCAATAGCTACCCAAAGTTCCAGCTCTGTGTTGTTTGCAGACTCTTTGTTCTTCCATGATGATTTTACAGTCCCATTCCGTTCATCAGCTTGCTTCTTTCTGCAATCCTTGATGGCATGGCCTTTCTTTTCACAATAGAAGCAACTTCCTGTGAACTGATGCTTTATCCGTTTGATAAAATCTTCAGCCTTTTCAGAATCAGAATGCTTTTCATTTGCCAACTGATTTTCTAAATTCTGTATCCTAGTGTGGTT
This sequence comes from Ceratopteris richardii, assembly GCA_020310875.1. Classification (NCBI taxonomy): domain Eukaryota; kingdom Viridiplantae; phylum Streptophyta; class Polypodiopsida; order Polypodiales; family Pteridaceae; genus Ceratopteris; species Ceratopteris richardii. Next base: position 17,418,584 of record CM035420.1, read on the forward strand.
CTTGGTCTCATATTGTCGAGCCAATATGCCCCAAGCCTCATGTGCTTTAGTAGTATGTTGAACTAAAGTAAGCACAGAATCACTTACACTAGTGACAATCGCACATAATGCATCAGCATTCCGCCTCTTCCAAGCTCGTAGAAGATTTGGATCTGGCTGAATCATCAATCTTGAATTTGCTGGATCTTCAACTGGTATAGGCTCTGGATCCAATCCCATCGGTCCCATGACAGTGTCAAGTAATTCATAGGAGTCCAAAATTGCAGAAATTTTGAACTTCCAGAGTGTATAGTTGGTTCCATCCAGCTTCCCTTCAGTGAATGCAGGTGGACAAATTCGAATAGGTGCAGCATTAACATTAGCAGAAGCACCAAGACTAGTGTTCGACGATGAAGCCATCATGTAATCACTCGAATAATCTACTGATATTCTAGTCTGCTAGTAGGCTAAAATAATGATACTTCTCAAGCTATTCGAACCTTACAGCTCTGATACCATGTAAGACAATAGTTACGCAATATAACACAGGAGCAATAGCAGAGAAGATAACAGATATAGGAGAATCTCAACAATTTTTCTACTAGCAGCAAGTACAAAGATGATGGCGTTGTCCACCCGTGCGCTCTCAAGGTAGAGCTTAAATGGTGATCTAGACAACTCTAGATAGGGAGATACAAGGTAGAGGTATGCTGGCTCAACTCGGTGTCTTAGGTAGTGCAGAAGTCATGTATATATAGGATCATGGGTGGCCTGCCATGGACGGCAATACATGGGCGGCAGAGCGTGGGCGGCCACCGCCCGCGTAATTGCCATACACGGCTTAAACTGGTTGAACCGACCTAACAAATATAAATGTTTTCTGACTCCGACAGGGAATATTCCATGGAATATTTCCTTTACCGTCGCGCCGGGGGCGCTGCCCCCGGACCCCCACCAGGGGGCCCGCTGGCCCCCTGGGACCCCCCAGCCAGGGGGCCCGCTGGCCCCCTTGGACCCCCCAGCCAGGGCTGCTCACCGCTGCCCCGGACCCCACAATTGGGGACCCTGGTAACTCCCTTTCCTTATAATATCTTACATGGTCCAATATGACCTTCATCCAACATTCAAGTTGGGATTCCCATCAATTGGGTAATGCACGCTTGGCTTCTCCTCATAAAGGGGGCCTTACAAAATGTGCATACAATCATGAGGGGTAGACATTGATCATATACTAACATTTGGCTACTTGATAGGGTCTAAGCATTCTTCCCTGATTTTGCCAATTATGTCTTCTTCTCAATGGAAAATCACTAAATCCTTCTGCTTCTTTTTCAAAAGGATTTGGGGAAGTATGTGTTCTCCTACCTTGTTGTTGTTCACCATTATTGTGAACTTCATGTGGTCTTGGCAAGTCTGATTGCCATAGGTTCTGTTCCCAAGGTCTCTTGTCTGCACATTGTCCTAGGTCATTAGAATTTTCTGGGTCTTGTGAGAAGATGTATACACATCCCTGCCTATCTTCATATCTACCATCCTTAAATTGTGCTACTGGTATTATATTCAGGGGAACCTCTAAGTTTCTCAATCTAATGAGAAACTTATGCATTCCATCCTGATATACATAAGTTCCAAACCTATTTGTATACATGTATTTGAGAATGTTTCTATAATCACTAGTTTCAGAGGATTCATTGGTCTCATTTAAATTCTCCATATTAATTTGTTGCCCTAAATCTTTTTCTTGCACCTCTCCTATCACTAGCTCTACCTCCTTTCTTACTAGCTCTTGTTTATAATGTGTGTGCAATTTATTACCAGACCTAAGGATCATTTAATTAATTTCACGATTCTGTGAAGAGAATCGTGTTTTTCACAATTCTGGGCAGAGAATTGTGTTTCTAACAATTTTGTGATGAGAATCGTGTTTTTCACGACTCTTTGATGAGAATTGTGTTTTTCACGACTCTATGATGAGAATCGTGTTTTCACGATTCTGTGGTGAAAATCGTGATTTTCACGATTCTGAGCAGAGAATCGTGTTTCTTACAATTTTGTGATGAGAATCATGTTTTCACGATTCTGAGGTGAAAATCATGTTTCCCACAATTTTGTGATGAGAATCGTGTTTTTCACGATTTTATGGTGAGAATCGTGTTTTTCACGATTCTGTGGTGAGAATCGTGTTTCTCACAATTTTGTGATGAGAATTGTGTTTTCACGATTCTGAGGTGAAAATTGTGTTTTCCACGATTCTGTGATGAGAATCGTGTTTTTCACGATTTTATGGTGAGAATCGTGTTTTTCATGATTCTGTGGTGAGAATCGTGTTTCTCAGGATTCTATGATGAGAATCGTGTTTTCCACGATTCTGTGATGAGAATCGTGTTTTTCACGATTCTGTGGTGAGAATCGTGTTTTCCACGATTCTGTGATGAGAATCGTGTTTTTCACGATTCTGTTCCTAGACAATCGTGATTGCTCACAATCGTTAAAAACACGATTCTCTTATGAAAATCGTGCTCTGGGAATCCCGATTTTCTGCTTTATTTCAGAGAATCGTGATTTTGTGTTTGACTACAGAATCGCGATTCTGTGCAAATTTTTTGAAAAAAATTTAAGTTGTTTATTTTTGAGTTTTTGTTTCTCCAAAGGAATCGCCTATCTAAAATTTAAGCATGCAATAAAAGAACTTTAACAAGATTATTATTATTTCTCTGAAAAAATCAAATTTCTAAAAATCGCGATTCCGTGATTTTACTAATTTCTGAGTTTTTAGTGTTTTAACCATAACATGAGAACTTAAAATAATGCATAAATTTATTAGAAAATCCTTACCTTGTGCTTGATCAGAAAATGTCCCTAAGCTCGTGTTTGCAGAAAGTCGCGATTCTGTTCACTCTCACCTTCCTTCTTCCTCACTCAAATGAAGTTCTTTTCTGGGATTCCAAGTTTTTATAAACTTCACACAATCGCGATTTTGTTCAATATTTTCAAAATCTTCACCTTTCACTTGTTAAAAAAATTTTACCCTTCATATTTTTTTTTATTTTAAGTCCAATTCCTAACTTTTCATCACAAACTACTCCCTTTATCCTTCTGGTGAAAATCACGATTCTGTACTTGTTTTCCACTTTTCCCACTTGATACTCAATCCTCTCTGATTTTTGGAATTTGACTTCCTTCACTTACTCAACTTAGTGAAATCTCTTACAATTACCTATCTCAAATCCCAAATATGCACAATATTCCAAAAATTTTTCTCTTACAGAAAATCGTGATTTTGTGCAAAGAATCGTATTTTTCCTGTACTCCTGTTTTTTGCAATTTTGCATCTTCTTTCTTCTTACTCCTCTTCTAGATTCTTCACCACTCCAAATCACTTGTCACCTGCAATTTTACATCATGAAAAAAAAAATTAACCAGAAAATCGTGATCCTGTGAAGAGAATCGTATTTTTTTGATTTTCTAGTTTTTAGCAAATTTTTGCTTTCCTTCCACTTGGTCTCTTTTACTCTTTACAACAACACTTCAGTCCAACTTCCTAAGGAGAAAAGAAATTTTTTTGAATGTTTTAATGAATTTTATGAATTTTTTTAGTATTTTGCCTTAAATTAAGGTAAACACTTCACTTACGGTTTCTTGTTTAGTGATCTATTGATCCTGTGTTCCGTGATTGGTTATACTCCTTTATGCTTTGCTATCAAAACAATTCATGAGCAAAACTTCCCAAAGAAAAATGTGCTAAGAAGTGCAAATATCAATTTTTGCAAAGATAAACTCAAACATTTTTCTTTTCAAGATGCAAATAAACTTTTTCTCAAGATTATTGCTTTGACTTGGTTAACAAATGGATCTTATCTACCTGCATCTAGCTACTTTACTTGACTTTCTTCAATGCAATCATGTCATCTTCCCAAGATCAACAATTTTGCTTGTTACTTGGTCAAAAAGCACTCTATAAATGCAAATATAGACACATTTTACCTTATCTTCAGCTTTCTTGATTCAGTTTGTTACACACCTGCACTTTACTCTCAAAAATGATATGAGCAACTATCAATTTGCAAGAATTTCATCACTTCTTATTCTTAAAAGATTTTCTGTTGCTTTCTTTTCCCAAAAGACAACCAAAGAAATCTACCATTTCATGTTTCCATTTCTTGATTAAAGAGTATTACCTTTTCAATGTGTTCAATACCATCAACAATAGAAGATCCAGCAAGGTCCAACTTCAATGAAGCTTTTGTTATATTCCCTAGCAACAGCGCCAAAAAATGTTTGTTGTTGCCCTTTGGAGTTGTCCTCTCCAATCATTTAGCATAAAGAATCAACAATACATCTTATATTTGTCAATCTTGGAAGTATACAAGAGACCACAGCCCCTTCTAGATGATAGAATCCAAGAAATAAGAGAAAACTGGATGGATTTCTGAGAAATAATGAAGATGAAGAGGAATTTCTAGGGTTTAGATTATCTTGAGCAATACTCCATCATTTTCAATAATCTTGGTGTCTAAAGTGTGTTATTTTCTCAGCAGAACACAATCATAAAGTCAAAACTCAAAAATGATACCTATAACCTTCATACAAGACAATTGCGATTCTGTGAAATCTGACAATTTTCATCTCTAGCACCATTCCTCATCAATTTCTCACTCAACACATCAGGAATCAACTCTCTTCATACACATTCATCAGAAATACACAATAGAAGCTTGCAAATTCCATGGATACACATAGAATAGACTCAACAAATCAAAGAAATTCTCACAAAAGGAAGAATCACGATTTTCTGTAGGAAACTCCTCTATTTTCTTGGATAGCATCAATTACAAATAACCAACCCTCTCATAATAGAGGAAATTGTCTTTTATACATTTTCAAGTGTCGCTTTTCACACTTGAATTTTGGTCCTTTTCCCTTCTAATCTAAAAATAGGCTATCTAGGAGTTTCCAAAAATTCTAGAAAAAATACATATGATTCTAATCTACATGAGGAAGACTCTTCCTTAATTTTTACATCATTTGCATAAATATTTTTACAATTTTTTGTCATTTTACAATTATTTTTCCATCAAAAATACTTCAAAAATACTTCTTCCAACAATTACTCATTCATTGGTGATAATCTATACGAGCGTGGTAAAGATGGTTACCTCAGATTATGTGTCCATGAGAGTGAATATCTTAAGATCTTGGAAACTTCTCACCAGGGTGTAGCAGGAGGACACTTTGGACCAGATCGGGTGATCAAGGCAGTCCTATTTGCAGGATTATGGTGGCCAGCCCCTCACATGGATGCACATACCTATGTGAAGAGGTGTGAGGTTTGTCAGCGAACTTAGTATCCTATACGCAAAGATGAGATGCCATTGAAACCTATGATGGGTGGACGCGCATTCTCTAACTGGGGAATAGACTTTGTAGGTCCTATTAATCCCCCAGCTAAGGGTTCTCATGCTGAATACATTATTGTGGCCACAGATTACCTAACCAAGTGGGTAGAGGTAAAAACTACTACAAAGAATGATGCTCAGATGATTGCTAAGTTCTTATTTGAAAATGTGTTCACTAGATACGGGCTACCTATCGAGCTAGTAAGTGATAGGGGCACTCACTTCTTGAATCAAGTCATTGAATAACTTCTTCAAGAGTTCTTGGCGATACACAAGAAGTTTCCCCCTATCATCCGCAAGCTAATGGGCAAGCCGAAAGAACAAATAAGATTCTATGCAACGTGCTGACTAAATTGGTGAATAATAAACGCTCTAATTGGGACAAACAGCTACACCATGTTGTTTGGGCATAGCGAGTTGCCTATAAAAAGGTACTCCAAGCCACACCCTTTCAGATGGTATTTGGCCAAAATGCAGTGCTACCGTTAGACTTTTTGATACCTACATTGAAACTAGCACAAGAGCATAACTAGACAGGGCATGAGCTCTCCTCTAGAATTTTCGATCTGGAACGACTAGGTGAAACAAGACTGAGAGCTACCGTAGGGATATATGCAGCTAAGAAAAGACAGAAGGCATGCTTTGATGCCCACATTAAGGATAAAGGCTTGAAGGCAGGAGATCTAGTACTAGTCTACACATTCACGCAACATGCACGAAAATTAGAGAAGAGAGGCTATGGACCCATGATTATCAATAGGATCTCCACAAGTGGAGCAGTTCAATTAGCCACTCTAGAAGGCGACATCCTACCAAGTTACATTAGCGGATGCAGAGTCAAGTTATATCAGGAACCCCTCAGAGAGGAGATGTTAAATCGACTCAATACTGCAAAGAAACGTAAGCAAGAGGAAAAGCGAATCCGAGAAGAAGCACATGCAGAAGATTTAGAGTGAATCCGAAGGATGAGGTTGAGAAGACAGGGTAGAGATCAGCCTAGGACAGATGCCTATGCAGCTCAAGGATATCATATGGCTATGTGTGAAGTTTCAGGTATTAGCTCTCATAGAATAATTGATCAACGTCCTTTTGTAACCTTAGAGATAGGACAAGGAAAGAGTGCAAGGACTGTAAGGGCCTTGATTGACTCAGGTGTAGCCACTAGTGCTGTTAAACTTTCTTACTGTCAAAAGTTGAAATTAAGTATCAATCCTATAGAAGCATATCTCATAGGATTGGGAGGTGTGGAAACCCCTTGCATGGGCAAGGTGGAACTTCCCCTCTATGTTCAAGATGTTTCACTGACAGTTAAAGTACTAGTGTGTCAAGATGAGGATCTCACTAAGCCTCTTGTCTTGGGTCAAGACTGGATCTATGATCACACAGTCAACCTAAACCTAAGAAGTGGACTTCTTCAAATCTGGGTCAATCAGAAATGTATTACAATTTAGTTAGAAAATGAAGCACTCAAGAAACTATGAAAGGCACACACTCCTGCTCCTTCCAAGAGTACACATGAAGATGACCATGCTATTCTTGTCCAAAACTATGTGATGCAGAGAAATGATTGTCTCAATAGAGAAGTCAAGGACACAACGGAACTCCCTTCTTTTCCAAAGGCCATAGGGATACGACAACCAAAGGCAGATCAAATATAGACGAATCAGACTACATATGCTTGAATCCAAAAGAAAGTACGAAGCAAGGCATTCCAGCCACCAAAACAAATCTGCATGCAGAAGGGTGAGCATCATGGTGCGGTCAAGTCAAAACCAGTGGCTCACATTCATATTAGTGATCAATTACAGGACACTAATAAGAAGTGTTTCAAAAATTCTCCTATGAAAGTAAAGTCTATCTGGGTACCCAAGAAGTCGATGAAGGTTGACCCACAATCAAAACAAATTTGGGTGCCTAAGGCTTGCTTGCGGGCTCAAATAGCTACACAGAGACCACACTGTGCACAACAGAATTCACTCACACGAACAGCTAAATCCCACTCTCATTTGACACACAAAAACACCTATTCTTCTTTGAGCACGAGTAGAATCACTAGTAAATGGGTCCCTAAAAAGACTCACTTCCAAGTAGACATTTTGATCAAGCCCATTAGATTCTCCACAAAATCAAAAACAAAAGCCATCCACTGTGTGTGGCGGCCTAAGCCTTGTAATAAACCACACCGCACCTAACCACCTCAAATAGCACATAAGAACTGTCATCCACTAACCACAAATTGCACTCACGATCATACACACGCTCACTAACCCACTAACCACATCACAATTCATCAAGTTAATGTTATAACGGGGACATAGTGTCATTTTGTGTCCATTGCAATGTTAACATTCATTCATATATTCTCACAGAACTGGCAGCGATTTCTTCAACATGGATGAGGCTGCAAGAACAAGCTCTCAAGCAGGAACGAGCCAGCAAGTGGTGGATTTAGAAAGTTTAACAATTATGTCGGATACAAATGAAAGACGAGAAGAGTTGCAGGCCATCCAAATCATACCAATAGCGGACCCCTAAGTGGCCATACCATGTGTAAGCCGCCGAATGGGCATTCTATATTTTTTATAATCCCTATATTTTTCCCATACCGCACAAAACCGAAAGGTTGTTGCGGAGAGATGTATCTGTTTATCAACTAATGAAAGGGTATTGCGGTGACTCTCCGGTGATGACGAGCAGTATCGCCAGACTGTATGTTTGGGCGATTGCGATCTGGGAAGTCGCTGTGATACCGTGTTTGAGAAGTTTGAGTATTACTGTTTCCGTCTTTGTGTAATTACATTAATTTCTGATTAACACAGTCCCATTAAGTTAAGGATCATAAGTTTGTGTTACGGTAATGAGTAACTCCGACGCTACATACTGAGGAAGTATTAACCCGAGTATGAACAGTAAGTCTGTGAGAGGACTAACCAGAATCTTGACAGTGATTCGTATTAAATAGAGTTTTGAACATTAATGTACTGCGACTTGGATAAGTTAACTGGGAAAATCAAGTTACAAGGCCTCTGATTTGTCAGACCCCTACCACTCCCAAGAACCCGAAAGAGTTTAAACGTGCCTGTGATGGCAACACGCATTTAACACTGGCGCCGTCTGTGGGAAGTGGCAATAGATTGTGGATAATCGGTAAGGCGGAGCAGTATGCAAGTGGTGCAGATGTGATATATGCCGGTTACTCGGTCCGGCGAGTTGTATCCAAAGTACAGGAGAGACCAACATCCTTGGGTAGTACCAAATTTGTTAGGGACACCCCCAGGAGGCAGAAGCACAGACCGGTTAAGCCCAGTCGTCGAAAAAGCGAGGCACGTTAGCAGTGGTTCCAGTAGTATTCTGGCAAAACATGCTACAATTCCGGTAGATTTTGGTGCAATTTCGGTGCAGGCTGCAAAAGGTACAGTAACTTTTGAGTGTACAAGAACGCAGTGTGTAGATGACCCGACACCATCTGGTCAGGATTCGAACCCGTCTGAGGATAGAGGTGTGTTGCCCAAAGAGATCATTGAAGGTGAAAGAATACCCTGTTCTAGGGAAAGTTCGACAAATTCCGGTGACAGTTCAGTCCCAGTTACAGGGAATTTACAGTTTTTCGGTGACCGTGTGATACGTCCTGGTGAATCTCCATTCCGGACACCACTGCTCGGGGTAAGCTTGCCTACGTTTGATACCAAAGAAGAGGATAGGATCTTCGATTTGGAGATCCGTAAGAGATTGAATGATATTTTCAAGCCGGAAGGTGAGCAGTCTGACCATACAGATTCCGAAGGTCAAGAAACGCCACCGCAGAACTCAGGAGATAGCAACGGTACCACGGCTAACACCATGAGTGGTCAACAACAGCAACAACAGCAACAGCCACTTCCACTTCGACCAGTTCCAACAGGGGTAACATACACAAGTTTGGTGGATTTCCAGGTGACGATCCTGATGCCCATGTGCATACCTTTGAGATAAGGTATGCCGTGCTAAACCATCCACCCGATCCGGCATACAAGGCCATCGTGTTTCAATCAACATTAGTCAATGAAGCAGCGCGATGGTTAATAGAATATGATTTCAATCATTTTGTTACCTATGAGGCGGTAAGGGATGCATTTTTACAGAGGTTCCGGTTGAAGAAAAATCCTACCGAAATCTTTGATTACTTGCAGAACAATAGGCAGAAGCCGCACCAGACTGTGCAGGAATATGCCACATTGTTTAGAACTCATTTACGACAACTACCGCCGGCACATGCCAACCTACCGGATGATGTTATAACCCAGTGGTTCGTTAACGGGTTAACCTCATAATTAAGACAAATTATGATCATCCATTGTGTGGGAGCTATGACACTGGATGCGGTTATTGCGATGGCCCTACAACTCGAGCATAAGGTTGGAGGATTCATCGAAGACTTGGAGTGGCTGAAAGCCAGTAAAAACGTTGCAGAGGATCCGGCTAAACAGATGTACTGCACTAAGTGTAAAAATCTTGGGCACACCAGTGCTACCTGTGCCCTTAATCAGATGTATTGTGCTATCTGCAATACCACCGGACATTCAACCAAAAATTGTGTGTATAACGACAAAGTGCAGGAACGAGCAGCAGTAAATGCCATTATACAAGAACCAGGACAGCCCGCAACCCACTACATGCCACCGCAGATGCGAATCAATCAGTCGCAAGGATATTCGGGGACAGCGGAATACCAACTTCAATGCAAATTGTTGGCAGGCAGGTACATCAGCAGAAGGTACTTCTCTGCCACCACCTCGATGTCACTTTTGCGGTGAACTTGGTCACATCCGAAGATTCTGCAAGGATGCAACCGAATATGATAAAAGAAAGAAAGAGAGTCAGAACCCGATGACCAATATGGTCTATATTTCACCAGTGGAATCACAAGCAGCAGTGGTCCAGACACGATCCGGTAAGTAGTTGCAACCCGCAGCTGAGGTGTTTGAACCTGGCATCCGTGAACAGCATCGAATGTATACCAAAGCTAGCCAATGGATCACCAAAGAGCCTACCGTGTTCCCTGATCCAGTTCCGGTGACACAGACTACCATGCCAAAGGCGAGATTGCATGAGCAAGGCTCTACCCCAGTAACAGGAGAATCATCATCGGAATCGGGGAAGAGTACAATTCCAGCAGATCAGGTATGGGATATTCTCTCTAAGGCCTCAATTACATTCCCTTTGGGGCAGCTACTCGCCTTGGTGCCCGGAGTTAGGCAGCAGTTTCAACAACAGGTTAGTCTTGGACCTTCTAGTACTCCGACGATTGCAACAATACAACTGGAAATTGATTCTACGGTGGATCATTATGTCCCCTTAATCACTGTCTGGCATAAAAACCACAAGATTACGCAAGTGCTAATTGATGGTGGTTCTGGTATGAACATAGCGACTGCAGCTCTCTGTAAGAAGTTAGGGTGGACCCACATCGAGCCCGTTCAATTTTTTGTCAGAATGGCCAACCAATCCCGAGTCCATCCGGTGGGACTCGTAAGGAATATCCTGATTACTCTGTAGGGCACCACGTTCAAAATGACTTTTGTAGTCTTAGAACTACCAGAAACCAACCTCGATTACAATCTCCTTTTCGGTCGACCATGGTTGAAACAAGCTAAAGTTATACAGGGTTGGTCAGCGCAGGAACTGACTTTTAAAGATAATCACCGTAAATATGTTGTCAAATTGGATGCCATTCAGCCCTGCAAACTTCATGCCAGACCATACGTAGCAGAGCCAGTCCACATGTTGGATGGCTTATCTGACGACGAAGAAGAAGCATTTCTAAAGAACAATAAAGATTTGATTTCCTTAGGTACTATCGATCTTCAAGCTATCGCAGACAACTGGAATCCGACAATCTGTACGGTGGTTCCCGTGACCGGAGACACAGTTGTAGATGATAATGTTGCTATGGATGAAGCCACTCTGCAACAACTTTTACAATTAGCAGACGATCAGGGGAAACCTCGTCAATTCTATGTTCTAGAAGATTAGTTAGTCACCTATAATTTGGGTGATGAGGATAACCCGCGACCTGTTAAGATTAAGGCAGGATTGTCCGATGCATTTCAAGAAGATTTGATACGACTCCTATGTGAGTTTTCTGATGTTTTTGCCTGGGACTATCGTGATATGAAGGGTCTTGACCCGTGGATCTATCAACATCGTGTACTGCTTAAGCCAGAAGCGAAGCCAATTAAACAATCTAGTTACCGAATGAACCCCAACTATGCAACACAGGTCAAGGCAGAACTCGATCGGTTACTAAAGGTGGGATTCATTGTCCCAATCGAGCACGCTGAATGGATCTCGCCGATCGTAATTGTTCCGAAGAAAAACAAGCAGCTGTGAATTTGTGTGGATTATCGGAAATTGAATGCGACCACGGTACCTGATCCGTTTCTGCTTCCCTTTCTCGACACAATGCTGGACAGAGTGGCCGGACAGGATATGTACTCCTTTTTGGACGGATACAGTGGTTATAGTACGAATGGCAAAACAAGATATATCGAAAACAGCATTCATTACGAATTGGGGTGTCTATGCTTGTACGGTCATGTGGTTTGGGTTAAGGAATGCTCCCAACACCTTTCAACGCTGTATGCAGGAAATCTTTTCACCCTATCTAACTTCTTTTATGCAAGTATATTTAGATGACTTCTCCTTATTCGGCAAGATTGTGGCACACTTGTATCATTTACAGTGTTGCTTTGAGAAATGTCGTGAATACCGACTTTGCCTGAACCCGACAAAATCTGTCTTTGCGGTTTCTTGTGGAAAACTCCTTGGCCACATTATTTCTGAGCAAGGCATACAAGTTGACACAAACAAAGTTGCAACCGTGTTGTAGGCATCCGTCCCCACAACACCAAAATAAGTTATGCGATTCTTGGGACAGATTCGGTGGCATGGTCGCCATTTATGGTGGTTAGCCCATTTGGCAACACCACTTAATCGGCTAATGACTAGTACTCCATGTCAGTTCAAATGGACTCCAGAATGCCAAACTGCCTTTGATCGTTTAAAAGGATTATTGACTCAGGCCCCAATTTTGCAACCCCCGGATTGGCAACGCCCATTTCATGTCTTTGTCGATGCATCGGATATAGCCATTGGAAGTGTTTTAATGCAGCAAACTGATAAGTGGTACCGGCATGCCTATTATGCTAGTCGTCCACTAGCTTCTGTTGAAAAGAATTATTCAGTGACTGAAAGAGAATGTCTCGGATTGGTGTACTCTGTGAAGAAATTCCGGCATTATTTGCTCGGTCAAAAATTCACCTTTCACGTGGATCATGCCGCACTTGTATATTTGGTCCAACATCAACATTTAGGAGGTCGCTTGGCTCGTTGGGTTTTATTACTACAGGAGTTTGACTATGAAGTGATTCATTGACCCGGCACCGCACATGCATTAGCATATTTCCTCTCTCGGTTGGATTCCGGTGAAGCTCCAGTGGGTGTTGATGACACCACACCAGCAATTTACGTTACTGAAACCGCTCATGACAAATCTGCAGACCCTCCTGCGCCACCTACTTACTATGATCAGTTATTAACTTTCCTTACTGATGGATGTCTTCCCCCTCAAACTTCTCCTACGATGCGACGGAAAATTGCAGTTTACAGTCGCAGATTCCGGTTGATTGTAGGACAGTTGTACTATCTAGATCATACTGGTGTCTTGCTTCGCTGTAGTTCGCCCCATGGAGTAAACTCGGTTATTGCTATGGAACATTCAATACCTTCCGGTGGACATTTTGCAGCAGATCTTACGCACCAAAAAATTCTGCAAAGTGGGCTTTGGTGGCCTACCATGTACAAAGATGTAGTTCAATTCGTGCAGCAGTGTGACAATTGTCAATGATCTGGACAGCCATTACAACACCATTTCTTTCATCTACAACCTGTACTACCTCTGGAACCTTTTCAGAAGTGGGGTCTTGACTTTCTTGGACCAATCACACCACCAGCGATCCTCAGTAACAATCATTACATTCTGACCTGCACAGATTACGCTACCAAGTGGGCAGAATCTTGGGCCTTATAGTCCGCTACAGCTGTTTCGGTAGCAAAATGCCTGATGAAGGACATCTTCCCGCGTTATGGATTACCTTTGGAACTTGTGACAGATCAAGGAACACACTTTGCTAACAATTTAATGCGAGTACTCACGCACACTTTTCAAATTTTGCATAAATTCAGTTCACCGTACTATCCTCGTGCTAATGGCTTAGCTGAAAGTACCAACAAGATGCTGTTGGGTATGCTTTGCAAATTGATTGTGGAATCACCAGAAAGATGTGATCAGTTACTACCTGCAGTCTTATGGGCATACCGGACGACATACAAAGTTGCAATCGGACTGACTCCTTTCAAGCTTGCTTATGGGTTGGAAGCAATCGTGCCAATGGAAATTGTGGTGCCCAGCTTATGCATGGCTATCACTTAGAAATTGTTACTCGAAGACTCTTTGTCATTTTGGTTGGATGCACTCAGAGAATTGGATGACCATCGCTGGGAAAGTTTTCTGACTCTTCAAGAAGTTCAGTTGTGGCAAGCTCGTACCCATGATCGATTTCTCAAGACTCCAGTTTTTACGGTGGACCAACTTATCCTCTTTTATAATGCTAAATCAAATCGTGCTGCTGGGAAATTTAAATTACGGTGGTTTGGTCCTTACCAAATTAGTGAACAAGTGGGACCAGCCACTTTTCAGTTGACTACCTTGACCGGAGTTCCTCTTCCTAAAGTGATCAATGGTTCAAAATTGCGGTCGTGTCACCCAGTGCCTGATCATCACTGACGTGTTCTTTATTTTTTCCGCGTGGCACTTACTTTCTTTTTATTTCACGTTTTGGTTGGATATCGTGCGCAAATATCCTCGTTTTGATATCTAATTATGATTAATTGCCGCCTTGTGTTATTGATTCTGCACATGCATGCCTGCCGTAATTATGAAGGTTATCATCTCAATACCGCGTGATGATTAGCATTTTCGATCGCCTTCCGTTGCCGAGTATCTACTTAATCTTCTTCTTTTCACTGCTAATCGCTATTGTGTCTGTGTGCTCTGTGTGCTCTGTGTGCTCTGTGTGCTCTGTGTGCTCTGTGTGCTCTGTGTGCTCTGTGTGCTCTGTGTGCTCTATGTGCTCTGTGTTTTCTGTGTTACTGCGTATTCGTGCTTTTGTGACTTTGCGTGCGCATCATGGAGGCTCTAGCTAATTTCTCTGCCTTCTGTGAGGGACTTACTCCTGACGTGAGTGAGTTCTTGCGAGCCCGAGGCTTGTTGAACTTCACTGAATTGCCTTGGCATTTAGTGGAGTGTCACCCTTTTTACGCAGAGCTTATTGCTGTCATTGCCACCACACCTGCTACGGAGCAGAGTTGGTCGATTACATGTTTACCGTCTTGCGTAGTAATCACATTAGCGTCATTCGCTGCAGCTTTCCGACTCCCTATGGAAGGATTGGAGAATTGTCCTCTCCTTCCGGTAGCCACCATGATGGAATTATTCCCATGGCACTCATCGAATGAGTACGCCATCTTGTGTTGCCCTGACCCTGAACGTACCGCCTTACAGTTTCTAGTTGCTATCCTTAATTTACAGAAACGTACCTACGGCATTTTGCGTCCATTTGATTCAATGATCGACATGGCTTCTCGTGAGCTTGTTAATTTTGCTTATTATTTCCGGCGCATTCACCGTGAGTGCGTTATGGTTATCAAGCATGTTAACAAAGGTGATCTTCCACGCTCACACCTTCCCCACATCCTTACGTTCCTTTTTCCTACCATTCAAGCCGTGCAACAGCCTCCCAACGCTCCGATCTTGTACCATGAAGAATCTGCTCAAGTGCTCGAAGACAAGAAGATGAGGATGAAGATCTTTTCCAACTTCTTCGTTGAAAATGCACCTGCATAAGCTAGTCGGAGAGCCAGGTGCAAGGTTCCACCGCTAGAAATGAAGAGGAAATTTTCCAGGACAGTGCCACCTCAATTCACCTTGATTCATCTACCCAGTCTTCTCCCATCCGGAAACAGGAACACAGTGCCTCCACTGTTGATTCCAAAGAAAGCTCTTCTTGGGCGGATTCTCAGCACTCGATTCCAGAAGATGTGCAAGTTATTGTTGCGGAGATTATCGATGAAGTGCTCGCTCTCGTGAATTCTGTCACTGCTAGAACTGAAGCAACATTGCAACAGACACCCGGTATTGTGTTGGTACCTATCATGAATACTGTTGCACCCATTTTCCCTAGTCAACCTATTGCCCCGGAAGCACCGGATTCTCCATGCTCTTCGCCTAACTATTCTCCACCATCTTCCCATCACCTCTTGTCACCCTCTTCATCCCAACCACTTCCTCATCCTCTTCTTCCTCCGGTCCCCATGTTTACGGAATTAGAGTCCATGGATCGAATGCTCATACAATTCTCACAGCAACTCTCGATGCAACTCAGATTGGTCACTGATAATATTCGTCAAGAATTGCAGCATAAAGTTTATATTTTAGAAGCAGATATTACTCCACTACAAGACGAAGTCGATGCAGTTAAGCCAGAAAATCATGGCCTACACTTACAAATTCAACAGCTTTAAGATCAGCTCGCACAGAAAGATGCTTTGCTGTGTCAAAAGGATACCGAAATCAGCACACTGAAGCAAGAAATCATTGATAAAATAGATGCAATGACTTCCATAGGAAATGAATTGCATAGCACGCGGGAAGCATACAGTGTATTAGAAGAAGCTTCGTAGTCTCTGGCCAGCAATGTACTTAAAGCTGAAGCACAGCTGCATAAGACTATCGAAACCTTGTTCAAACTTGATCAAGAGTTACAGGAAGAGTTGGGATGATATCTCAAATTGAAGAAAGAATTTGAAGGAGTGCAGAAAGAAATAGACGCCTACTACAAAACCATGCAGTTCCAGTCTGAAGAACTGGAGAGAAGAGAAAAGCAATTAGGTGTTCAAGCTGACAGAATCTCAAGGGTCGATGATCACATCAATGAGATGAGATTGCGCCGAGATGCGGCACTGGCAAATGATTTTTACCTACAAGAGGCCTTTTTGCAGACACAGGCTGAAATTTTGTTGAGTTTAATCATTGCGGCCAGTTCTGTTCGCACTGACGCGCAGTTAGTTGAACCCGACACTTTAAAGCAAATGCTGGATAGTTTGAAGCAGAAAATTTCCAGAACCTTTAAATTAGCCCGAACCATGTATATACAGGGTATAGTAGATGAGCCCTAAAATTTTGTATCATTGCGGGTTCAAGTCCACCGTGCGTGCCAGTGTAAGCCGCTCGATGGGCATTCTGTATTTTTTATAATCCCTATATTTTTCCCATACCGCACAAAACCGAAAGGTTGTTGCGGAGAGATGTATCTGTTTATCAACTAATGAAAGGGTATTGCAGTGACTCTCCGGTGACGACGAGCAGTATCGCCAGACTGTTTGTCGAGGCGATTGCGGTCTGGGAAGTCCCTGTGATACCGTGTTCGAGAAGTCTGAGTATTACTGTTTCCGTCTTTGTGTAATTACATTAATTTTTTATTAACACAGTCCCATTAAGTTAAGGATCATAAGTCTGTGTTACGGTAATGAGTAACTCCGGCGCTACATACTGAGAAAGTATTAACCCGAGTATGAACAGTAAGTCTGTGAGAGGACTAACTAGAATCTTGACAGTGATTCATATTAAATAGAGTTTTGAACACTAACGTACTGCGACTTGGATAAGTTAACTGGGAAAATCAAGTTATAGGGCCTCTGATTTGTCACACCCCTACCACTCCCAAGAACCCGAAAGAGTTTAAACATGCCTGTGACGGCAATGCACGTTTAACAGCCTGTAGGAAAGGCTTCTCACTGGTTTAGTGAAGTGGCAAGACCCTTGGGAGAGGGATCATACCTATGGGAGTCAGTGTTGGACTTCAATGGGAAGCAAGGTAAATACCACTTCTTTACAAGGTAATTCAAAAAGTTACAAAATGCATAAGGTCTACGTCCGGTATGGGAGAAGGCAGGATTGGATGCATACTTCAAGGCCCGGCTCCCAAAGTCTGACTTCATGCGATGCTACTATCTCATCATTACCTTGACTCCAAGCAAGCACCCAAAAGGTATAAGCTCATTTGTGCTTCCATCTCTGACAAGGGGGAATGAGCTCAAAAGGTTTAGGCTATCAAACAACTTAGTGAGAGAGTCTCTAGATATGCGAGGAATGCATATTCCAACGGAGAAGGAGAGCCTGGTGCCTGATTACATGAAGAAGAAGAGCCTCACCAAGCTCAAGGACATGGTGGCCATGACGCCCAATATTGCAACACACCTTCGCATGTGTATGCAACACTTTGCTTTTCCTGCCCAATATAGATTCACCATGCCACCCAAGAAGATATGGTTTAGTTTGTATCTAGTAGAGACACAGAACCTCACCATCAACTTATCCCACTCGATAATTGATCAGATACACTTAGACCACAAATGATGGCCACGAAAGCATGTTTTATATGGATGTTGTGCTTTGACTAGAATCATTTATAGGTGTTTGGCTTATGACATCCCTATTCAACGAGCCCTGATGTGGAATCGAGTACAGCAGTTCAGAGGCCGGACATCCACTGGACCCCCTTCTAAGAAGATGAGAGGAACTATCCAAGTACCTTGTGCTCAACCACGTGGAGCCACCCGAATACGAGACGTTACCCCACCACCCTGAAGGGTTCGGCCATTCACACTACGACTTCCAAGACGCAGCACCGATGGCCCTAATTTGATATTTCCTCCCGTCCCAACCGATCTTGAATTTCTCGGTGGCGCACCCTTGAAAGAACTCACGAATGAAGACTTTGAACAATTGTTAAGAGACGTAGATCTTGAGGCAGAAGAGGAACAACAAGTGGAGAATGTTCAACCGTAGGCAACAACCTCCCAAGTACCTGTTACCATAGTTGAAATGGATGAAGAGGATGATGAAGATGAAGAATATGAGGAGGATGAGGCGGAATATGACCACAGGCATCAAGATGAACAGCAAGAAGGTCTAGAACTTGTAGGTGCGCCTGCATATAGAGCTCAACTACAAAGGTTATACAATACGATCGAAGCACTGCAAGAAAGGCACCAACTCTCCCTTGCATCAGGCCAAGCCTTGATGGAAGAAATGCTAGCAGACGACGGAGTAGATCAAAGTTTCATTAACACCCTCAAATTAGTGTCAGAATCGCTAGGAGTTCCGGAGGCTGTCCACACAGCAGTTTGCCAGCCTGTGAGGTATGAAAAATGCAAAGTCGAAACATTACCATGAGCAGGTAAGACTATCAAAATGTCCATCATCGAACCAGAAATAACCCTCGAAACCATAGCCACCCCCACCACCACTGTGGACCTCACTGCTGAAACTTTTGTTCAGACATCACCCATCTCTCCCCTCCCCACCCCCCATCCCTCCCTTCTCCACCCCCACCACCACCTACCACCATGAAAGAAACTGCAGTCATCACATCTACCTTCACTTACAACCCAACCTCATCTGCATCCTTCTTCTTTAGTGAGCCAACCTCATAGGACACCCTCTTCTCTTCCATCACCAATCCCCTGTACACTTCACCCTTTTTGTCCTCCGAGCCCATCACTGGCCACCCCATAATTCCGAGTGTGGTTGGAACCCCCCCACCCATGGAGGGCATCCTTTGTTTTCCAGCTTATCCCCCATTACTAGCACCCCCATCCCATGACCCATACCCCCCATCTGCTCCCTACGCCTCACTCAACCCAATCCCACCACCCCAATACCTATCTTTCATGGAGTAGTACATCCGCACTCCAGTGTCTCAAAGGCGGAGTCCCTAGATGCTTGCAACAACATCAATCTACACAAACACCACACTCACTTCACCTACCATACCAACTTACATGGTAGCCCCTGCACACACCACTCTATCCGACCCCATGGACATTTCACCAACCACAGCACCTCTCCCCACAATTCCACCATCTCCCCCTCCTCTACCCCCTACCTCACCACTCACCACGTCATTGGCCGACTCATCATTCACTACCTCCCTTCCCATTCCCACTTCCCCTGCATTCCAAACATTCCCCCTTGCATCTCATAATGTAAATAGCACATTTAATACATTACTTCAGTGTGCACATCAACTACAACAAGAATACCATCAACTGGAAGAACGTACCGCTTCCCTCCAAGCAGAATCTCAGTGCCTATAGGCTAGATTCAACACTCTAGAAGTTGATTACCAAATGCTCTTAGCAGAACATACCACTTTACAGCAGGCTCACACAGAATTGGAATAAAAGATATCGACGGTGGATGATAAAGCAGTCAAGGAACTGGAAAGTGTGCTCTAGGCACAAATGATATCCAATGCTACACTCAGACACAATCTTGGGCTATTGAGGAAGCATATGGCAGTAGCATTAGAAGAGAACAAGTGGCTTCAGCAACAAAACCAAGACAATTTTGAAGTAGCTATGGAAGGAACCGTAGGAACAACCATTAGCCCTACCAAGTATAGAGTGGTCCCATCAGACGACATTCGCATTTTACTTGAGGAGCATGCAATTTTTTTGGAGTCATATGAAAAGTTAGAGGCTAATGTGCTGACCTAAAGAAGTAGATTGCCAGTGTCCCCACAGCTCATTAGGAGCCGGTAATCTTGCCACAATCTACAGAAGAGTTAGAGATCCTCCGGAAGTAGCTGGCAGAACTCCAAGCACGTCTCTTACCATATGAAAGGCCACCCTCCCCAGCTGAAGAACCAGAACCTGATACAGTAGTGGAAATTCCCGTGGATGACAGATATGAAGAACCATATGAGTCGATGCCAATAGCCGGCGACCGAGTTATAGAGGAAGGACAGGACACTTTAGAAATTGGAGTCCCGGATTGGGTCAAAAGGGTTGAGAAAGTGGGACAAACACATATGATCATGTCGCCGTGCAAATTCAATCCCTCACAAATCTCGAAGAAACTGTTCTCCGATCTTCTTACTTTCAGCACCTATCCCACCAACAGTTAATCACAACATTAGAGCCACAATACATGCCCTACTATGTCTTGCTACATGATTATAATGCAGAAGTTAAAAGGCATACGGGGAAGGAGCCCACATTTGCCACTCAATTTGAGCCGGAGGACTTACCGGAAGATGCACGCACGGGCTCGATTTTCCAACCTAATTGGCATGCGTTACTTAGTGATTACGCTGAGATGATGAGCACCTGGGTAACCATGCCACTATATATCAAGTATAATCCATGCTTGTGCCCAATGTTCCATCGCAGGTCATGGCAAGCATTTGCAATCAAGGTACGCAACAATAAAGAATGCTTGGCATGGGTCAACTATCCATATTTTGCTCCACCTCGAGGGACCCCGACTATAGCCTACATATATCAACATTCGACACGGTCTACAAGTCTAAAGAATGTACCCGACATAGCAGCAAAAATGTGTATGAAAATATTTGAGCTCATGACAATTTTCTTCAAAACCTTTCAAAAGATACAGGCTCCATACATCTCTGCCCCCGGATTCTCTCAAGGTAACAAGGATTTAGTCTATGACATGAGCTAGACTCCCTCGGTCAATATAATCTTTGTCTGGCACACACGAATAAAGTATTTACCTGCATGCTTCAAGCAAACCTTTGAAGAAATGTTCTCTACAGGGTTCTCAGAATATCATTTGGAAATTTTCATTCCCATACCAACACATTTGCTACATCTATTCGCAGTAGAACAAGCCATACATGCAGATCAATTACGTCTGCCACATCCGGACGTTCCAAGACCAATTGATTGGGACCGCATGATGACAAACTTGGCTAGAGGACTACGTGTCCAAGAACATCAGCTTGCCACTCATGTCGTGGAATATTACATCCAGCACTCCCAGCAACAAGGGTCTGTCAGGGACGACAGACACGAGAGAGGGGGGGTGTTGATAGTAGTCAGGGCACCCAAGGACTGACGAGACAAGAAAGCCAATAGAAAGAGTCAGAGCAAAGAGAAGGACTAAGTAGACAAAGCAGTCAACAAAGATCTGGTAAATAGGCCATTCAATTTTTTCCAAATCAACATCTTTATAACAGTGATTCTCATCACTAACCATCATTGTAATTACCATTTCACCTTTTTGTAACTGCATTTTGTTCAAGTCAAGGAGTCCTCGATCTTGAGGAGTATTAGAAGTATCATCCTACCAATTTTTGTAATTTTTAGACCTTGTTTGAGCCCTCAAATAGGCCCTAGAACCTAATTTTTAACTAGGTCGAACACTAGGTCTGGACAGGGCCAAAACTAGTCAAAAACTGTAAAAAGAGCTAGAGAGCTCATTTTTGAGGTTAGCTTGTTGTAGAATTGAACTTGTAAGAGAACTTTTGAGTAATCTAAAGAACTCCATTGTCTCTCTCTTTGTTCTTGCCTTGTGTGCGCATGTGTGTATGTGTGTGCATGTTTGTGTGCTTCTCACTCACACACTTGTGCCATCACTTGTTCGAGGTCTTCATACCATCCTCACGTCTTCCCAGATTGATATTAAAGGAGGTGCTACTCATCAGTGAGCTACACCATGTCTATAGTTAAGGGTTCTTGATATAGCTTAACTCAGCATCCACTGATATAGTTAGGCATTACTTCACCTTCAAGAGTAGCTAGTTGAACCGCACCACTAGTTGATATCCTATTGATGATCATGGGTCCGTAACCTTGTTTCTCTAACTTGCGGGCATGTTGTTTTAGGGTGTAAACTAGCACCAAATCTCCTACTTGTAATCGTTGTCCTTAATATGAGCATCAAATTAGGCTTTCTATCTCTTCTTAGTGCCATAAATTCCTGCTATTGCTCGCAGTCTTGTCTCTCCTAATCATTCTAAGTCAAGTATTCTTGAGGAAAGCTCATGACCTGCCATTCCTACTCTTGAGAGATTTTGAGTGTGGGTAGCAAAAAGTCTAGAGGCAACACGACATTCTGACCAAACACCATTTGGAATGGTGTAGCATTAAGTATTGTTTTATAGGCTATGCAATAATCCCACAAAGCATGGTGTACTTGTTGATCCCAATCTGAACGTTGATTGTTCACAATTTTGGTGAGAATGCTGCAGAAAATCTTATTAGTACTCTCAGCCTGTCCATTAGCTTTTGGATGATACGGTGTCGATTTTTTGTGTACAAACATAAAGTCTTGTAGTAGACATTCAATGAGCTTGTTTAAGAAGTGAGTACC
This sequence comes from Ceratopteris richardii, assembly GCA_020310875.1. Taxonomy (NCBI): domain Eukaryota; kingdom Viridiplantae; phylum Streptophyta; class Polypodiopsida; order Polypodiales; family Pteridaceae; genus Ceratopteris; species Ceratopteris richardii. The sequence goes on from CM035420.1 coordinate 17,441,237, forward strand.
CCTATCACTTACAAGCTCGATAGGGAGTCTGTATCTTGCGAAGACATTCTCGAACAAGAACTTAGCAGTGGTGCGTTCATCGTTTTTCCTTGTCACCTTAGCTTCTACCCATTTAGTAAGATAGTCAATGAGAATGCCTGCCCTCCCATCATGGGTCGTAGGGGCATCTCATCCCTGCGTATGGGATATTGAGTCCTTTGACATACATCACATCCTTTTACGTAGGTGTGGGCATCCATATGCAGAGAGGGCCACCATAATCCTGAGAATAGCATGGCCTTGATAATGCGATCGGGTCCAAAATGGCCTCCTGTTGCACCTTGGTGTGCAATTTCCAATAGATTAAGATATTCACTTTTGTGCACACGTATCCTTAGATAACCGTCTTGTCCTCACTTATACAAAATATCACCAATGAGCTTGTATTCTAAGGCCTCTTGTTCTAGGCTCCAACTACGTGCTACACTCATGTCCTCTGGAAATGTCTTTGTCCTTAGATAAGTAACTAAAGGTTCACTCGAGTCTAGCATTAGGGTCACCTGGTATAAAGTAGCATTTTCTATTGGGGTTCTATCACAACACTTTTGACATTTGTCACATAGTCATCGGACATCTTTTTCCATTGTTGGCCAATACACACCTAACCTCTTTAAGTTTGATAGCGTCACTTGTCTAGAATGGTGTTTCTTCAGTGCACCTACATGTGCTAATTGCAATCAATTGTTATGCTGTTGTTCTTCTACACAACAGGCAAGGATATTATGATGGTCTTGCCTATAGATACTTCTTGTGAGAAGTTGATATCTCTGCACCCTCACTACCTCTTTCTCTTGGGTTCTTACTTGAAGGTTCTTAGGTCCATATGTCAGTACTGGAACTAATGACTTAGCCCATTTAGGGACAATCTTGACATTGAAGAGATAAGCATCTAGTAGCTCATCTGCTACCCTAGTAGCTGCTTCTCCTAAAGTATGCTAGAGAGGTGGTATGCTCTTAAGTGTGTTTTCCCCTTTTTGACTACAACTTCAAAATCATACTGCATCAAGAGTAGAAACCAACATATTAATCTACCGGTGTTGCATGGTTTGTTGAACAAATACAAAAGGGCTTGGTGGTCAGTAAAAAATTTAAACTTATTTGCCAATAGACAATGGTGAAACTTCTTCATTGCATAGACCATTCCTAGTCCCTCTCGCTCAGTAGTGGGGTAGTTTCCCTCTACAACGTTCAACTGCCTACTGGCGTATGCAATTGGAAAATCTATATTTCCTTCCTCTGTGGGTTGTGCCAACACACATCCTATGGCATGATTAGAAGCATCTACATGTACATGAAAAGGTTTATTCCAATCAGGCATGGCTAGAATGAGTGCAAAACACAATCATCGTTTAAGCTCACTAAAGGAACTCTCGCATTCTTCTGCCCACTCAAAGTTGGTTAGTAGGTTGTAGAGTGGTTTAACAATGATTGCATACATATGTATGAATCATCGGTAATAATCGCAATGGCCCATAAATGCTTGTACTTCTTTTATGTTCTTTGGCCTGTGTAATTCATTGATTACTCGTACCTTATCTTCATCTGTGGAGATTCCATTTTCTGAAACTATATGACCGAGTATCTTGCCTTGTCTGACCATAAAAACACACTTCTCTGGGTTTAAACAGACTTGATATTCCCTACACTCTTTGAAGATGCGTTCAAGCTCAAGGATATGCTATGTTCTATGCACTAAGTGAGCACACATGTCATCCACATACACTTCTAAGTTCTTTCTTAAAAACTCTTTGAACACGTGGCACATCAACCTTTGGAAAGTTGCAGGTGCGTTCGTCAGCCCAAAAGGCATTACACAAAACGCAAAGGTACCCCACTCATTGGCAAATGACATCTTGTGTTGGTCCTCGGGGACAATGGCAACTTGATTATAGCCTGAGAACCCGTCAAGGAGGCTGTACACTTCCTTGCCTGCAACTCTTTCCAACAGGTGTTCTATAATGGGTAGAGGGTAACTATCCCTAATGGTGGTAGCATTGACCTTCTTTAAGTTAATGCACACTCTCAACTTACCGTTCTTCTTAGGCATGACTATGATGGGTGAGACCCATTCGGTGTGTTCTATTTCGTAGATGAATCTGGCTTCTATGAGTCTCTCTATTTCTTCCTTGATTTTCAATGCATAATTGTCATTATACATATAGGGTTTTTGCTTAGTGGGTCTTGCCTCGGTGGTCATGGGTATCCTATGGAAACATATGTCAGGATCTACCCCTTTCAAATCTTTGTAAATCCATGCAAACACATCCCTATACCTCTTCAATAGAGCAATCAAAATTTCTTCCTCCTTGTCAATCAAATCATGTCCTATGTATGTGCATCATTCTTCTCCTTCCTCGATTGCCTCTACGACTTTCTTCGTGGTTTCCTTATTTGTTGGAGCAAAGCAATCATAAATTGATGATTACAAAGAGCTTGAAGCAAGTCAATGATCAGATTGAAGTAAAAGAAGTCATTTGAGAAAGTGAAGAGATCTTAGAAGTGAAGCTTGTATACATATGTACATTACAGATGGAAATTCTTGTACTATGAGTGTAGATGATCCTTAGGATGGTAAAGAGTAATGTAATAGACCTGAGATAAGTCTAGAATCATATGTATATAAGTCAATGATGTAAAGAAATACAAGTGAGAATCACTAGAAGCCAAGTATCATTCAGATAGATGTGTAAAGAGTCATCTTCACGGGTTAGCGTCGAATCTTTCTCTGATTTCTCTCAGCCTGATCATGTCGATCAAGAAATATTTTGTACACATCTAATCTAGAAGCTAATGAAGCTATATTCAAAGTTTCATAGTCTAATTCCTTTCATGCTATGAGTATGATCAATAGGAACATGTGTATGTAAAGTCTGTAGGTAGACCTCTCAGAGTGGTGCATTTTTTTGTTTCAATGTTTTGCTTAGATCTCAGGGCACAGTGTAAAGTTTTTGATGAATGAGCATTCAAAATCTAATTTAGAAGGTAAGGAAGCTATGGCTAAAAGCATTTAGCAAAACGGGATCTATGCTATGAGAAATCGACCTTAGAAGTTAGCTATGTCAAAGTCGCTTGTTCAAGAAGATAGTTTCTAACATAGTTTTGATTTTAAGGATCAAATTAAATTTTTAATGATTCTTTTGAAGGAATAATGGTTGACATGATTGCACAAAAGTAGCATGGAGATATTTGCATCATTAGTTTGAAGAAATCTGAAGTTATGTGTAGGTAACGAAGTCAATCTTTAAAGCAGACTTCTTGAAGAGGAAAGATTCTCACTCAGAGAAGTGATAATTGAAGATTTGGTAAATGAAGGTAACATTTGTGTAAAGTTTGGTCCATAACTGATATATAGGTGCTCATAAATTAGTATAGATCAAACCTTTGGAGATTTAGAGGTCTCCAACAGCGGTATCAGGGCTTAAGGAGCAATACAAGTGAAGTAAAGGCATTGCAAGGTGGACAAGGTCAAATTCTTGAAGGTGGACAAGGTCAAATTCTTGAAGACAAACTGAATAAGTAGAAAGCATGAGTTCAAAGGATCAATCAGGCTTAGAGCTTCATATCAAAGGTACACTATATTATCATAAATCCTAGTAATTGCAGACAAAGAAGATCAAAGATGGGAGAAAGCTTGCAGATTGATAAGCTAAATACGGAGAACTATCGAGCTTGGTCCATGAGGATGGAGGCACACCTCATGAGCAAAGATTTGATGGCATTCATTACAAGAGAAGAAGAAAAGCTTGAGTTTGAAGATCCTAGTGTTCCAACTAGGGAGGAACTTGCAGGTTTGAAGAATTGCATGAGGAAGATGCTCAAGCTAGGAGTATCATTTACATGGTTGTAAATGATTATCTTCTACCTCACATCAGAGGATTAGAAAGTGCAAGAGATGTGTGGAATGCTTTGGAAGAGCATTTCCAAAACACAACCAAGTGAAGGAAGTCCTCATTATGGGCAGAGTTCACAACTTTCAAGAAGAAAAGCTCAGAATCGATTTCTGATTATGTGGAAAGGATGAAGGATATTGCAGATAGCTTGGGAGCAGTAGATGAAGATATTGAAGAGGATAAGTTGGTAAGGCAAATACTCACAGGTCTGAGAGGAGATGAGAAGTGGAAGCCTTTCATATTGTCCATAGAATTGTCACTAGATCACTTTACTCCTGATCTTAATCAATTTCTAGGACACATGCTAACTTTTGAGCAGGACATTAAGGGAGACAATGATAGGAGTGCAAGTCAGGCTATCTACTCCAAGGACAAGAAAAAGAATGGAAAAGGGAAGCAGTCAACTCATGATGAAGGAACTTCAAGTCAAGCTAACTTTACAAAAGGAAATATGAACTTCAGAGGTAAAGGAAGAGGAGGCAAGAACAAAGATAATACAAAAGCTTGTTGGATTTGTGGCAGAACCAATCATTTGGCAAATGATTGTTGGTATAACAATCAAAATGGTGGAAGTAATAACCAGAACTTCAATCAAAGACGTAGAGGAGGCAGAAACCAAAGAGGCAACTTCAGAGGAAGAGGTGGTAGGACATCATATGCTAGAGGAGGTGGAAGAAGTTTTCAATCTCAGTCCTACAACAATAACTATTATAACTATGCATCAGATCAGAAGGATGACATGACTCTTATCTTGAATGCAACACATGAAGCAGTAGGAGAAGACCAAAGGATGTTCTATATCGACTCAGGATGTAGCAATCATGTGAGTGGCAATATATCATTGATGACTGATATGGAAGCAAAGGTGAATGGACATACAGTTCAAACAGGTGAAAAAACCAAGCATAAAGTGGAGAGCATTGGTTCAATTAAGACAAAGAGTGGGAGTACACTCTTAAGAAAGGTGTTGAGATATCAAGCTCAACATGTGATGATCCAAGATGACACGTACCACTTTTTCATTTCTTTGACATGTATAGTGGTCACGCCGGTATATGTCAGGGATACTTCATTGAGCTTTATTAGATTTATCTACCGAGAGTGATGGCACATTTGTTTCTTGCCAGCTCACTCATTTGTGGACATTAGTTTTTTCCTTATGTACTGATCTTTATATATTGCACTTGTTGTATTCTTGTTTCGAGGTCATTCTTGTACATTCCTTTTATGTAATAGAAGAAGAAGAAGAAGATCATTCTTCCTTGCCTCAATCTGTGTGTGTGCTTCTCCTTGAGAGTGAGAGTGTGTGTGTGAGCTCTCTTCTTTATCTCCTTCCTCGTGACATGGTATCAGAGCCAGCGTGGTTGTAGAGAGCTCGTGGAGAAGGCGACGGTGAAGACTACGCGGCAAGAAGTGGAGAAAACGTGATTTCACAAACCGCCTCCAATTGCTATGAAAATCGGCATGAAGGTAGAAGACCTCAAAATATTTTCAAGAGTTATCCCTTTAGGGTCACTTGTTTTTGTTAGATTGAAGTTTCGGAGCCATCTCAACCTCCGTTTCGAGCCCGCAAGGTGGGGCCCATAGAAAAACCAGGTCAGTTTTAGAAACTGTAACTTGCGTTGTGTTCGGTGACACTCATATATTCTAGATCCAGAATTTCAAGCGATTCCACGTACTACTGATACACAAAAACTGTATTTTTCTAAGATCGAACTATCACATCATAGTGCGACAATGCTCAAGCAGAAGTGTTGCTTGTAGTGTTTTACAGTGTTGTGAATTGTTGCAAAAATGGAAAACGCAGATGGAATGAGTCAACTTATGAGCGATAAGCTGGACAAGAACAACTTCCATGCTTGGAGATTCAGAATGACGAAGTTTCTAATGGGAAAAGTCTATTGGAAGTACATCAAAGGAGAGAATCAAAATGCTCCACAGTTACTAGAAACGAATCGGACTGCAGACCAGTTAAGAGCATATGACAAATGGAATCAAGGAGCACGAAAGGTAATGTATTGGCTATCTGTTACCATAAAGGATAGCATGATTGGACACATACAGGATGCTAAGACTCCAAAAGAGGCTTGGAACAGTTTGGTCACTTTGTATGAGACTAATACAAAGGCACGGAAATTGCAACTCAAACACGAGCTGCATACATTGGAAAAGAAGAGCATGTCGGTAAGTGACTACACTGTAAAAAATCAAAATCATATGTGAGTCACTTGCATCTATTGGTGTGAATGTAGATGATGATGATAAGGTGGAAGTGTGCCTTCGTGGATTAGGAGCTACATATAAGCAGTTCAGAACTTCCATATAGACCAGGGAAAATATTCTGAATTTTGTTGATCTGGTATCCATGTTGATCATTGAAGAAAAGAATCTTGGTGAGGATTCAAACTCCCAAGGAAAGCCCAGTTCTGAGCAGGTATTCTACTCTGGCAGAGGTAGAGGTAGAGATAGACGTTTTGGAAATGGAAGAGGAAACCGTAACCAAGACCAAGGTCAACAACAAAATCACGCAGGAGGAAGAGGACAATTTCGAGGTAGGGGGAGCCAAAGAGCTCGCGAAAATTTCCAAAGAAATGATTCAGGTAATGATAGTAAAGGATGCTGGAATTGTGGTAAACCCAGACACTTTGAACGTGATTGCAGGTTGAAGAATCAAAATAACAGAAGGCAGCAAAACAACTATGCATCCACAAGTGCAGATGATTCTGAGAAGCTATTTATGGTTCAACATCACATGATGAATACGATGTCTGCTGGTGTTTCAAAATCGAATGATAATGTCTGGTATGTTGATTCAGGTGCTTCAAATCACATGACCAATCATGGAGAATGGTTTAGTAGTTTGCAAAAAATGCCAGTTCCTGGATATGTTGAAACAAGTGATGATACATCGCATCCTATTTAGCATACAGGAAACATAGCATTGTCTATGGAGGACGGGAAGGTAAAACATCTTGCTGATGTGTTGCATGTTCCAAACATAACAAAGAATCTGGTTCTGTTGGACAAATGGTTGACTAGGGATTACAAGTCAGGTTCAATGCTGATGGATTATATGTAGAAGAGTACAAGCACGATGGACGATTGGTTGCCAAAGGAAACAAAGTGGGTAGGATGTACACCTTAAATATGAAGATTCCTAAAATGAATGCAGCCATGTTTTTAAAAGGTGCAGGAGTTATTGCAGATATAGAGATATGGCACAAACAGATTGGACATGCAAACTTGCAAAGGCTGAAACTGATGCAGTCAAAGGAGATTGTCCATGGAATACCAGATTTTAAAGTTGCAGAAATGCAAAAGGTATGTGCAGCATGTCAATTTGGTAAACAGTCAAAAGCATCATTTCCACATGACAAGCATGTTAGTGAGAATGTACTAGAAGTAGTACATATAGATGTTTGGGGTCCAGCAAAGACCACATCTATGGGCGGTTGCAAGTTTTATGTTACTTTCATTGATGACCATACACGCAAAGTATGGGTATATTTCATGAAAGAGAAGAGCGAGGTGTTCACTCACTTCTAGAATTTTAAAGCTATGGTGGAAAAGCAGACAGGGAAGTACATTTAGACATTAAGATCTGATGGAGGAGGTGAATACATTTCAAATGAGTTCAGCAGTTTTCTAAAAAATCATGGAATTTGGCGTCGATTTTCATGCAAGTACATACCACAATAGAATGGCGTTGTTGAACACAAAAATAGACATATTGCAAAAATAGCAAAAGCCTTGATGGCTGAGAAGAATATGCCTCATTGTTATTGGGCAGAAGCTCTGCATACTATTGTATACATCATGAACAGAACTCCAACTGCTGTTGTACATCAAGTTACACCTAAAGAGAAGGTTACAGGTAAAATGCCAAACTTATCACATCTGAAAGTTTTTGGCTATATTACATATGTACATGTTCCAGATGAGTTGGGGATGAAGCTTGATCCAAAAGCAGAAAAATGTGTCTTCATTGGATACTCCCTTGAGCAAAAGGGGTACAAATGTTATAACCCACTCACACGATAGGTGAAGGTGAGCAGAGATGTGGTATTTGATGAAATGTCAAGCTTCTATGCAGATGCCAAAGAAGGACTTAATCTTGAACCAAATGACAAAGAAAATGCTGAAAAATCAAGTGCAGAATCTGAAGCTTTGAGTGGACCAGATGCATCACCAAGCAATAGTTCCAACTCAAATCCATGGAGTGGAAGATTGCGTGGAAATTTCAATCCAGCAAATTCATCAAATACATCCAAGAAAGGTAAAGAAAAGCTTTCTGCTAGTAGTAAAACATGTGCATGTTTTGAAGATGTTGATGGAGATTCAAGTGGTTCAGAAAAGAGTCTTGATGAGGAACTTGGATTGCCCTCTGTGAAGACTCCAGGACTAAGAAGGGCACATGCAGATGATACAAGGAGAAGTGACCCAGGACCAAGAAGATCTGGGAGGATGCGTAATTGAGTGCAACGATTGACATATGATAGTTACATGGCTTGCCATTGTGCTTACATGACAAAGGTAACACAAGATGCTGAACCTTCTTGTTTTGAAGATGCAATTGGCAATGCAGATTGGGAAAAAGTTATGGATGAGGAGATGGCTGCACTTTATGGAAATGATACATGGAAGTTGGTTCCATTGCCACAAGGAAAGAAACACATAGGCTGCAAATGGGTTTACAAGGTAAAGCATAATGCTGATGGTAGCATAAGCAGGTATAAAGCACGATTGGTAGCCAAAGGTTATGCACAGACATATGGCATTGATTATGAGGAAACATTCAGCCTTGTAGCTAAAATGTCTACTGTCAGAACACTTGTTGCATTAGCTACAGCAAAAGGATGGACTTTGCATTAGATGGACATGAAGAATGCTTTCCTACATGGTGAGTTACAGGAAGAAGTATGTATGGACCAGCCACAAGGATATGAAGATTCAAAGCATCCAAAATATGTTTGCAGGTTGCAAAAGGCTTTGTATGGGCTGAAGCAAGCCCCTCGTGCATGGCATGCAAGGATTGCTGATTACTTAACCAGCATTGGGTTCTCTATGTGTGATGCAGATCACTCACTATATGCAAGGAAGGGTGATGATGGCATCACTATTGTGGCTATTTATGTTGATGACCTGATTGTAGGTGGTGATAATGAAGAAAGCATCAAAGAGGTAAAGAAACTTCTTATGCAGGAATTCGACATGAAAGAGCTTGGTGTGTTGCGCTATTTCTTGGGCATTGAGTTTATACATACAGAAATAGGTATATGGATGTCGCAAAGGCAATATGCCTTGAATATGCTGCAAAAGTATGGTATGGCTGATTGTAAGCCAATTTCTATGCCATTAGATCAGAATTTGAAATTGGATACTACATCAGGTGAAGCATTGGAAAATGCTACTATGCACAGGAAAATTGTGGGAAGTCTTATATATCTCACAATTACAAGGCCTGATCTAAGTTATACTGTTGGACTTGAAAGTCAATTTATGCAGGTTCCCAAGAAGCCACATTTGGATGCTCTGAGGTGCACTCTATGTTATGTGAGTGCTACTTTGGATTATGCATTGTTTTATGAAGCTGGTGTAGATTTGCAGGTTCATGGATACACCAATGCAGATTCGGTTGGTAGTTTAATCTTCAACAGCACGTCCAAAGTTAAATGGCATTGAACTTTAGTGTTCCTAATAGCTTCTGTATTCCTAGGAAGAATTGAGTTATCTCCCTTTACTTGAATAGTGGGAGATTTCACTTGAATTGAATAGTCTTCCCAAGGGCCCATAAAGTGAGGTAACTCTTGCAAAGAGTTAGATTCAAAACTAGTGTGCTCACTTGGCCAGTCATCTACTTGATCTCCATATATAGATGGGATGTCTACAAGGAACTCTTCTCCTGAGTCATCAATCTCGAGTATGGGTGGTTGAGATTATTGTTCCTGTTCCATCTTTCTTCTTGAATCTCTTTCAAGATGGCATGTGAACCCATTTGATGATTTTCTAAATCTACCTAGCCCGTTTGAATAGAGTGGTCGTCAAAGGTTCAGTTGGGCTAGTTTGTTTGCTAGAGCTAACTTTCATAAGGTTACATAGGACTTGTCCTAGTTTCTCTACTAGTTCTTGAAAGTGTAACTCATGCCTATTCATAATTTCCCAATTGAGGTATTGTGATGCTTCAAACATTGCCTGGGCTAATTCCACCATTTTCATGCATAGTTTGGTTCTCTCAATTTCTAAGTCAGCTCTTGGGTAATTCTTGCTAGATTCTCCTAGTTGTGATCCTTCTTGTATTCTTTCTTGATAAGCTTTGAACATCATATCAAGGTTTTCTGGGGTGGGGTTTGCTAGTATTGATCCTGATTTAGAGGTGACTATTCGTGGTTTAGCCTCTCGTGATGCCATTTCTAAGATTTTAGCTCTGGTTACCCTTAGGCTTTCCTCTAACTCGTTGATCTTTTTACCCCATTTTCTCTTGTGTCGCTCTCGTGACTCTTTCCAAGTTCTCGATTTCTTTCCTATTGATTCTCCTACTTCGCTGGCTTCAACTATTTTTCCTAGGTTTTCTGGTTGTATTTGCCCTTGGGCTTGGGCTCTAGTAACTGCCTGGATGGGTATATACTAGGGTATGGAACCTTCAAAATGTTGCACTATGCATATCACATTGATGGGCGTTACTTTTGTGGAGGTGTTCGTAGGGCTCTTGGGGCAATCTCTTATGAAGTGATCCTTTCCACATTCAGAGAAAAAGCCTTGAATATTGAAATATTGTGACTATAGTGCAGTTGCTACATGTGGAGAATCTTGTATGAAGTGCTCTCCTTGGCATTTCTTACATGGTCCTTGGAATTCTCCTCTCATGTAGCATATTTTACTGAAACTACATTAGCATGGGGTGGAAGTTGTTGTCCTAGGACAGTTGCGGTCTAGGCTTTTCTTGATATGGCACTTGATACTGGGGGGGGGGGGGGGCACGATAATATTGATGTGGCTGGTACTACCCTTAGTATCTACGTAGGTGATATTGTTGAGGGTAATTCCACCTAACCACTTGTTTATTATATGGGCAATCCTGAGCAGTGTGGTTTGTGTATCCTTGCTCTATGGTACAATACATTCCATTGGAGTTTCCTATGGGTTGCAGTGCATGTGGACACATGTTCGTCATATGGTCACCTCCACAAGTATAACACCTTTGAGGAGGGGAAAATTTGATGCCTCGTTTTACTAGAAACTCCCAAACGTTTGGCCACTTGTTCCGCTAAGTCCTCTATTGAATTGGAACGTCTGGATTAAGTCTTAGTGGTGTTATCCGAATCTTTGTGAGCCTTCACCAGTTCTAGCTCATCTCCTAAGTTATCTTCCGTGTCTACACAGATCCGTAAACATTGATCCAAGGTCCTTGGCTCCTTCAAGAAGACGTATAATCTCAGCTTAGCACTCAGTAGACTGTCTATGAACAAAGCTATTAATTTAGCTTGAGTGGGTACTTCCAATGGGGGACATCTTTCTATGTACCGTCTAAATCTTTGGCTGGCCATCCTCACTATCTCTTGAGGGATTTGTTTGAATGTGTGTATCAAGAAAAATGTGTTCTGTCTGATTCCACTCTTGGAAAAGTCCAAAATGAAGGACTCCATCGTGTGGTGGATGTCTCTAAGTGTTGGTGCAATGGTTAGAACCTATCCAATGCAACACCTTTTAGAGTGAGTCTAAAGGCATTAAATTGTGTAAACATGTCTTCAACTTGTTCAGTCTGTAGCACTTGCTTGAATTCTGCTACATGCTTGTAGGGATCTCCTGATCCGTCAAAACAATTCTTCATTGCCTTCACTAATTGAGTAGGCCTAAAGGCTCTAGGGTGGTCTTTTGGCCGCATCATGAAGACTCAAGCGTAAACATGTCTCCATAGGAGTGGCAATAGGCTTAGAGTCTTCAAGGCCAAAACACTACAATAATGTTTCAATATATTTTGTTTGACACAAATCCATTCCACCATCAATGTGCATAAACTAAATTCCCAAATAATGATGCAAATGCCCCGAATCAGGGTCCTCAAATGAGGCATGCAAATCAGCCTTAAAGTAAGCAATATGTTTCTCAATAGGACCAGTGAGCAGTATGTCATCAACATAGACAACAATGATCGAAAGCACATCATTAGCATGCTTAACATATAAGGTGCTTTCAGTTGGATTGTTCTCAAAACCATGTGCAATCAGATAGGCATGTATCTTCGCATACCAAGCATGTGGTGCTTGCTTTAAACCCTATAATGCCTTCTTTAACCTGCACACCTGGTTTTCATGCCCTTTCTGCACAAAGCCACAGGGCTGAAAAATATACATTTCTTCCTGCAAGTCACCATTCAAAAATGCTCTTTTAATGTCTAGCTGATATACATTCCAACCATGATGGGCTACAAGTGCACAGATGCTCTGAATAGTAGTCATAGGACATGTAGATGCAAAGGTTTCATCAAAATCAATGGTTGTTTCCTGCACATAACCCCCTTTGCAACAAGCCTAGCCTTATACTTGTCAATTGTTCCATCACGCTTATGCTTCAGCTTATAAACCCACTTAGTTCCAATGGCCTTCTTGCCAGGAGGCAAGTCACACAAAGACCAAGTACCATTCTTCATTATAGCATCATATTCATATTGCATAGCATCCATCCAATTTTCTGAATTGTGTGTTTCATCAAATGAAACAGGCTCATTCTCATCACAGAGACTAGATGCAGCCATAACATAGAAATCTGATGCAAAAGAGGCATTATGAGAGCTTGAACGAGTATGATATGACAGAGGTGCATCTAATTTGCTATCACACAAGGTCTGCACCAGCCATTTTGGCATAGTTTTTGCCTCCTCAATATCAGCTCTCTCATCAGCAAGTGCATCATGTATATCTACATCAGAAATGGGATGATGTGCATCATTACATGAAACATGCAAAGGCTAAGAAGTTGCCTCATTAGGACCAGCACTAGACTGTCCACTTGTAAAAAGAGGCAGCAAACTATCATACACGTCTTTGGAACAAACAGATGTCTCCTAAGTACATGAAAGCAATGGCTGAATAGCATCTTCCACAAAGACAACATCACGGCTAACCAGAATGCATTTAGCTTGTGGATGATATAGACGATAGCCTTTACTTTCAAAACTGTACCCAACATTGATGCATTTTACAACTTTATCATGCAATTTTTGTGATGTTGTTCCGGCACTAATGCATATGCCAAACAAACAAAAACATGCAAATGAGCAACACATGGCTTGCGATCATCCCAAGCCTCATATGGAGTGATAGACTGCAGTGCTTTAGTGGGACACCTGTTAAGTACATATGTTGCACACATGACAGCCTCAAGCCAAAAACTATGTGGTAAAGCCTGACTCTTGACCATAACAAAGGCAAGTGGATTTCATATGTGTATTTGAAGACTAACTAAGATAGTTTTCATGGGCACACTTTATTTGATCATCCAATGAAAGGAAGCGAGGCTAGAGATACGAGAGGGTCCTCCAAATTGCATTTTAAAGCTTCATTTAAGCTTGCCAATTTTCAACAATATCCACTTCTACTTTAGTGAAAGAGAAAACACTTCATAGCTTTACAAGAACTTTCAAAGCATGATATGCTTGGAACATTAGTGTTTCCACATTTACCTCTTGCTAAACTTATTTGTGAAAGGGTATTCTTTTACACATACAAATACATTGTTCCTTCTATATATGAAGATTATAGAAGGTTAGAGCTTATTAAAGTTGATTCTCTTCTCAGTCTAGAGTGGCCACAAGCTAATGTTTGGTCCATGTCATCTTTCAAATGAAAGATGTTAATGGGCATACATAACTCTCTAAAATTCACACGAGTGTCTAGATCTTTGAGTTTACATTGGACTCTACCAATCCATTGTTTTGTGTTTATATTTCAAGGTATTTTTTTTGTAACAAATACTACAATGTCCCTATGTAAAGGCATTACATAAGAGGTAGTAGGAAGTTTATTAGGAGAAAATTGGGGTTACATAGAAAGATGGTCAAAAGAGAGATATGATCATTGAAGTTTTTGATTGCAGTTTCTTAGAAACTATATTCTTATATCTTATTATTTCTTTCAATATTCGATGATCTCATGTAAAATTTTGTTCTTTTCTTGTGTGCATAATTAATGTGTGGTTTATTGCATTAATCTTTAAGCAACAATCCGATTAGCTCATCTTTGGATTGACAAATTAAAGAAGTTTCTTGAATAATTGAAGAAGAAGAAGTTTAACTAATGAGGCAAACAAAATGCTCTTGGGAATTTAAAAAAATTAATATCGCCATAAAAATGAGGTCTATCCTTAAGAGGTTAATTACAAAATGATGCCTTGTTTTGAAAAAATTTTGCATTATCTATCCTCTTGTTCTTCACTCTTTATGCCTTGAAATCACTTGTCTTGCACATTTTTCTGCTTGAAATATATGTAGCAAGCTTTCTTGCCACACACACACATATGTGTGTTTATGTGTGTGCGTGTGTATGTGTGTCCGTATGTATGTATGTATTGAATACAAATGCTTCTGAGATGAAAGATACGGAGGTCACATCTAATGCAAGATAGATTTTTTGATAGTCAAAACAACCAGAAATTCCCAACGTCCACATCGAGACCACTAGTTTATGTGGAAGAGATTCTGGAAGGTATAAAAGAACTCAAACTTGATTCTGTGACACTATAATAATCAATGATATCAAGAGATGATTATGGAAGATAATAAACTTAGATGGAATTCACCTGAGATACCATTCTAGTTGATAAAGATAAGGAGATAAAATAGTATGAGGATGATACGTTCATGAATTTTTAGTGTGCGTACATCAAGTCTATATATATGAGCAAGGAGATCAATATGAGGATTTTATTCAGGAGAAAGAAAGCCTTCGGGAAGAGAATTCAAGTTTTCCATATGATGAACTAGTTTTAAGTAAGCTTGACAACTCAATTAAATTAGATAAGGTTAGTGATCTCGGTGTCAAGACTTCTCAAAGTGAGAAACATGGGGCATTGGTGAATAACACTTCTGGAGTTCAGGAAACTTCCACCACTAGTCCTCAAGATGCAGGAGGGGGTGAGAGCAATGAGACTTATTCGGAGAACCATGGAAATCATGATGGACCTATGAGAGGGTGATTTAATGAGATGGGATGAAGTCTTTGATGATTAAGTGCATGATCAGTGCTTGAGTTTGATTAATTATGAAGATATATTTTCTATGGATGTTAATGGTAATTTTGTATTGTTGGCAGTAGCCAGAGGCACAAACGAGGAGGAAGTATGTGAAGGCAGAGTACAATGAAGTAGTGGGGAGCCAAGCGCATTATTTTTTCAAAAGAAATATGTTTTATAATACTTTTCAAACTCTCAACAATGATTTTCATCACTCTTGTACCATATGTAACATAGAAAAACCCCTTTTGTAATTAGTAGCTCCATTTTGTGCAAGCCGAGGAGTCCTCGAACTTGAGGAGCTTAGGTAGAATGAGCCTACCAATTTTGGTTATTTTTAGACCTCGTTTAGACCTTCAAATAGCATCTAGAACCTATTTTTTAACTATGCTGGTCACTAGATGTGAAACCCGTCAAAACTATTCAAAAAATTGTAAAGAGACCTAGAGAGCTCATTTTTGAGGTTAGCTAGTGTAAACTTGTATGAGCTAGTGTGAGCTTGAGCTTGTAATTGAGATCTTGAGTAATTGAGTCTATTTTTCCTATCTTCCATTGTGTCTTGCTTGTCTCTTCATTGTGTGTGTGCATCTCCATGCTTCTCACCTTCACCCTCACTACATCTCGCATTCATGATCTTCATATCACTCCTATCTCTTCTGCAGATTGACATTAAGGAGGTGGAGCTTCTTAACATGATGCTTACCATTGTGCTAGAACAACACGAAATTTGGCACCGTTGTTGGGGATCGGGTCTAGGATGAATGTGTGATGGTAAGAGTATAGCAATAAGTGGCATTGAAAGGTAAAAGTTTCAGTTTTTGTTGTTGTTTTTAAGTAGTTTTTGGTGTTTTCATCTCCTCTACACTCCTTCACCACCGCATCATCTTCTTCCACTCCGAAAAAATAAAAAAATTCACCATATCCACCTATCCTCCTCATTTCCCCTCATTTGTGCATATGAGAGAGAGAGAGAGAGCTTTTGTGCTTTTGTTGTTGTGTGTGTTTTCAAAGCTTCCAGTACAGTTCTCCAGAGCAGTAGAAAAGCTTCCAAAAGGTAAGTAATTGACTTTTTCTCAGAATCTGCCATTGGAGTTGGACCATCGTGATGGTCTGACAAAGTCCGCACTTTTGGTAAGCGACCACACCACGAGATAGGTGACCCTTGTGCACACACGAATCCACATTTGCATTCTCAAAATCATCACTTTGGAGGACCATCACGATGGGCTCACGCCATCGCGATTGTGTCACACCATCGCGATTGGCTCACGCCATCGCGACGACTCGGCCGGACCATCGCGATGGTCTCACACCTTCGTGACGGTTCATTTGAACCATCGTGAGAGTCACTGACCATCGTGACGATCCCGTTGATCCCACGTCATCGCGATTGGCCCACGCCATCGTGACGGTTCACCTGCCATGTGTCAAGATAGACCATCGTGATGCTTCAAAATTGGACCATCACGATTGGCTCAAGCCATCACACCTCGTGACCATTGCAACCGGCTCACGCCATCACGATTGTTGCATTGATCATTGACCATCACAACGGGCTCATGCCATTGTGATTATTCATTAGCTAGACCATCACGATGCCTCGCACACTCAGGCCTTTGGGATTGGACCACGCCATCGAGATGGTTCACCTGAGCCATTGCGACGGTCTCAGACCATCGCGATGTCGAAGAAGGAAGCAAGTGAATGGGAAGAGCCGGTGTGGGGTTGGATCAGGCCCCCTAGTGTGCGTAGTTCCCACTATCCAGCAAGCGGCGTCTGTGCGCTGGGCGCCTCGCCCACTCTATGGTGTGGCGATCGTCGAAAGGCCCCTACCCCCTCGAAAGAGACAGGACGACATGCATACATGTAAGACTGTAGGCGTCGAGAGTGAGAAAATCCTGATATGGTGTGCAGACAAACTCAATGATACAATGTAAATGCCACTGAAGTCCTCCAATGAAATCTCAATTATACAAAGATTTATGCTATTGTGTGGGTCGATAATACGCAAATCCGCTACAGGGCAGAACAGGTGAATACAAATATAGGCCGTCGCTACAGTGCAGATCAGAATAATATAAGGTAGACCTCCTGCTACAGTGCAAGAAGTCGCCCTCGAGTCTCGACACTCTTCAAAACATTTCTTTTCTTCGGTCTTCAGTCCAAGCTTTACTTCAAGTCTTCTCTTTACTTCATAAAACCACAGTAGCTTCCAATCATGTAGTAACCTAGAGAGTAGACGCACAAGGAAGATCCACGAGGAGGGTAATCTTTATCTTCAGTCTTCATTCGCTTTCGTCACTTCATATAATCTCTGAAACCATCAACTTCAATACCTGGAAAGAGATTCCACACAAATGTCCACAGGGTGGGGTATCATGTTAGTATATTAAAAACTCATGATAAAAAACATATTAAGCTTAATTTTATGACGTACACACACTTAGGCAAATGGAGGAAAATATCATGTGCATTTAAAAAACATATGCATGGCCTCTTTAGACTACACACAAATACTTTGATTTTTGGTTTTGGAAATCTTGTTTTCTCTCTCTTTCTCTTTTCTTCTTTATAATTCTTCTTTCTCTTATCTTTTTCTTGTTACTCTTATTCCTACTTCACTCCTTTTTCCTCCCTTCCTTTTCTTCTTCAATTTTCCCTCTCTATTTCTTTCTTTCTTTATTCCTTTCTTCTACCTTTCTTTCCCTCTTTTCTTCTCTCCCCTCCATTTCTCTTCCCCTCTTCTCTTTTCTTCCCTCCATTTATCTTCCCCTATTCTCTTTTCTTCCCTCCATTTCTCTTCCCCTCTTCTCTTTTCTTCCCTCCATTTCTCTTCCTCTATCTTTTCTCTTTTTCCTCCCCTTTATTTCTTCAATTTTTCCTTTATCTTTTTCTTTTTACTTCCCTTTTCTTCTTTGTTCTATGTTTTCTCTTTATTTTTCTATGCTTCTTTCTGTTCTCTCTATTCTTTTGTTTTATTTTATTTTTCTTTTAATCCTTTTTTTATTTTATTCATTCTCTCTCTCTCTCTCTCTCTCTCTCTCTCTCTCTCCCCTTCTCTCTCTCTCTCTCTCTCTCTCCAAGTCTCTGTTTTTACCTGTGTAGTGCCAAAAAGTCCCCTCTCTCTCTCTCGATGGAGAATGTTAATCTCCAAAAGAACAAGCTATCCTTGATGTTAGATCACCTCTATATCAAGAATAACTTTAAACTCCAACCAATTTTGGAAGACAAGCACCAAACTGTCAAAATTTTAGCTAACTGTGAAGAAAGTTATTTCACAGAAAAGTCTGCTGCACATTATTGACTCATTGATTAATTATTTGTGTAGAGTTTCTTATGAAACTTTGTAGATTGTGTTGCCTAGAGTTTGCGCACCTCCTCCAAGTTAAAACACTTCAAAAGCTTTAAGTAGATTATGAGAAATGCTTCAAACAATCTACCTAAGTCTAAAACTGACTTATTGTAGAGTCGACTTTGACACCTGTAACTTCTAACACATAGTTCTCCCAATCTAGAACCTGTTTAAGCAAATGCTTTTATCCATAGATGGCTTACCTTCCAACTTAGATTTTTACTCCTCATTTGTGTAAAACTTTGCACTATGCACTGAGAACGGATCATTTCTTTGACCATCAAAATTGTGCCTGGTTCAGAAGACACTCAACACTTTCCCACATATAAATGTTCCTATACAAAATTCTCTCAGCCTGTTTGCAATCAGACTCTCAAACTTTAACCATAGATAGATTAACTAGAATTAGATGTGTACAAAAGAATTTCTGATAAAATCAAACACAGAAGGAGAACTAGAGAAAAGATTGACGTGCAATTCTTTGAACATTCTTCCTATTCAATTCTTCATACATCTGATAGATGACACACACAATACTCATCATCAATTCATCTATCTTTCATCTATACTTCATCTTCTCTCTACTATACAACCATCTACATGTATATATATATACATATGAGTATTGATTCATCATTACTTCAAGTATATTGAAGTATTTATAAAACTAATGTACATATGTTTAAAGAACTTTGCTTCCTGAATCTTCTCTTCACTTCATGAAGTTGGACTTCAATCTTTCCTTCATATCTTCACCTCTAGACTTCATATAATCACCAATTGTTGATTGTCCTGCTCCAACAGCTCCCCCTCAATCATCAATTGTGATTACCTGCATCTTCTTTATTCCTACCATATCTTTAAACCTCTGCAACTTTGGTCCATCCAAACTCTTTGTCATCATATCTGCAAGTTGATCTTTTGTAGGAGTATGCATAACTTCTATTTCTTTATCGACAACCTTCTCTCTCAGAAAATGATATTGAATCTCAATATGTTTAGTTCTAGCATGGAATACAGGATTTGCTGCCAAATATAAAGAACTTATATTGTTTCCACAAATGATAGGAGTACTGTGAACAATATCAAAACTCTTCATAAGAGTCTTTAACCATATTACTTCCTTTGCAATGCTTTTAGCCATAGATGGCTTACCTTCCAACTTAGATTTTGACTCCTTATTTCTGTAAAACTTTACATTGTGCACTGAGAACTGATCATTTCTTTGACCATCGAAATTGCTCCTTGTTCAAAAGACACTCAACACTTTCCCACATATAAATGTTCCTATACAAAATTCTCTCAGCCTGTTTGCAATCAGACTCTCAAAGTTTAACCATAGATAGACTAGCTATGGAATTAGATGTGTACAAAAGGATTTTTTATAAAATCAAATTCAGAAGGAGAATTAGAGAAAAGATCGACGTGCAATTCTCTGAACATTCTTCCTATTCAATTCTTCATACATCTGATAGATGACACACACAATACTCATCATCAATTCATCTATCTTTCATCTATACTTCATCTTCTCTCTACTATATGACCATCTACATGTATATATATATATACATATGACTATTCATTCATCATTACTTCAAGTATATTGAAGTATTTACAAAACTAATGTACATATGTTTAAAGAACTTTGCTTCCTGAATCTTCTCTTCACTTCATGAAGTTGGACTTCAATCTTTCCTTCATATCTTCACTTTTAGACTTCGTATAATCACCAATTGTTGATTATCCTGCTCCAACATCTCTCTCTCTCTCTCTCTCTCTCTCTCTCTCTCTCTCTCTCTCTCTCTCTCTCTCTCTCTCTCTCTCTCTCTCTCTCATCTGGAATCCTCTGCGGTGCGAGTGGCCTCTTTGTGCATCGCCTATTACTCCTTCTCTCTCTACCTATGGTGTCATCACTCTCTATAGCTGCACTGCCACCGACTTCAACCATCCCCTCTCTCTCATATGTGGCACCACCACAATCTCTCTCTCCTCCCTCTGCACGTTTCTACGTTCTGTCGCCTTCAATTCTCTTCTCTTCTCTCTCTCTCTCTCTCTCTCTCTCTCTCTCTCTCTCTCTCTCTCTCTCTCTCTCTCACTCTCATTTGGAATCCTCTGCGGTGCGAGTGGCCTCTTTGTGCGTCGCTATTACTCCTTCTCTCTCTACCTATGGTGTCATCACTCTCTATAGCTGCACTGCCACCGACTTCAACCATCCCCTCTCTCTCATATGTGGCACCACCACAATCTCTCTCTCCTCCCTCTGCACGTTTCTACTTTCTGTCGCCTTCAATTCTCTTCTCTCTCTCTCTCTCTCTCTCTCTCTCTCTCTCTCTCTCTCTCTCTCGTCACCATGATTCCTGTCGCCGTCGAGTGTTTTCTTAGTGACCATCACTCTCTGCCTCATATCCAATCCTCTGCGCGCTCCTCTATCTGCACGCAGCACGGCCATCAACCTCTCTCTATCACGCACACATGCCAGGAGACCCACGTGACACTCTCTCTCTATCTATCCGGACCGTCTCATCATCTCGATCTCTCTCCTCCACTCTCTGACATGTAGTGCGACAGGCCTCCAGATTCTCTGCAGCAATCAAGGCTCTCCCTCTCTACTCCGTCTGACATCTGACGGTCCGAAAGCCACTGCGCACACTATGGTCTCTCTCTCCTTCTGTTTGCACATCGGCCTCCAGCTCTGACAGAGTCTCTCCCAACCAAACTCTCTCTACCGACCTCATTTTTGCATGGAGTTTGCTCTCTTTGCATGTATCACCAAGCCAATCCCTCCCGACATCTCTCTCTGTCATGAATTCAATGCCGCCGACATATCTCTCTCTTTTGAATTGATTGCTTATTTCTTATACGTATTTCTCTCAAGCTACAATCTTTATAATGGATGATTGGCTAATTAATCTAATGCATACTGCAAGGAAACTTTCAACTCTCACACTGTATGAATTTTGCCGACTTCCTTTCCTAATTCAAGAAGGTCAAGAAAACGTAGAGATGAAGGATGGACCAAACCTAGGTGACCTGCCAAACGTCCTTCTTGGCTAGAGAGGGTCACAAGAAGGGATGGATTTGGTGGAGTTTCCACCTCTCTCTCTAAGTGCTCTACCAAAAGTATGGATAAAATACAACATGAATGAAGAGTAATAGACAAGGAGCATACCTGGAGGAGATATCCACAAAGAAGTTCAACAAGAGAAACAAATGATGTTTGGACACCTATTTATAGGTTCCCCCCTCTCTAAGACTTCTCTAGAATCTTCTAACCTCCTTGGTCAACTTTTTAATTCTAGAATCCTTTTTCATGGTCATTTACTATTCCGAGAAAATCACACCTCTTCTTTTTGTTTTTTATTTTTCTCCTTTTTATTTTTCCTAGACTAAGGTTTTGGTTTCACACTGGATGTTCACAATTTATATATTTTTAAGGGTTTGACCTAGGATAAACACCAATTCCAAGGATCTAAGCTATGGTTTTTGGTCGGAGAAATTAGGATTCTAATCAGAATTAAGTCAAGCATGTTAATTCAAGGGTTTATTTACAATTTTTGCCAAAACTCCAAGGATTTTCTAAGGGTTAAGGCTCGGTTTTCATGGGCTAAAGTCATGTTTTCAGGGGGGTTTTAAGGATCAAACCTAGGGGTTTATGGATCAAAAGTTTAGCTATTTACACACACAAGTCCAATGTACATATTCAACATGGTTTTGTATCTCTCAATCAATCAAATCATCCAAAACATGTACATTTTATACCACTCTCTTGGTCAAAACATCACTTCATAATCAGAAATCAATGAACTTTGAAAAAAATCAATGCACACGTCCCTTAGGGATTTCAACCCGACAGCGATTGTCCCAAACCATCGTGATTGTCCACCCAGAATGCCAAATTTAGGGTTAAATTTTTTGGGCAATTTTGATGCTATTTGGACTAAATTTTTGGGTGGTTACCCTTATTGGAGACCCTTTAGCTCATAGGGAAAGAAAAACCTGTTTGTCAATTTTTACCCCCGAGAGCCTGAACATTCATATCTTTTTCATTCGAAGTTCGTTTTTTGAGCTTTATGGCTCATTACAAAAGCTCTTTATGAGTACTACATGACCTCAACTAATTTTTTTCAAGAAGAACAAGCTATTTTTTTTATAAGATAATTTGAGGTTGACCATTGTTGGGACTAGAAAAGAAAGGGGGCTTTGGAAAAATTTTGCCAAAGGAAAAAGGACCTAAAAGGTGTATATATTCAAGTGCTTGAGCATCCATATACGAATTGGTCCAAACATTGGAATTTTACAGGTCTAGCAAGAGCTATCAAAGGTAATCAAAGCAAGGTGGTGAAGAACGCAAGGCTTTGGAAGTGCGACTTCTTAGGCGTCAAAGCAATCAAAGAAGCTGACTCAAAGTTGGAAGAATACTCAACCCCCTCAATCAATTACTAGCTTAGGCTAAACGGTTAGTATTGTGGATTAAATTAGAACAACGATAGGAATGCATCAAGTCCAAGAGACTTAATTTTTCAAGTCCAAGACTACGATAAAAGTGTGCGATACGAAAACCTAAAGGAAAGAACTTAAGTCTGATGGAAAAAGAACTCAAAAGTACAACGGAAAGTCGATTCCTGATGTATACATTGAAGACAAGACAAGAACTTAAAGGAATTCAAAATGAAGCAAGCAATTAAGAACAAAGAACCATTGACGATCACAGAGTGCCAGGAAGTAAATTCATGAACCTTAGATCGGGTAAGCATATAGGTAAGTCAGATCGATGAAGCCTTAGATCATCAGAAGCAAGTGTAGGAACTACTACACGCTCTTGGGCTCAACAATTGAATAGTTATCCTTACGAGTTGAGCTCAGATACCAATGAATCGAAAATGGATTTTAGCACGGAAAGACCAGAAGGAGGGTTAAACATAGCATATTTGGAAAGACCCGAAGGACCCTATAGAACTCAATTAGAATATGTCCAAACCAACCACTTAGGTGCTCGCATCTACGAGGATGGTTTGCGAAGATCAGTGGTGCAATTGCACAATCCTGACCAACCGATTGGATTGGAACGTCTAGTGGTGAAATTTGAGAGAGATGCATACATAGACAAAAAAGGAACAATGTACATCATAAGTACTCGACCTAATCATACCAATGATTTTGGTGAAGTTCAACCAGATAAGGAAGCAAGAACCCAAGGAAAAGAACCACTAGGAGAAGAACCCAGGACACCTAGAGGGAAATCTGTATTGACTAGGTACTAACCCCAGAATGGATCCCTCAGGACAATAGAAGCATAGAGTTGTTTCTGAATAAGGAAACTGATGAAGCATTTTGAAGATACAGAATGGAACAAGCTAGTGAGGTAGGCTCCATCATGATCTATGAATTCAAGGACCTTGATACTCCTGGAAAGGTTGTATACCTGGATGATACTTCAGAACGAGTATTGGTAGTACTAGACCATGCGAGAAATTCCTACACATGGAGAGGTGAGTTAGTCTTTCCCCCATCTTGAACAAATGTAAGCACGAGCCATCAGGGTGCTAGAACATCCTCAGCCCATGGTACTCAAAGAGAGAAGAACAAAGAGAGACCACAAGTAAGTTTCACTCATCCCATAGGGAGAGATAGACCAACCATGGACACTGATAGAGTGGAAAGACAAAGGGAACCTAGAATACCAGGTGGTAGAGATGATTTTCCTCTACCTAGACCACATGAACACCCAAGGATATTAAGACCCACTCAATTAGTAAAGTCAATGAAAAACTACTTCGATGGGACAGGAGATCCCTATTATCATGTTGCAGAATTTAAGAAAGTACTCCGAGCAGAGCAAGTAGAAGACATGTTCATGCAATATAATGCATTTGGACTCACGTTAAAGAACACGGCCTTAAATTGGTTCCAACCATTGCAACAGAGGCAATTTAGGGATATCCATCACTTGTTAGAGTCATTCATCAGAGAATTCTCTAAAAGTGGAATTAGGCATGATACATCTTCGTTAATTCATAGCTTCAAACAGACCCCTCAGGAAACAGTCAGATTGGCAAGACGTAGGTTTAGACAATATGTTGAAAGATGTCCCATGCAAGAGTTACCCTCATAGGCCAAGCAAGTGTCATTGTTTTTAGATGGCCTCTTAAGCTCTAAACTATGCTCCTATGTATACTTGAAGGAACCCAAAATGCTAGAGCACTGTGTAAGAATTTGTATAGACATTGAGGACAACCTTGGAGACGAGTTGGAACTCTCAAAAGTCTATAAGGACTCAGATTGTTCATCTCTAGCATCCTCAAAACTGTCTAGCTCGATAGAAGACCTAGCAAAGAAAGTGGCCCAAAAACTCGGAGTTTCTAGCAAACAGATGCCTAGCTTGACAACAAACAAGCATTGTTACACGTGTGGTGGTGATCATATGGCAAATGTATGTCCCAATGTAACACAACTACAAGCCAATCCTAGTGGCCACGATTGAGAGATGATACACGAATGACACATCTCTAGACTACCCATACAACAAACAAGTAGTACGATAGAACTACCTGCAAGCATACCCCCACCAAGTAGGTATCAAGGTCAATATAATACTCAGCCTCATTACTATAGGCCCCCTCAAGACTATCCTTATCAGGCTCAACAGAGACCAAAACCTGTTTTATCTCAGCAGCCATCCCCACCAGCTAATGTCATCCCAGTCAAATACGCTACTGCAGAAGAGAACCTCAATAGGGCTTTAGTGCCTTCTTCACCCTTGATCACAAAAAGTGATCCGAATTCTAACAGTTTTGACTCTACTCATGTAGATAGTCCACTCGCATATTACATGGAGTCACCAGAACATGTGGAAACATGTCAATATGATAGTCCACCATTAGAACCCAATTGGGAGCCTGATTATGCTAACGTGATGTACGCCAACCCTAATCCCCGGCCCCAATTAAGACAAAAAAGACCACAGGGCCCTAGAGGACCATGCTTTAGGTGCCAAGGAGATCATTTCATAAAAGATTGTCCACATCCTCCCATAGCAGGACAATCACAATACTATAACATACAAGGCTTTTGTGCCGAGTGTGGTAAAGAGCAGGTCATCAAAGATTGTCCCAAGAACCCTGCTAATGCTTCAAAAGTGACACCGATCAACATGATAGGTATTGTACATAATGCAGATGGATCCAACCCTAAAAGTGTGCCTATCCAAGCTATAACAAGAGCCCAAGCGCTCTTAGGGAATCTGCAACAGCTTAATCCGGAGACAATAGCCAGATCTAGTGAAATTGGAGAGTCTAGTAATAAAAAGATGAAATCTTGGAAGGATTCCAGAGAAAGAATTAAGAGAAAGTGGAGTAAAAAGATAACTCCGTTGGAAGGAAGTTTAAATGAATCCGGGCCAAAATCCTAGAATTGACTTCTCAAGAATCTAATAAGGAGAACCTAGCTCAGAAATGAGGATCAGTTTTAGCTCAACCTATACTAGAAAACCTGGACATGATGTTTCGTGCATATCAGGCTAGATTAAAGGAAGGACCCTAGATAGCTGAAATGAGTAAGAACTATCCACGAGCGGATCTAGAAATTGAGAGGACTAAACTTTGCATGAAGATCGTAGAATTAGCACAGAATATGTTCAAAGCCTCTCGTTATCTTAATTGGAATAACATGGCAAAACATGAATTACACTTTCAAGGACTACTGGAGAAGTTAGAATACTTGGTCAATAGCAATGAGAAAAAAAAAATGTATAGGAACCCCATTGTCTCAGAGAAACAAGAGAGGAATGCATCATCCCTGTCTCAAGTACCCAATACAGAGGGTGAAGACAACCTGTCTTCCATACATAAGTATTCACACGAATTTCTAAGAGAAATACAAGAAGAGAAATGGATAAAAGAACAAGGAACCCATCCTCCTATTCAAGAAATAGACGACTTGTAGGAACAATTTCCCCAAGACATCCCCTCTATTTACGACAATGTAGAGGAAGAACAACTCAGTGAACACACATATTTTGAATCCAATTCTTTGCAAGAGTTACCTCAGTTCACAGGACCTTGGGAAGCCAAGTCTATTAGCATCAGACCACCCATGATACTAGCGAGGAATGAAGAATCAATAATTCCTAGAAACACGGAAGTGATTAAAAACACCAAAGTACAATGCCATCTCACTCCAGAGGAGTTGTTGAAGCTTAAACTAGAATTGTGGAAGCACATAGCAAATCAATTCCCTGAGCTTGCTACTACTCACTCGCAGATAGGATCACACAAGAAGGTACGATAGATACCCGTAGAACGAATCAGAGATATAAGTGAGGGAGAGGAAGGTAACACGTACCTTCCAATAACCCATCAGGGCTACACCAAAGCCATCTTAGATTCAGGAGCCGGAGTAGCCATCACTACCACTGCTTTATGGAAACGTTGGGGTAAGCCATCATTAAGACCCACCAGAATGAAGCTACAAATGGCTAACAGACATATAGAGAAGCCATTGGGCTTACTAGAAGGCATATCTCTCACCACTTGTGGTGTGGAGTTTGAACATACTTTCGCCATTTGTGATTTTGGGAAAAATCAAGCTTACGAGATGATCTTAGGATGACCATTCATGCATCAGCTGCAAATTGTACAAGATTGGGGAATGAATTTGTTGTACTTTCAACATTTAGGAGTGACTACTAAAGTCAATCTTAAAGACTATTCCCATCAAGATGTACCCCCAATACAATGGAATACCATCCTTAAGACACAAGAAGAAACAGAATTGGTACACTCATTGGAGTTAGAACCCTCATGGTTGCACGAGGATACTCATCTATGGATGTGTAAAGTAGCCAAAGAAGAGGATTAGAAGCCAGGACTTTAGGTTCAAAACAACATCCACGAACCCTTCAAGGCCCAGCTTATGCACCTATAGTATTTCTAGATGAGGAATTTGAGCCTCACGGTTGGGTAGAAATCTTAGCCACGATGGACATAGCAGTGAACAAAGAACAATGGACCCCTCATTGTAATGAAGACATGTATGACATTTCTATCTTCATGATTGAACCTGTTAAGGAAGGCTTTATCCTAGAAGAATGCATGAAAGTGACCCAAAAACAAGACGATATGATGATGAGGACCTAGAATCTATCATCATGGAACCCTTTTGTTCCACAGAAGAGGAATATCTTTATTTTGTAGAATCCAAAACCCTGAAGAGGAAAAGGAAAGTCAAATGGAACAACTTGAGCCATCCATAAGAGATACAGAAAGCAAGCGAAAGAAGAGAAAGAAATCACCTAAGACAGAAGAAGAAGAACCACTCATGGAAGTACCGGAGAACTTCAAGAAGTATGAAATAGAAGATAGATGAATCATGGTACGAATGCCTAAAAGAAAAGCTGATGTTGGAGAAGTATACGATAACCGAGAGAAAACCAAAAAAATCATAGTCACCATAGAAGGAGAAGAAGAAAAATATACATACATAGGGCATGATTTGACGAATGAAGAAGAAGAAGAATTAATTGCCCTACTATGTGAATACAGAGATGTGTTCGCTTGGAGTTACAAAGACTTGAAAGGAGTAGACCCAGATATATGCTCCCATAGAATTCCTATGACTCCAGATGCAAAACCTACGAAACAAAAACCATGCATGTACAATGATAACTATGCTGCTAAGATTAAAGAAGAAATAGATTGTTTGATAGAAGCAAGATTCATTTACAAAATTGAGCATACTGAATGGGTATCCCCCATTGTGGTTGTGCCCAAGAAGAATGGAAAATTGTGTGTGTGTATTAATCATAAAAAAGTTAATGCTGCCACGATTAGAGACAGTTATTCTCTTCCTATCACGGAACACTTATTGGAAAGAGTTGCGGGCAAGGAAGTTTATAGCTTTCTTGATGGTTTCTCAAGCTATAATCAAGTAGCCATTGCTCCAAAAGATCAACACAAGATGGATTTTGCCACAGAATGGGGCATATTTGCATTTCGTGTGATGCCATTTGGGCTCACAAATGCACCCACCACTTTCTAGTGACTCATGTGTCATGTTTTTAAGGAATTCTTATGCAAGAATTTGGAAGTTTATGTCGATGACATATGTACTCATTCGAATATGAGGCAGAATCATATCCTAGAACTAAGGCAAGTATTTGACAAATGTCGAGAATATCAAGTGTGTTTGAACCCAGAAAAGTGCGTTTTCATGGTCAGACAAGGCAAGATCTAGGAAAGAGTGTTAAAGAATGGAATCTCTACAAATGAAGAAAAAGTAAAAGTAATTGCACACCTACCTAGGCCAAACAACGTAAAAGAAGTACATGCATTTATGGTTCATTGTGGTTATTACAGACGATTCATACACATGTATGCAATCATAGCCAAGCCTTTGTACTCTCTTTTGACCAAGTTTAAATGGACAGATGAGTGTGAAAATTCATTCAATGAGCTTAAACGACGTTTGTGCTTAGCACCAATATTAACAACCCCAGATTAGAGCAAGCCATTCCATGTACATGTGGATGCATCCAACTATGCCATAGGATGTGTGTTGGCACAACCCACAAATGAAGGTAATATAGATCTCCCCATAGCTTATGCGAGCAGACAGTTGAATACAGCAGAAAGAAATTACACCACTACAGAATGAGAAGGATTAGGAATGATCTATGCAGTAAAGAAATTCAGGCATTATTTGTTGGTGAATAAGCTCAAGTTCTTCACGGATCATCAAGCATTATTGTACTTAGTCAATAAGCCATGTAACACAGGATGGCCGATATGATGGTTTCTATTACTCATGGAGTATGACTTTGAAGTAGTAGTTAGGAAAGGAAAAACCCACCTTAGAGCTGACCACCTCTCAAGAGTAACTTCAGGAGAAGCTCCTCAAGGAATAGCGGATGGATTACCTGATGCATACTTGTTTAACCTTGAGATAGTACCAGAATGGGCTAAGCCTATTGTCCCTATTCTCACATATGGACCCAAGAATCCCAAAGAAGCAGAGATTACTAAGTCACAAAGATATCAAATAATAGCAGGAAGTATATATAAACAGGATAATCAAAAGATTGTTGCTTGTTGTGTAGACGAATCAAAACATGTGAACTGGTTGCAATTAGCACATGTAGGTGCATTAAAGCAACATCATTCAAAATATCATACCTTGCAGACTCTGCAGAGACTAGGAGTATATTGGCCTTCCATGGAAGCAGATGTCTACAAGTTATGTAAAGAATGCTCCATTTGTTGTGAAAGACCACCGGTAGAACATGCCACATTATATCACATGTCTCTCACACCAGAATGGAGAACCCTTAGTGACGTACTTGAGGATGAAAACATTCCCTCAACGAATGACCTTAGCAAGACAACGAAGTCTAGAGCAGGTTCACTTATTGGCAAAAATCTATACAAAAGAGGACGAGATGGATACCTAAGACAATGTGTTCATGAAAGCGATTATTTGAGCATACTAGAGACTGCACACCAAGGTGTTGTAGGCGGTCATTTTGGCCTTGATAGGGTAATCAAAGCCATACTATTTGTAGGACTATGGTGGCCCACTCTTCACATGGATGCACATACCTATGTTAAGAGATGTGATGTGTGCCAGAGAACTCAATTTCCTGCTCGCAGAGATGAATTCCATTGAAACCCATGATGAGAGGACACGTGTTTTCCAAGTGGGGTATAGACTTTGTAGGACCCATTAACCCCCCTGCAAAAGATACACATGCAAAATACATTATTGTAGCTACGGTTTATCTTACCAAATGGGTAGAGGCCAAGGCCACAAAAAAGAATGATGCACACATGACTGCAAAATTCTTATTTGAAAATGTCTTTACAAGATATGGACTGCCTATAGAGTTAGTGAGTGATCGAGGAACTCACTTTCTAAACCAAGTCATTGAATATTTGTTACAAGATTTTATGGTGATTCACAAGAAATCCGCACCATATCATCCTCAGGCCAATGGTCAAGCAGAAAGTACTAACAAGATCCTTTGTAATGTACTGACGAAACTCATGAATAACAAATGTTCAGATTGGGACAAATAGTTACATCACGTTGTTTAGGCATATCAAGTGGCCTACAAGACCATACTCAATGCAACTCCCTTTCATATGGTTTTTGGTCAGAATGTTGTGCTTCCTTTGGACTTCTTGATACCAAACCTTAAGGTTGCACATGAACATCAGTGGACCGGCCATGAATTATCATCAAGACTAATGGACTTGGAACGATTAGGAGAAACCAGGCTGAAAGCAGCAGCAGGCCTATATGCAGCAAAGAAGCGACAGAAAGCCACACACATGTAAAAGACAAAGGCTTAAAAGAAGGAGATTTGGTCCTAGTGTATATGCTGAAACAGCATGCACAAAAATTAGAAAAGTGAGGTTATCAACCTATGATCATTAACAGACTCTTGACAAGTGGAACAGTACAATTAGCCACCCTAGAAGGAGACATAATGACTAATTACATTAGCGGTTGTAGAGTCAAGCTTTATCAGGAACCTCTTAATGAGGATATGCTTAGAAGACTCACGTTGGCAAAGAAGCATAAGGAGCAACAAAAGAGAATACATGCTGAAGCTCAGGCAGAAGCTATAGAATGCATTAAGCACATGAAGCTAAGAAGACAAGGACTAGGGAGAGAACATTATAACCATTTGGAAACAACACCCAGATACCCCATGGCCATCTCTCAAGCAAAGTCAATCACTGATCCTAGCATAGTGGAGAGGAGACCATTCATTACAGTCAGGCTAGAGCACGACAACCCTTGCCATGAGCTCAGGGCTTTAATTGACTCAGGTGCTGCGACTAGTGCAATTAGATGGTCCCACTATAGGGACTCAAGAATAGAAATGCAGCCAATTGAGGCATACCTCATAGGGCTAGGAGGCATGGAAACCCCTTGCATGGGTGAGGTGGAACTTCCTTTCCTCATACACGAAGTGACCATGACAGTGAAGCTACTAGTGCGCCATGATAGGGACTTGATAGAACCTCTAATCCTTGGCCAAGATTCACTATACAATCACTCAATGGACCTCAATCTTAGAGAAGGCTCCTTGCATATTGGAACCTTAGAGCAACAGCGAGTGATACCACTTGACTTCCCTAACAACACTCCCACTACAAGGAATATGGGCATATAGCGACGATTAAGGCGACAAAATTTCGTCGCTATAAAATTGCAACATGCATCGTAATTAGCGTCGCACGTCGATCGTCTATTAAACGACATAGAAAACAATGGTTTTTGTGACTTGTGGCATGACGGGACTGTGACACTCCCATACAGCATCGTTAACACGATGCTATTTAACAGCGTCGCATAAGCGATGCTTTTCTGCATCGCATAGGCGACGATCATTACCGTCGCATAAGTGATGCTAAAAGGCTGTCGCTTATGCGATGACGAACAGCATCGCTTACACGACGGTCTGTTGACGGACAGAAATTAAAACGTTGGAGGCTCTTCGATCGGCATTTTCACTCATCCGATCGAAGAGCTCTCCAATGTTCGCAATTGCATTGTGCTTACGAGCTGAAGCAAGTATATGCAGAATTGTTGTTTTGCCTAAGCTCTCTCTTACTGTCTCCCTCTGTCTCTGTTTCTCTCTTTCTACATCTTTCTCTCTTTGAATTCTCTCTCTCTCTCTCTCTCTCCTTTCTCTCTTTATTGCAGGTTATTCAAGAAGCTAACCAAGCAAAAAGTATGGCTAACAATTGTAAGTACAATTTCTATTCTTTGTATATTCTTTGAATTGTGTTATTTTCATTACATAGCATACTCACACTTATTGATATGCACTTATACACTTATACATGATGAAGATGCACTTTCACACATATACACATATACACATGCACATACACACACATATATACACACAAATACATGTGCACATACACTTAGACATACACACATATACACATGCATATGCACAAACATTCCTACAACCACATAAAAAGACTTACATGCATATACATACACATATATATATATATATATATATATATATATATATATATATATATATATATATATATATATATATATATATATATATATATATATATATATATATATATATATATATATATATATATATGTATGTATGTATATATACACATACACACATTAACATATATGCAAATACATGTATATGCACATCCACATGCATGCACATTCACATGCATGCACATGGATGCAAATGGAAATGCATCCACATAAACATGCATAATTCATACATATACACATGCATATACATACACATGCATATACATATACACATATACATATACATATACGTATACATATGCATATACATATACATATACATATACATATACATATACATATACATGCATATACATATACACACACATACACAAGAACATGCACATACTCATACACACATATACACTTATACATGCACATGCACATACATACATATACACACACATACACATGCACATACATACATATACACACACATACATATACACTTAGGTACACACATGTGAATGAATTATATAATTAAAGTATTAAAACACATATACACATGCACACAGACATGCACATACCTACATATACACATATACATGCACATACACACACATACACATAGAGTTATACATATACATGCATATACATATACACACACATACACATGCACATGCACATACTCATACACACATATACACTTATACATGCACATGCACATACATACATACACACACACATGCACATATATACATAAACACACACATACATATACACTTAAGTACACACATATGAATGAATTATATAATTAAAGTATTAAAACACATATACACATGCACACACACATGCACATACCTACATATACACATATACATGCACATACACACATATACACATAGACTTATACATATACATGCATATATATATACACATACATACACATGCATATGCACATACTCATACACACATATACACTTATACATGCACATGCACATACATACATATACACACACATACATATACACTTAGGTACACATATATGAATGAATTATATAATTAAAGTATTAAAACACATATACACATGCACACACACATGCACATACCTACATATACACATACTCATGCACATGCACATACTCATACACACATATACACTTACACATGCACATGCACATACATACATATACACACACATACACATGCACATACATACATATACACTACATACATATACACTTAGATACACACATATGAATGAATTATAATTAAAGTATTAAAACACATGCTTAATATAAACAATAATAACAATCAATAGAACAAAACTCTTCATTAATTAATACCATACACACAATTCAAAACATAACTGAAATGAAAAATATATAGATAATATATATATATCAATGTAAATACATATAATCCAATGTCATAATCAACCAAAATCCTAATCATCATCATCAGCAATATCATGATCATCCTGATCTTCCTCATCCTCATCGTCATGATCACCCTGTGACGATCAAGATTGTCCCTCCTGTGTTTGTCTCTCCACCTCATCCATATTTGTCTCTCCATAAAACTCTTGTATTACATATAACAAACATAAATAAATAAAATAATTAAACCATTCATAAAAACAAACTAATTATATGAAATTTAAAAATACTCACAAAAGCATCAGGATGATCTTGCATATACTCGCCCAAACGCCGATATCCAAAATGTGTAGCATACTCGATCTCATGTTTCGTAGGATATCGGCCATAATCCTTCCGTTGCAATGAAACAAATAAAAAACATTAGTTGCTTTGCTTGCATTTTAACTAAAATAAAAAAATATACTTACAAACGTAGCTACAAAACCATTATGGCCCATTTGGCCTAGGTGCAATATGTGGCCCGACTCCACTCTCTTCTTTGCAGCAGCTTGTTTATTCAAGAAAAAAAATACATAAATTAAATGTAAAAAATTACTAAAATATATAAAAATTATAAATATAAACTATTAATTTGTGTACCTTCTGCTGAGGAAATGACTCTTGAAGATGTAGCTATCTACGAAAAAACTGCCACGTCTCAGGTGGTATGTTAGCTCGCCTCTTATTTTTTTCGACCATACAATATCTCCTGTTAATTTAATCTCAAACAGAAAAAAAATCAAAATACATACACATATATACACACACATACACATACACATACACATACCCACATACACATATACATGCAAACATATATGCATACATATATGTATATATATACACATATACATACATATAACATAAATACAAATATACATATCCACATATATATGTACACACATGCATGCATATACACTCATTCATACAAAATACATGCATTTATCCCACAATAATGTGTAGTTGTGTATATGTGAATATGTGTGTATGTGTAAATGTGTATATGTGAATATGTGTGTATGTGTAAATATGTATATGTGAATTTTTTGTGTATGTAGATAATCAGATTATTAATATCAAATACCATTATTTGTAGATTCTGATCAATCAGATGGAACTCCACCACCGTCTCCTCATCGTGCAATGAATTTATACTGTAAGTATATCAAATATTTAATTTTAAATATATTTGATGGATACATAACTTATATTTCTTTTTGTTTCTTATTATGTGCAGATTCTCATCAATCAAAGGGTACTCCACCACCTCCTACCCATGCAACGACTTCACATGTGTCCTCCGATAGGAATTATGATGGATTTTACTATGAAGAGCATATTATATCTTGGTGTAACTCTTGTTATGGCACGTATCGAATACCACGATTGGAATGTATTGAACATGAGGCAGAGTATGGTACTTTTGAGCGTGCACCATCACCTAGTCAACGTGATAATGCTTGGGTATGTATTTTCTATATATATTAATGTCATTATTTTATTTAAAAACCATATATAAAATCAAATTATTGTTGATATACAGGAATACTTGCTCGATGATGATGATGATGATGATTTTTCTCATAAATGTTAATATACCTTGTACACGTCATGGACTTGCTGTTCATCAATTATAAGCAGAGGTTTCTAGAAATCCTCTACCTCCTAGTTTAGAGAATGAAACGGCTGGAGATTATCCATTGCCAGCTCGTGAACGTTTTTAAGTACAAACATATGATAGAAGAAGATATGGAGGATGGAATAGAGGACCACTTCCTTTAGATGGAGAGGTTTTCAACTTTTGGGGTAATTGCTATATGATTGCTCCATCCACTATTACTAATGTTGGTCGTGGTCTCTTTATTGTAGAGGATTTGTATGTGCCTCCGAACTCTGAAGTCACTCTTATGTCATTTTGTGGTCCTATATATGGATTGGGAGATTGGCATCGACTTTCACATTATGTTCAAAGCATAAGTACTTATGGAATATGCTTGAACGCAACATCCCTTACTAGTAGAAGGATTTTACATGCTGAAAATGAAAGATTATATATTGATGGAAGACCTTACACACATGGAAATATAGCAGGTTTAATAAATAGTAGTCGAGGGTTACATAATAGTTCAAGGACTAATTGCACATTTGAGGAGCGTGAAAATAGTCATGAATCACCATACATGAGTAGAGATGTATCAA
Source organism: Ceratopteris richardii (assembly GCA_020310875.1). NCBI lineage: Eukaryota > Viridiplantae > Streptophyta > Polypodiopsida > Polypodiales > Pteridaceae > Ceratopteris > Ceratopteris richardii. The sequence continues at coordinate 17,477,389 of CM035420.1, forward strand.
GATACATAGTTGTCAATGCTATTACTACATTACATGCTGGTGATGAACTATTAGTGAATTATGGATGGCGTAGACCTCCAAGAGCACCTTTTAGCTAGAGAGAATAAAAATTTTCTATCCATATTTAATGAGTTATATACTTAATTTTATTTTTAAAGTTTACTTTTTATTCATTTATGGAATACTAATGAGTTTTATTTATGTGTAGATTCCAACGTATGATATTGATGATATTCATCCACAGCATTCACAATTACCAGTAAGACCTCATTTATTAGAAGCTTCCATGAGGAGGCTACGCAAAACTAATCCTGTGCAATATGCAAAGTTGAAAGATCTATATTCAAAAGACGATAAAGTACAAGATTTGTGTGACAATGATGAAGATGATGGCATGGCAGATTTTATTGAGGATTGGTATCAAAATGACAGTGAGAGCATTGATATTTCTAAAAATGAGAAATATCTTCAAGAGGAATGTCTAAAGCATGTATATGAAGGAATTCGTTTGATATGACTAAGTGCGAGCTTACTTATTCTCAACCTTCAAAATCGTTTTGGATGGAGTAATGTATCTGTTTTGACACTATTAAGGTATAATTTTCAATTTTCTATCTATTTATATATATATATGCATATATATATATATATATATATATATATATATATATATATATATATATATATATATATATATATATATATATATGCAAGTTTTTATTCTTACTTTAGATTTTAGAACCTATTTTTTAACTATGTCAATCACTAGATGTGAAACCGGTCAAAACTAGTCAAAAAACTATAAAGAGAGCTAGAGAGCTCATTTTTGAGGTTAGGTAGTGTAGACTTGTATGAGCTAGTGTGAGCTTGAGCTTGTAATTGAGATCTTGAGTAATTTATTCTATTTTTCCTATCGTCCATTGTGTCTTACTTGTCTCTTCATTGTGTGTGTGTATGTGTGTGTGCATCTCTATGCTTCTCACCTTCACTCTCACTACATCTCACATTCACTATCTTCATATCACTCCTATCTCTTCCGTGGATTGGCATTAAGGAGGTGGAGCTTCTTAACGTGGTGCTTACCATTGTGCTAGAGCAACATGTATTCTATGTTATGACTACTGATTTGGTGAATGTAATTTTTCATTAACATAACTTTGATAATGAGATAGAAGAGAACTTGAATAGTGCGCATGAAGAGCATGAGTTTGATTGTATACTAGTATATGGATTCATTGATTCACATTCACACGATGAGTCGTTTTTTGAAGAAAATTTTGTGAGTATTTCATTTGAAATGAATGCATTTAATATGCCACATGAAGTGCATGACTCATTTGACAATGTGCTCTTTGAACATGATGATGCTAATCTTGAAAATGATTTTATGAATATAGGTGTTGATCATGAGGCAATAGTTGAATTAGAAAACAACACAAAAAAAACACTACTTTTAGTTTTTTCTAGGGTCAAAAGAAAATGCATGGAACAAACAAAAAAGGCAAGCACCATCTGTGAAGAGTTAATAAACACAAAAAGACGGGAATATGTAATTGAAGTTCACATCATGGAGGTTGGGGAGGCACTTAGTCTAGAAGGGAAGGCCAATCCAAGGATTCTTCCTTGCGTGGTGGACGTTAGGATTTTGATTCTCTTGTGTGGAATTACGTGCATGGCAGAGGTTTAGATTGGTGAAGAATATTCCAATCTTTGTCAATGCAGTTGTGCACATGTATGAAGTTGTGTGTGTAGTCATATTCCATAGGAGATTAAAGCAAAGACTTCCTTGAGTTGAGTGCAATTGTATGTAATTGTGTCCTAACAATTCATAACACATGCCCTTATGAGTTCATCTATGTGCACATGCATTAGGCATACCCATGGAGGCTTAAACAACAATGAATTTTGGATTTAGCAAGAACAAAAAGGGCTTGAATGACACTAGATTTTGCATTCACTAAAGCTTAAACAATTAAGAGAGGAAAAAAAAAGGCTTATCATGGACCTATTGTCCATGCTCCATTTTATTTTTTCATTTGTTCCTAGAAAAGATTTCTTTTAATATTATGTTGTCATTATAATTGACTATATGGCATGTAAGGTGCATATTTCTAGACAACTATCTGATTGCAATATTTATTTGTGTGATAGTCTAGGTAGATTCTCAATATGTGTGTGCGATGGGATGATTCTATGTGTGCATCTAACCATCTGTGAAGATATGTGTTTTTAAATGAGTTTGTGTTTGCATGTATGTATTCACGTTTCATAGATATCCTAGAACTTTTTTAATTCATAAAACCTCATAAATATCGTATAACGCTTTAATTCATAAAATCTCATAGATATCATACAAAACTTCTTCTTTTGTTCATATTGGGTATTTTGGTGCCTTTGTTATGTCGAGGAAGTTTAATTTCATATTGGAGATAAGTTTAGAGTGATGCTCTTACTATCCGAAGCATGTTATGCTATACATTTTTGAACTCATGATTGATTCAAGTTGGTTTATTGAACATAATTAATGACAGGAGAAGTGTCTCTTGACATTCTTATCTAAAGTTAACTGTAACAAAATTGCATAAGAATTCTCCATTGGGCAACCAAAGGGGGATCTCTTAAAAAAAAAACATATTTTATTCGTGTATAATCATAAAAAATCAAGATGATTCTTTGTATGTTCATAGGAACATAGATAGTTGGAGAGGAATCTATTGTTACCGATATGACTACAATACTTTCTTAGAACGTTTAGGAAACTTAATAAAAAATGTGAACTTCATTTTTGAGTACAAGACATTGTACACAAACTCTTAATGCACTACTTCAAGTTTTGACCTTATCCCAAATGTCATTTGCAAATAATGACCAAGTGATGCATTGCAAATAATGACCGAGTGATACAAGCATAGAGGCGATTTCAAAAGAGTATGGATTCTTTAATGAATGAGATGGCATAACATTTTTGCATGTATATGAGATGAAGATGGACTTTTATGGTGTCTTGCATCTATGGAACTTAGTGAGCTTGAAATAATGGTTTTGCATGGAGTCAAACCAAGAAATCATACTCTTCAACAGAGGGTAAGAACATGGAATGAATTTGAGCATGTGCTAAATGAAGAGTATTACGTTTATCATTTAGTCATTCCCATTGTACATTCATTTAGATTGTGGGTGACCACTGTAAATAAGGGCCTTGAGTTGAGTAAAGGGGAATGACTCCTTAATGTGGAGAGAGATGGTGGATGCAATCCAAAGATGAGTTGGTGCTGCTACAACCGGCTTCACACTAGCCAACTGAGACTTCAGAGTTGATTAGTAGAGCCTTTGAGCTTCCTAAATCCACCAAAATATCAACAAGTAGTTTGGAACATGTATCCCAAAAGTTTAAGTCAAGACAGACTAGTTGCGAAATGACTAGCTCCCAAAACTTGCTATTTTTGGACATACACTTGCTAGAAAAACTGAACAGTGCTCTCAACCTGGTAGGAATTAGATAAATTCCTTTTGGACATAGCAAATAGACTTAGCAAGCTTCCCAATCCAAGTTAAAACACTTCAAATGATGGACTGAGCACTGAGAACAAGAGTCATCAATTTCTCAAACATGCCCACCATTCTCGAGGCTCTGTAGAGATAGACCAATGAGCAGTAAAATGAAGATATCTCCAAAATTGTAAATTCAATGACAATGAAAATTGATATGCAAAACGTAAACAGTAAGAGCTATCCAAATCACATTAAAACACTGAAAAAGGTTGAGTAACACTCGATATATGACCTTCTGAAGTTATTGCTCTGAGTGAGTATAGTAGAGAACAAAACAGAGAAGTAGATAATGACAAATGTATAGATTCACATATGATTACAACCACATTGGCAATGAATATTTGCACAATGGGAGTAGAATGATAGAGCTATGGAGTAAGCTCTTCAATCTCTACAAAATGACATGAAGCGATCATGTACAAGGCTTGCTAATCGCCTCTTCCTTCTTACTCTTTTAATAGCTATTCTTGGAGGGAGTTTTGAATTCGAATTCAAATGGCTCCACCTAAAAATGATCCCCAAAGTTAGGAGATATTCCCTCAGCTCAAAAATTCATGGTTTTAGGTAGTTAGAGCCACGACTTTGCTTTTACATCATGGATGAGGTAAGCCATCCTTTTCCTTTTTTCTTTTTTCAATTACAAGAGATAAAATGTACTCTTTTACAAGAGGTGTTCACATGACTACACATGTGACTTACAAATGATCATAATATCAAGTATATCAAGCATGTAGGCTTGGATAAAATGCACCAACAGCTCCCCCTCAAGCCTAACATGCTTGGCCTCCAAATAAGTCTTCAATTGTCCTTGATTTCCTGCAAGCCAATCATCAACTTGAATCTACTTAACTTTGTACCATCAAGAGCTTTAGTCAACATGTCTGCACATTGCATATCTGTAGAGACATAGGATAGTTGAATATCCTTGCTCATTAGCTTCTCCCTTACATAATGGTAGTGGACGTCAATATGCTTGGTTCTAGCATGGTATACCGGATTAGCTGCTAGATGTAGTGAGCTTGTGTTGTCACAAAAAATGTGAGGTGTTGAAGAATGAAGTCCAAGATCTGTGTATAAAGACTTTAACCACAGGATTTCTTGAGTTGCATTAGCCAAACCTCTATATTCGGCTTCAGTAGAAGATAATGCCACGGTTGGTTGCTTCTTCGATGACCAAGAAATGATTTTTGAACCTGCAAATGATATATACCCGGATGTGCTTCTTCTATCATCTCTACATCCGACCCAATCTGCATCTAAGTAGACCTTTAGCTCAATATCTGAAGTAAATGAATAAAACAATCCTTCATTCATGGTCCCCTTTAGGTGCTTGAGGACTCTCTTGGCTGCTTCCATATGTGGTCTTCTCGGCTTATGCATAAACTGACTCAATATGCTAACACTATAGCATATATCCACCCTTGTGAGTGCTGCATAGTTCAAACTTCCAACCAAGCTTTGATAGCTTGTGATGTCTTCAATTGGCTCTCCTTCATAAGCACTAAGCTTATGATTTTGCTCCATAGGTGTACCTGCACACTTGGTATTTTCCATCTTGAACTTGACAAGCATGTCATGCACATACTTCCTTTGTGTGATGTATATACGTGAACCTCTGTAGATTAACTCCAATCCAAGAAAATAAGTGAGTGGTCCGAGATCACTTATTTTGAACTCCTCCTTCATTTGAGTCTTTACCTGTTTGATTCCTTCAAGATCATTGCCTGTGATAATAATATCATCAACATACACACATAAATATATCACTTCATATCCATTCCTCTTTATGAACAAAGAGGTATCCGCCTTGCTAGCTTTGAATCCTTGGTCCTGCAAATAAGTCACCAATCTGAAATTCCAAGCTCTTGGAGCTTGCTTCAATCCATACAAAGCTTTCTTTAGTTTGCCTACATAGTTAGGATGATGTTCATCCTCATATCCAGGAGGTTGTGCCATATACACTTCCTCAGAAATCCAGCCATTCAAGAACGCATTCTTTACATCAAGTTGATAGATCTTCCAATTTCTAGATGCAGCAAGACTAATGAGAACCCTAATTGTAGGCATTTTTGCAATAGGAGAGAAAGTCTCCTCATAATCAATACCATGGGTTTGGGTAAACTCTTTAGCAACTAACCTTGCTTTGTGTCTATTTATACTTCCATCTGGATTCCTCTTGATTTTGTATATCCATCGAGATCGAGTTACGTTCATACGTGGCTTGTAGGTACAAGCTCCCAAGTGTCATTCTCATTCAAGGCTTCCATTTCTTCATCCATTGCATATCTCCAAGCTTTCTTGCTTTGTGCTTCTTCGAATGTGGTAGGTTCTTCATTGCTTGAATCCTTTGCAATGTAGATTGAGTGCTTGGTGACCAAAGAAGTATCATAACCAAACCTCTCTGGTTTCTTCTTCTCCCTTGAAGACCTTCTAAGTGGTTTATGTGAGCTCTCGGGTCCATATGTAGCATCCTGCATCTTTGCTTTACCTTTGTTCTTCCATAGCTTTAGTCTTTCCAAGTCTTCTAGGTCAATCTCCGAATCACTTTCTTCAATCTGCTTTGGCTCCTTTGGTTGAAGTGATGGAAAATCTTCATCCAAGTCATAAGGCAGCTTCACTTTCCTATCATCATCAAACCATGATTTTTTTTCATCAAAAATTACATCTCTACTCACAGAAAATCCTTTATTGGTTGGATTGTACAATCTATATCCTTTTTGGTTTTGGTCATAACCAATAAATACGCACTTCTCTGCCTTGGGATCCAATTTCCCTCTTACTTGAGAAGGAATGTGAGCATAGGCTAAGCATCCAAAGATTTTACAATGCTCTAGACTAGGTCTTCTTCCATTCCACACTTCATATGGAGTTGTTCCATCTAGTGACATAGATGGAAATCTATTTATGAGATCTGTGACTGTAGACACAGCCTCTGCCCATAGGTAGTTTGGCAATCCTTTTTCGTTGAGCATGGACCTTGCGGCTTCGACAATGGCTTTGTTCCTCCTCTCTGCTACACCATTGAGTTCGGGTGTATACCTTGTAGTGACTTCCCTTTTAATGCCCCTTTCATGCAAGAAAGCATCAAATTCAGAAGAGAAGTATTCTCCTCCACCATCTGATCTGAGTCTTTTCAAAGTCCTACCTGTTTGGTTTTCAACAAGAGCAATATACTTCTTGAAGCAATTAAACACTTCATCCTTGTGCGTCATGAAAAACAGAATGGTCCACTTGCTACAACCATCCATGACAGACACATAATATCTTGAGCCTGATATAGATGGCTCCTTACTTGGACCCCACACATCCGTGTGCACTAGATCCAAAGGATTTTGATACATATATCCTTTCTTATTGAAAGGTTGTCTATGAGCCTTGCCGAGTTTTGACAAGCTTCACACTTATAAATCATGTGCTTCCTTGTGATATTAGGCGAACCAAGTACACTTTGGTCCCTGCAAATTTGTTTGAGTGTCCTCTCACCAATGTGAGCAAGCGTTTTGTGCCATATCTCCAACTCTATTAGAGTTTGAGATCCATAGCTAAACAAAGCTATGTTTTTTGTATCTTCCACTTCAAAAGTGAAGAGCCTTCCTGTCTTTTCTCCTTTGGCAATCCTTCGAAAACCTTGCCTTGGGTCTTCAACATATGCTCCAAATTGGTTGAATCTAACATGCAATCCTTTTTCAACAATCTGTCCAACACTTATTAAATTTTTGGTAATTGTAGGGACATACAAGACTTTGCTTAAGAGGTTCATATTCCCATCTGATGTCTTCACATTACCTAACTGAGTGCTTTGTGTCATCTCCTGTCTGCACTTCATGCTTGTTATGAGGATCTTCCAAATCAGAAAGTAAAGCCACATTTCCTGCTACATGGTTTGAGCGTCCCGAATCAATGTAAAAAATGTGATCATCATCCTTAACCTTCTTCATTGATAGATTCATAATCAATAATGAATTTTCTTGACTTTGGTCCTCTGCATAGTTATTGTAATCTCTTCTTCCTCTATGGCCACTTTGATAGTTGTTGTTGTTGTAATTGTTGTTGTAGTAGTTGTTGTTGTAGCCTCCATTGTACCTGCCTCTATTTGATCCATAGCCACCTCTATTGAATCCTCTTCCTCTTGAGTTCCTTGGATTCTTGAAACATTCTTCAGTAGTATGAGTAGATAAGCCACAAATGTTGCAAGGTTGAGATGATTGGAATCTCCCCCTACCTTGCTTTCCACCTCTGCCTCTTCCTCTAGCTCTTCCTCTACCTGCAAAGTTTGCTTGGAAAGAGCTACCTTCATCTTCATTCTTCCTATTCTTTGACTTGTCCTTGACCTTAGCTTTATCAGAATATAAGGCAGAAGTTTGATTACCTCTTGAGGACTCACCACCTTTGTTAATCAATGCTTCATGAGTGAAGAGTTGGCCATGAGTGTGTTGAGGTCAGGTACATGCATATCCATGTATAAATCCATGGCTGTTGTGAATGACTCCCACTTGTCGTCTGCTTTGATTCCATTTATGATTTGTCTAATGATTTTCTCCTCTTCAATTACCTCTCCAATGCTTCCAAGTTGGTCAGAAATCTCCTTCATCTTTGTGACATAATCAGTCACATTTTGCTTCGGGCTTTTCTTCATTGTTGTGAACTCCATCCACAATTGGTTCTTCCTTGCTCGAGTATTGGAAGAGAAGAAAGAAGAAAGTGCATTCCAGGTCTCTCTTGATGTCTTGCATCCCTTGACATGAGGTAAAAGAAAATCAGAGATTGATTTTAGAATATAGGACCTTGCAAGTGCATCCTTCGAACACCAATTTGAAAGTCCTTCCACTTCTTCATGTGATGGTTGTCCTTTGTTCCTCATGGTTGGCATTGCTTCATCTCCGGATATGAATCCATATAGATTCCTCCCTTGAAGGTAAGCCTCCATAGAGACCATTTCGGGTAGTTTTTTCGATCCAATTTTTCAATTGTTGATGGAAATCCATCTCCCATGTTGCTTGACTATGCTCTGATACCATTGTGGAGAGAGATGGTGGATGCAATCCAAAGATGAGTTGGTGATCCTACAACCAGCTTCACACCAGCCAACTGAGACTTCAGAGTTGATTAGTAGACCCTTTGAGCTTCCTAAATCCACCAAAATATCATCCAAGTACTTTGGAACATGTATCCCAAAGGTTTAAGTCAAGACAGACTAGTTGCGAAATGACTAGCTCCCAAAACTTGTTATTTTTGGACATACACCTGCTAGAAAAACTAAACAGTGCTCTCAACCTGGTAGGAAATAGATAAATTCCTTTTGGACATAGCAAATAGACTTAGCAATCTTCTGAATCCAAGTTAAATGATGGACACTTCAAATGATGGACTGGGCACTGAGAACAAGATTCATCAATGTCTGGAACATGCCCACCATTCTCGGGGCTCTGCAGAGATAGACCAGTGAGCCGTACAATGCACATATCTCCAAAACTGTAAATTCAATGACCATCAATAATTAATATGCAAAAAGTAAACAGTAAGAGCTATCCAAGGCACGTTAAAACACTGAAAAAGGTTGAGTAAAACTTGAGATATGACCTTCTGAAGTTACTGCTCTGAGTGAGTATAGCAGAGAACAAAACAGAGAAGTAGATAATGACAAATGTATAGATTCACATATGATTACAACCACATTGGCAATGAATATTTGCACAATGGGAGTAGAATGATATAGCTATGGAGTAAGATCTTCAATCTCTACAAAATGACATGAAGCGATCATGTACAAGGCTTGCTAATCGCCTCTTCCTTCTTGCTCTTTTTATAGCTATTCTTGGAGGGAATTTTGAATTCGAATTCAAATGGCTCCACCTAAAAGTGATCCCCAAAGTTAGGAGATATTCCCTCAGCTCAAAAATTTGTGGTTTTAGGTAGTTAGAGCCACGACTTTGATTTTACATCATGGATGAGGTAAGCCATCCTTTTCCTTTTTTCTTTTTTCAATTACAAGAGCTAAAATGTACTCTTTTACAAGAGGTGTTCACATGACTACACATGTGACTTACAAATGATCATAATATCAAGTATATCAAGCATGTAGGCTTGGGTAAAATGCACCAACACTTAACAAGCATATTCTGGTAAAAAGCCTTCAGTTTTGCATTTCAATTTTTTGTTGTTCCTGTTATGCACACATTCTTGATTCAACAAGATCAAAGTTGGGTTCAAAAAGCAAAAAGTGTATCTTCCTAGGATATTGTGAAGAGTCTAAAGCATACAAGTTGTGGGATCCTGAGGCAAGTAGGATTTTTGTTAGTCGAGATTTGGTGTTTGATGAACGACCGCACTTAGTATAAGATAAAGGTAAATCTACTATCTCATCAAATGGAGAAATATCTCACAATGGAGAGTTCCTTGAGAAATCTTGTAACTCTCCTTTATCCTCAACTTTTTTCTCTTCTTTGTCTTGCTACTTTGAGTTTGATATTGTGAGGAATGAGTGTCCAAGGGAGTATACAGAACTTGAAGGGCTTATTCCATGCATATGAGGTGTTGGGGTTTAGCAACACATAAGTACTCTCTCACATAGCAGAACTCTTCAAAGAACAATCTCAAAACTGAGTCACACATTTATACAATAAATACTCATAAATTAACAGACCAATACATTGCTTTCTTGTTGCGTCAACACATACTCAAGACTAAATCACTAAGATAGATATACACACATCATAAATACTCATAAATTAACAGACCAATACATTGCTTTCTTGCTGCGCCAACACATACTCAAGACTAGATCACTAAGGCAGATGTACACACATCACAAATCTGATTAAGCAAAGACTTCACTAATATCTTTAAGAATATCAAGAATTACAAGAATTTCATGATCAACAGTCACTACTACTGTCTGTTATTATTTAGAGGTGGAGTGGGAATAAGTTGTTTCTCAGGTGTGTACATAATTTTGTGTCCACAATTGTGTTGATGTGTGGTCATTCTTCATGGGTTAGAGATAAACATATACAAAAGAACTACAATAGGTGTGGAAGGTTCGTCTTGCCTTGAATAGTTGAATGGTTATATTCAACTTAGCAAGCAATTGTTTGTAGCCGGATGTTGGATTTGGGCCCACATTCACTTTGCAAGAGCACTTGTACGAAAGTCCTACCAAAAGCCACCTAAATTAAGAGACTTAGCATTTAAAAGTGACGGGCTGACTTTTGATATAATGGCAAGAAGGCATTATATTGAAAAAAAAGGGGAAGTTTGGTTGAAGCTGACTTGATTGCAGCACTATAATTTCTTATTTGACTAATAGAAGAATTCCAATGGAAGTTTGAAGAGAAACATGAAAGCAACTTAGAGTTGAACAGATATGTATGAACCACCAGTTTGGTCTCGCCCATAAGAATAGTGTGTATGTCAAACTCATGCCTATGCTAAAACTATGGGAAAAGAGATGTGGTATATAACTTGATTACAACCCTCTCCAAATACGAGATTGGACTATAAAGTTTTCCTCAAGAATTTGTTTGAACATACGAGATTCACATGATAAACGTTATGTGACAATTCTCCTATAAGTGTATAAGATTCAATACATACATTGGAACTACCGCGCTGAATGGATGCTTAAATTCCTCTCAGTTCCATGTGTTCAATTAAGCTCTCTCAAGTGAATACATTATTCCTTCCTCCTTGTCACAAATTCCATGACATACCTTGTGAATCCAACGTGAACAGGGGGTGAGTAAATCATAGAGCTATCATATGCTTCTTCCTAATAGTAGTGGAACAAAAAGAAACTCAAAGGCAAGCAGAAAAATTGCAAAACCTGGATATCAATACATAGAGTAGGAACTAAGGAGTGAGTAATCATTTGGTGATCCTACTGATTGGAAAAGTGAGCCAATCCATGCATATCTGTGGCTTGAGGGTAAGGAACTTGCAAGATACAAGAAATCTAGGGGATATATCTGTTGAGATATCAAGCTCAACATGTGATGACCCAGGATGACACGTACCAGTTTTCCGTTTCTCTGACATGTATATTAGTCAAGCTGGTATATGTCAGGGATACTTCATTGAGCTTTATTAGATTTATCTACCAAGAGAGATGGAACATTTGTTTCTTGCCAGCTCACTCATTCGTGGACATTAGGTTTTTCCTTATGTACTGATCTTTATATATTGCACTTGTTGTATTCTTGTTTTTAGGTCATTCTTGTACATTCCTTTTATGTAATAGAAGAAGAAGAAGAAGATTATTCTTCCTTGCCTCAATCTGTGTGTGTGCTTCTCCTTGACAGTGAGAGTGTGTGTGTGAACTCTCTTCCTTATCTTCTTCCTTGTGACATGGTATCAGAGCCAACGTGGCTGTAGAGAGCTCGTGGAGAAGGCGACAATGAAGACGACGCGGCAAGGCGTGGAGAAAACGTGATTTCACAAACGGCCTCCGTTTGCTACAAAAATCGGTGTGACGGTAGAATACCTCAAAATATTTTGGGGAGTTATCCCTTTAGGGTCACTTATTTTTGTCACATCAAAGTTTCGGAGCCATCTCGACCTCCATTTTGAGCCCGCAAGGTGGAGCCCACAGAAAAACCAGGTCAGTTTCAGAAACTGTGACTTGCATTGTGTTTGGCAACACTCATATATTCCAGATCCAAAATTTTAAGCAATTTTGTGTACTGTTGATACACAAAAACTGTGTTTCTCTGAGATCGAACTGTCACATCATAGTGCAAGAGTGTTCAAGTAGAAGTGCTGCTTGTAGTGGTTTGCAGTGTTCTGTATTGCTGCAGAATGGCAAATGCAGATGGAATGAGTCAGCTTATGAGTGAAAAACTGGACAAGAACAACGTCCATGCCTGAAGATTCAGAATGACGAATTTTGTGATGGGAAAAGGCTACTGGAAGTACATTGAAGGAGAGAACGAAAATGTTCCGCAGTTACCAGAGCGGAATCGGACTGCAGAACAGATAAGAGCATATCAGGAATGGAATCAAGGAGCCCGCAAGGTAATGTACTGGCTATATGTTAGCATACAGGATAGCATGATTGGGCACATAAAGGATGCCAAGACTCTGAAAGAGGCTTGGAACAGTTTGGTCACATTGTACGAGACCAATTCAAAGGCACGGAAATTGCAACTCAAGAACGAGTTGCATACATTGGAGAAAAAGAGCATGTCGGTAAGTGACTACACTCTGAAAATCAAAAGCATATGTGAGTCACTTGCATCTATTGGCGTGAATATAGATGATGATGATAAGATGGAAGTGTGCCTTCGTGGTTTAGGAGCTGCATATAACCAATTCAGAACTTCTATACAGACCAAGGAAAATATTCTGAATTTTGTTGATTTGGTATCCATGCTGATTATTGAAGAAAAGAATCTTGTTGAGGATTCAAACTCCCAAGGAAAGCCCAGTTCTGAGCATGTATTCTACTCTAGCAGAGGAAGAGGTAGAGGTTTTGGAAATGGAAGAGGAAACAGTAACCAAGACCAAGGTCAACAACAGAATCATGTAGGAGGAAGAGGACAGTTTCGAGGCAGGGGGAGCCAAAGAGGTCAAAGAAATTTCCAAAGAAATGACTCAGGTAATGATAGTAAAGGATGTTGGAATTGTGGTAAACCTGGACACTTTGAACGTGATTGCGGGTTGAAGAATCAAAATAACAGAAGGCAGCAAAACAACTATGCATCCACAAGTGCATATGATTCTGAGAAGCTGTTTATGGTTCAACATCACATGATGAACACGATGTCTGCAGGTGTTTCAAAATCGAATGATAATGTCTGGTATGTTGATTCAGGTGCTTCAAATCACATGACCAATCATGCGGAATGGTTTAGTACTTTGCAAAAATTACGAGTTCCTGGATATATTGAAACAGGTGATGAAACATCACATCCTATTGAGCATATAGGAAACATAGCACTATCTATGGATGATGGAAAGGTAAAACATCTTGCTAATGTGCTGCATGTTCCAAATATAACAAAGAATCTCGTTTCTATTGGACAAATGGTTGACCAGGGACTACAAGTAGGGTTCAATGTTGATGGATTATATGTAGAGGAGTACAAACAGGATGGACGATTAGTTGCCAAAGGAAACAAAGTGGGTAGGATGTTCACCTTAAACGTGAAGATTCCTGAAATGAATGCACCCATGTTTGCAAAAGGTGTAGGAGTTATTGCTGATATAGAGATCTGGCACAAAAAAATTGGACACGCAAATCTGCAAAGGCTGAAACTGATGCAGTCAAAGGAGATTGTCCATGGACTACCAAATTTCAAAGTTGCAGAAATGCAAAAGGTATGTGCAGCATGTGAATTTGGTAAACAATCAAGAGCTTCATTTTCACATGACAAGCATGTTAGTGAGAATGTACTAGAAGTAGTACATACAGATGTTTGGGGTCCAGCAAAGACCACATCTATGGGTGGTTGCAGGTTTTATGTTACATTTATTGATGACCATACACGCAAAGTATGGGTATATTTCATGAAAGAGAAGAGCGAAGTGTTCACTCACTTCCTGAATTTTAAAGTTATGGTGGAAAAGCACACAGGGAAGTACATTCAGACATTAAGATCTGATGGAGGAGGTGAATACATGTCAAATGAGTTCAGTAGTTTTCTAAAACATCATGGAATTCGACGCCAGTTTTCATGTAGGAACACACCACAACAGAATGGTGTTGCTGAACGCAAAAATAGACATATTGCAGAAATAACAAGAGCCTTAATGGCTGAGAAGAATATGCCTCATTGTTATTGGGCAGAAGTTGTGCATACTGCTGTATACATCATGAACAGAACTCCGACTGCTGTTGTACATCAAGTTACACCTGAAGAGAAGTTTACAGGTAAAAAGCCAAACTTATCACATCTGAAATTTTTTGGCTATATTGCATATGTACATGTTCGAGATGAGTTAAGGATGAAGCTTGATCTGAAAGCAGAAAAATGTGTCTTCATTGGATACTCCCTTGAGCAAAAAGGGTACAAATGTTATAACCCACTCACACCACAGGTGAAGGTGAGCAGAGATGTGGTATTTGATGAAATGTCAAGCTTCTATGCAGACGCCAAAGAAGGACTGAATCTTGAACCAAATGACAAAGAAAATGCTGAAAAATCAAGTGCAGAATCTCAAGGTTTGAGTGGACCGGATGCATCACCAAGAAATAGTTCCAACTCAAATCCATGGAGTGGAAGATTACGTGGAAATTTTAGTCCAGCAAGTTCATCAAATACATCCAAGAAAGGTAAAGAAAAGCTTTCTGCTAGTAGTAAAACATGTGCAGGTTTTGAAGATGTTGATGGAGATTCAAGTTGTTCAGAAAAGAATCTTGATGAGGAACTTGGATTGCCCTCGGTGAAGACTCCAGGAGTAAGAAGGGCACATGCAGCTGATACAAGGAGAAGTGACCCAGGACCAAGAAGATCTAGGAGGATGCCGAATTCAGTGCAACGATTGACATATGATAGTTACGTGGCTCGTCATTGTGCCTACATGACAAAGGTAATACAAGATGCTGAACCTTCCTACTTTGAAGATGCAATTGGAATTGCAAATTGGGAAAAAGCTATGGATGAGGAGATGGCTACACTTTATGGAAATGATACATGGGAGCTGGTTCCATTGCCGCAAGGAAAGAAACCCATAGGCTGTAAATGGATTTACAAGGTCAAGCATAATGCTGATGGTAGCATAAGCAGGTATAAAGCACGATTGGTAGCTAAAGGATATGCACATACATATGGCATTGATTATGAGGAAACATTCATCCCTGTAGCTAAAATGTCTACTGTTAGGACACTTTTTACATTAGCTATAGCAAAAGGATGGACTTTGCATCAGATGGATGTGAAGAATGCTTTCCTAGATGGTGAGTTATAGGAAGAAGTATATATGGACCAGCCACAAGGATATGAAGATTCAAAGCATCCAGAATATGTTTGCAGGTTGCAAAATGCTTTGTATGGGCTGAAGCAGGCTCCGCGTGCATGGCATGCAAGGATTGCTGATTACTTAACCAGTGTTGGGTTTTCTATGTGTGATGCAGATCATTAACTATATGCAAGGAAGGCTGATGATGGCATCACGATTGTGGCCATTTATGTTGATGACTTGATTGTAGGTGGCGATAATGAAGAAAGCATCAAAGAGGTAAAGCAACTTCTTATGCACGAATTTGACATGAAAGATCTTGGTGTGCTGCGCTATTTCTTGGGCATTGAGTTTATACATACAGAAACAGGTATATGGATGTCGCAAAGGCAATATGCCTTGAATATGCTGCAAAAGTATGTTATGGCTGGTTGTAAGCCAATTTCTATGCCATTAGATCATAGTTTGAAGTTGGATACTACATCAGGTGAAACATTGGAAAATGCTACTATGTACAAGAAAATTGTGGGAAGTCTTATATATCTTATAATAACAAGGCCTGATTTAAGCCATACCGTTGGACTTGAAAGTCATTTTATGCAGGTTCCGAGGAAGCCACATTTGGATGCTCTGAGGCGCACTCTACGTTATGTGAGTGCCACTTTGGATTATGCATTGTTTTATGAAATTGGTGTAGATTTGTAGGTTCATGGATACACCGATGCAGATTGGGCTGGTAGTACTCCAGATAGAAGATCTACTAGTGGCTTTCTTTTCTCACGTGGAGTTGCAGCTATTACATGGAGCAGTAAGAAGCAACCCACTGTTGCTTTGTCGAGTGCAGAGGCTGAGTATAGAGGTGCTGCAATGGCAGCATGTGAGGCATCATGGCTAGAGATGTTACTTGCAGATTTAGGTGTAGAAGTGCGAAAGCATATCACTATCTATTGTGATAATCTTAGCAGCATATAGTTAGCACGGAACCCTATTTTCCATGCTAGAACAAAGCATATCGAGGTACATTATCACTTCATCAGAGAGAAGGTATTAGCACGTGATATTGGTCTTGTTTATGTGAGAACAAATGAGCAGGTTGCTGATATTTTCACCAAAGCACTTGGAGCTGAGAAGTTGAAGAAGTTTCGGGAGATGCTTGGATTACAGGATATGGCGTTGAGCTTGAGGGAGTGTTGAGATATCAAGCTCAACATGTGTAGATTTACCTACCGAGATTGATGGCACATTTGTTTCTTGCCAGCTCACTTATTCGCGGACATTAGGTTTTTCCTTATGTACTGATCTTTATATATTGCACTTGTTGTATTCTTGTTTTTAGGTCATTCTTGTACATTCCTTTTATGTAATAGAAGAAGAAGAAGAAGAAGATTATTCTTCCTTGCCTCAATCTGTGTGTTTGCTTCTCCTTGAGAGTGAGAGTGTGTGTGTGAGCTCTCTTCCTTATCTTCTTCCTCGTGACAATATCTAGATATAGATGCAATAATTTGCATATTTCCCCGAGTTTACGACTATAATCAATCTACTATAGTCATCAGTGACTATGAAGGAATAAAGTGAACCACCAACTCACTTGGTTCTAGCACGACCAAGTATATCAATATGAATCAACTCATCTAGAGGTATTCTTTAATGCATTTCTCTCCTTGAGAATTTCATTTACTAATGCTTACCAAGTGCACATGCATCACATATTCTCTCAATTTAGATGACCAAATTTTGCTAAGCCATGCACTAATGTTTGCTTTTTCATAGGCTTCAATTTCCTCAAATTTATATGGCTGATTCTTTTGTGCCACATTTGAGCTATATGAGAGTGCTAATTGTTCTTGTCATACATATTCTCATAAAGAAGCATCCCCATATCAAGCATGAATATTCTTCTCATCTTGTTTCCATGAACAAGAAATTTCCTCTTTTTACCATAATTAAGTTCATGAGTGAGACAATAATTCTTACA
Organism: Ceratopteris richardii; assembly: GCA_020310875.1. Taxonomy (NCBI): domain Eukaryota; kingdom Viridiplantae; phylum Streptophyta; class Polypodiopsida; order Polypodiales; family Pteridaceae; genus Ceratopteris; species Ceratopteris richardii. The sequence continues at coordinate 17,494,811 of CM035420.1, forward strand.
AAAGAACACTCCTATATCTTGATCTGCAAGCTGAACAATTGAAAATAAGGTCTTCATGATATTGGGCACATGTGAAACGTCAAAATATATTTAGAACGCCATTCTTTTGTATAAGAGCTACATTTCCAACATTTTTTATCATGTCTAGAGTATCATCACCAATTTTCACATACTCTTTAGTCTTCAAGGGTTCTTTAGACTCAAAACAATCTCCAATACTTGTCATATGGTTAGTGCAAAAAGACTCTATGTAGCAATTCATGTCATTGCCTAGTTTATACATGCATTTAGCACATGATGCATTGTAGACATATTGTCTCTATGTTGATTTATATACGAACTTTTTGTAGAGAAGTTACCATGTGACACATAGAACCTCTAATTCTTCCCCTTTGGCTATTTTTATATGCTAGTAATCCTTTTCCAAATGACCATAATTCCCATAGTGGTAGAGAATTTCGGGTGCTTGGGATCTACCTCTACCTCTTGAACTTGATCTACCTCTTCCTCTTGACATATCCAAAGTGTTTGAATTTCTAGAGCCTGATTGACCATGGCTAAAACATCTTCCTCTATTTTGGAAAAAATGAACCAAAATTTAAGAGAAAGCTTTTTGGATGACATCATGTTATGCGTCATCTCAATAGGTATCCTATTCTTTCTCTCTGCAACACCATTCTGTTCTCGAGTGTAAGCAATAGTGAGTTGATGAGAGATAACTTTGTCTTCAAGAAAGATAACACATCAGAGAAAATTTTCTTGGTAATAGAACATGATAGACATGCATATACTTGGAAGAGTGAATTGATTTTCCCTCCACCAAGATCCAATGTTTCCCATGGCCTCCAAGGAGTAGGATCATCCCACGCTCATGAAGCCCAGAGAGAAAGAACTAGAGAGAGACCTGAGGTAAGTTTTGCACACACTGTGGGCAGGAATAGGTCAGGATTTGAAAATGAAAGACCTGAAAGAGAGAGACATCAAGCACATAGACAACAAAGAGATGAACAGGATTTTCCAGTGCCTAGACCCTGAGAGCACCCAAGAACCCTTAGACCCACTCAAGTGATCAAGGCAATGAAGAATTATTTTGATGGGTCAGGAGATCCTTATGATCATGTGGCCGAGTTCAAACAAGTGTTAAGAGCTGAACAGGTTGAGGATTTGTTCACCCAGTACGAGGCATTTGGTCTGACTCTTACGGGCACTGCCTTAGCTTGGTTTCAACCACTGAGTAGTCGCAACTATCGCGATATAGGTCAACTGCTAGACGAATTCATTGTAGAATTTTCCAAGAGTGGTATCAAGCATAACACTTCATCTTTGATCCACAGCTTCAAGCAGACACCCCAAGAAATAGTGCGGCTAGCAGGTAGAAGGTTTAGACAGTACCTAGAAAGATGCCCTGCTCCAGAGCTACCCACACCAGCCAAACAAGTGGCTTTGTTCTTAGATGGCTTACTGAGCACAAAGTTAAGATCATATGTGTACTTGAAAGAGCCTAGATCCATAGAAGAATGCGTGCGGACATGCATTGACATAGAAGATAACTTGGGTGAGGAGTTAGGATTATCCAAACTCTATAAGGATTCAGATAGTTCTACTAGTCATACTTCAAAAATCTCCACGGAAATAGAGGAGATAGCTGAGCAAGTTGCCAAGAAGCTGGGAGTCCAAAATAGACAAACACAGAGAGTCACCCCATTGAATCGGTGTTATACCTACGGAGGCGACCACATGGCTAATGTATGCCCAATGCACAACCATAACATGAGAGAAAGGAATACCCCATACTGCACTATTGAAAGGAAGTACACAAACCATACGGCTCAGGATTGTCCCTACAATAGGCAGGCTGTTAGACAGAATTATCAGCAACCTTACCCACAAGGTAGGTATCAGAACCAATACCAACAGCCGTATTATAGACCACAACAACAATATCAGGCACAATATAGGCCACAACCAGTCTTGGGAAACCAACCACCAACTCCTGCCAACGTGATTCCAGTCAAGTATGCCGTGGGAGAGGAAAATCCAAATAGAGCATTGGTCCCACTAACCCCATTGATAGCAGATAATGACTCTCATGCTCATAGTTCAGACTACTCCCATGAAGGTAGTCCACATGCTTATTACACAGAGTCACCTGAACATAGTGAGATTTACTCGTATCAATATGAGGCACCACCTATGGAGCAAAATTGGGAGCCAAAATACTCCAATGTCATGTACACAAATCCTAACCCTAGGCCCCAATTGAGACAAATGAGACCACAAGCCCCTAGAGGATCTTGTTTCAGATGTCAAGGTGACCATTTCATTCGTGACTATCCCCACCCACCATCCCCGAGTCAAGGACAGGCTATCACAATACAGACTTTTTGTCTTGATTGTGGCAAAGACCATCTCCCCAGAGATTGTCCAAGAAACCCCTCCAGTGCACCCAAGATTACACCCATTAATGTGGTAGGTTTAGTGACAGATTCAAGTTCAAGTAGTAGCAATGTGGCTCCTATACAAGCTGTCACTAGAGCACAAGCTTTAAAACAGGATAAACCAGCAGAACAATTAGAGTCGAGTGAATCAGGAGAGCCTAGTAAGAGGAAAACAAGAACATGGAAGGATACCAGAGAGAAGGCCAATCGCAAGTGGAATAAAAAGTTATCGGAACTAGAAGAAAGCTTAAAAGAAGCGAAAACAAAAATAGAAGACATTGCATCTCAAAGCCCCTCACATGCCGAAACTCCATCCACTCCACCTCATCCCACCCCACCACCCATTGTAAATAGACCGCAACCAGGGTCTGTTCTTGCAGATCCAACCCCAGAAGGCTTGGACATGATGTTCAAGGCCTACCAGGCTCGACTTCAAGAACGGCCTACAGCTGCAAACCTAGACAAGAGTTACCCTAGAGCAGATTTAGAGATTGAACAGATGAAAATGTGCATGAAAATGGTAGAACAAGCTCAAGCTATACTCGAGACTATTCAAAAGTTCAATCAGACAAACTCTGTCAAACCGGATTTGCATTTCCAAGGCTTACTAGAAAGATTAGAGCGATTGGTAAACAAACCACAAGTTTCTTTACCTCCACAGGCTCAACCAGTTATTGAAAGAGGAAGCTCACCACCAATGGGAGCTTATGTTCCTAATTCCACGGATGCCGGAATACCTCCTTCAATTCAACAGTACTCTCAAGAGTTCTTGCGGGAAATACAAGAAGATAAATGGGCCAAGGAAAAGGATAACTCCCCTCCTATTCCTGAGATTGATGATCTTCATGATCAATTTTCCCAAGACATTCCATCTATTTACGGAGATGAAGCAGAACAACAAGAAGACGAAAGGTTAGATTTTGAATCTAATACCTTAGAAGAACTGCCTCAATTTCCAGGCCCATGGGAATCTGAATCTCTCCAGATTAGAGCTCCCACAATACTAGTAAGAAATGAAGACTCAGTGGTTCCAAGGAACACGGATGTCATGAAGAACACTAAGGTTCAGTGTCATCTCACTATAGAAGAGCTGCTCAAAGCAAAACCTGAGCTATGGAATCATGTGAAGGATCAGGTTCCAGAACTTGATTTCCAACATGCTAAAAGCAAGCTCTAAGCAAAGGGTACCAGAGATACCTCTAGACAAAATAGGGGACATGTGTGAGGGTGAAGAAGGTAATACTTATCTTCCAATCACCTACCAAGGTTACACAACCAAAGCAATCATAGATTCCGGTGCTGGTGTTGCTATTGCGACCACCTCCTTGTGGAAGCAATGGGGCAAACCCACATTAAGACCAACTAGAATGAAGCTTCAAATGGCCGACGGTCATTTTGAAAGACCTCTAGGATTGCTCGAAGGGATAACTCTAACCACTTGTGGTGTGGAGTTTGAACATACATTTGCTATATGTGACTTTGAGAAAAATAACGTCTATGAGATGATCCTAGGAAGACCCTTCCTACGACAATTGAAAATAGTACAGGATTGGGGAACCAACTCCTTGTACTTGCAGCACTTAGGGGTCACCACCAAGGTCAATTTGAAGGATTACACCTTCAGAGATGTACCACCCCTACAGTGGAATTCTATCCACAAAGCGAAAGAAGATTCGATCTCTGTGCATTTTGAAAGTTCACCTGATCCATCATGGTTGCATGAAGATACTCATTTGTGGATGTGCAAGGTCGCAGAGGAAGAGGAAAAACGTTTAAAGGCAAGAGAAGAAGGAACTTCGCCAGGAGATAGACCAATTAAAGACCCAGCCTATACACCGATGATCTTTCCAGATGAGGAATTTGAGCCTCATGGCTGGCCAGAAATCTTAGCCACCATGGACATTGTTGTCAATGAAGAACAATGGACACCTCATTGTGATGAGGAGGGTTATGATATCTCAGTGTTCATGTGTCAGCCCTTGCTAGAAGAATGTGACCCTAGTGATGTCATAGAAGAAGAAGAGAATGACGATGATATAGAGTCCATTGTGATGGATAGTTGCTTTAACTCAGAGCAGCACTATCTAGAAGATATAGGAGTGCTCACCCAGAAAGAAGAAGAACCTCTCACAAGTATTAAAACGGTAAATTCAAAGGATGGAAATGAGAGCAGTCAAAAGAAAAAGAAAAGAAAAGCAGTGAAACAAGAAGAGGAGGAATCATTGTTTGAAGTACCAGAAAACTTCAAGAAATATGAAGTTGACGATCGCAAAATTTTGGTACGAATGCCTAAGAGAGAGGCAATCATAGGAGAATCATATGATAATAAAGAAAAGACCAAGAAGATTGTAGTGACCATCGAAGAGAACGAAGAGAGATGCACATATATAGGAGATGACCTAAGTGCAAGAGAAGAAATGGAGCTTGTAGCTCTATTAAGGGAATATAGGGATGTGTTTGTGTGGCAGTATAGAGACTTGAAAGGGGTAGATCCAAGAATTTGCTCTCATATTATCCCCATGACTGCTGATGCCAAGCCCACCAAAAAGAAACCCTACACATATAATGATACCTATGCAGCCAAAATAAAAGAAGAAATTGATAGGCTGATTGAAGTTGGATTCATCTATGAGATTGAGCATACTGAATGGGTGTCCCCCATTGTAGTGGTACCCAAGAAGAATGGGAAGTTACGAGTGTGTATTAACCTTAGAAAAGTTAATGCTGCTATGATCAGAGATAGTTATCCACTTCCAATCACAGAACACCTATTGGAGCGTGTTGCAGGCAAGGAAGTTTATAGCTTCCTTGATGGATTTTCAGGTTACAATCAAGTAGCCATAGCCCCAGAAGATCAACACAAAGCAGCTTTTGCCACAGAGTGGGGAATCTTTGCATTTCGTGTGATGCCATTTGGGCTCACCAATGCACCTGCAACATTCCAAAGGCTCATGTGTCATGTCTTCAAAGAGTTCTTGCGAAAGAGCTTAGAAGTGTATGTGGATGATTTATGTGCTCATTCCCAAGAAAGAAGGTTTCACATCCCTAAGCTCAGACAAATCTTCAACAAGTGTAGAGAATATCGAGTGTGTCTGAACCCAGAAAAGTGTGTGTTCATGGTGCGTCAAGGTAAAATCTTAGGTCATATTGTTTCTAAGAATGGAATCTCAACAGATGAAGATAAGGTACGAGCCATAGGGGAGCTACCAAGGCCAAGGAATGTTAAAGAGGTACAAGCCTTTATGGGCCATTGTGGATATTACCGTAGGTTTATCCACATGTACGCGATCATAGCTAGACCCCTTTATGCCTTGTTGTCTAATTTTGAGTGGAACGATGAATGCGAGAATTCTTTCAATGAACTGAAGAAACGTTTGTGCACAGCACCAATACTGACCACTCCTGATTGGAATAAATCATTCCATGTACATGTGGATGCATCCAATCATGCTATAGGATGTGTGCTAGCACAACCCACAGGTGAAGGAAACTTAGACTTGCCCATAGCATATGCTAGTAGACAACTCATCGCAGCTGAACGAAACTATACCACAACTGAGCGAGAGGGCTTAGGCATGGTATACGCTGTGAAGAAGTTTAGACACTATTTATTGGCCAAAAAGTTCAAGTTTTTCACTGATCATCAAGCTTTGTTATATTTGGTCAATAAACCTTGCAATACTGGACGCTTAGTAAGATGGTTCCTCTTACTAATGGAATATGACTTTGAAGTTGTTGTCAGGAAAGGTAGAACCCACCTTCGGGCAGATCACCTTTCTTGCATCACTTCACGAGAGTCACCGCAAGGAGTGTCTGATGAATTACCCGATGCTTATCTGTTCAATTTAGAAGTTGTTCCTAAATGGGCAAATAAGTTGGTACTAGTCCTAACCTTCAGACCTGCAAATAAGAATGTGAAAACATCACAAGAAGAAATTGTAAAATCACAAAAATATCACATATTGGCAGGAAGCATGTACAAACAAGATATTGAGGGTGTATTAGCTTGTTGCGCCAAGGATGATGAACATAGTAGTTGGTGGCAGCAAGCTCATGAAGGATTGCTAGGAAATCACTATTATAAACAACGAACATTGCAGAATCTGAAGCGTTTAGGAGTGTATTGGCCTAGCATGGACAAAGAAATACATGAGTGGATCAAGAATTGTCCAATGTGCAGAGAGAGACCAGCAGTGGAGCATGCGACCCTTTATCAAGTATCATTAATTCTAGATTGGAGTGCTCCATTGGTAGAGTTTATGAGATCGGGAAGATTACCCAAAGAGGCTAGTCTAGCAAGAAGACGAAACATGGAGCAAGAAGCTCAAGGCTATGCCTTAGTAGGAGACAACTTATACCGAAGAGGCAAAGATGGTTACTTAAGACTGTGCGTTCATGAATTAGACTATTTGAAAGTCTTAGAAACTGCACACAATGTTGCAGGTGGACACTTCGGCCCTGAGCGAGTAATCAAGACCATTCTATTCTCAGGACTTTGGTGGCCCACTCTTCATATGGATGCTCATACCTATGTGAAGAAATGTGACACATGCCAACGTGCACAATATCCAGTTAGAAAAGATGAAATGCCTTTGAGGCCAATGATGGGAGGGCGTGCATTTTCGAAGTGGGGCATAGACTTCATAGGTCCTATTAACCCCCCAGCTAGAAACTCCCATGCAGAATATATTATTGTAGCCACATATTACCTTACAAAGTGGGTAGAAGTGAAAGCCACAACAAAGAATGATGCTCAGACTATAGCTAAGTTCTTATTCGAGAATGTGTTCACGAGATATGGACTACCAATAGAGTTGGTGAGCGATAGAGGCACACACTTCTTGAATGAAGTCATTGAAAATCTTCTCCAAGAATTCTTGGTGATACATAAGAAGTCTGCCCCCTATCACCCACAAGTTAACGGACAAGCCGAGAGTACCAATAAGATCCTTTGTAACGTATTGACAAAATTGGTAAATCATAAACGCTCTGATTGGGACAAACAACTTCATCATGCTGTTTGGGCTTACCGAGTTGCCTACAAAACGGTACTCAATGCCACCCCATTTCAGATGGTCTTTGGACAGAATGCGGTGCTACCACTGGATTTCTTAATCCCTGCTTTAAAAGTAGCACAAGAGCATGAGTGGAATGGACATGAATTGTCATCTAGGATCTTTGATCTAGAACGCTTAGGTGAGACAAGGCTACAAGCGGCTGCAGGCATCTACGCTGCAAAGAAAAGGCAAAAGGCATACTTTGATGCACACATTAAGGATAAGGGACTGAAAGAGGGAGATCTAGTGTTGGTTTACACACTAAAACAACATGCCCGTAAGTTGGAAAAACGAGGATATGGACCCATGATCATTAACAGAATTTCCACTAGCGGCGCGGTTCAATTGGCTACTTTAGAAGGTGATATCTTGCCAAACTATATTAGTGGTTGTAGAGTCAAGTTATATCAAGAACCTCTTACAGAGGACATGCTAATGAGACTCAACACTGCTAAGAAGAGAAAAGAAGAGGAGTCAAGGGTGAGAGAAGAAGCACAAGCAGAGGCTAGAGAGCGCATAAGGCGAAATAAGTTACGGCGATTAGGCCTAGATGTCAACTCAAAAGCCCCAAAATATCACATGGATATGTGCCAAAAATCAGGCATAGCGACTTCTCAAGTCATTGACCGACGACCCTTTGTGACCATAGAGATAGGACAAGGGAAGGATGCAAGGACTGTGAAAGCATTAATTGACTCAGGTGCAGCAAGTAGTGCAGTTAGACTTTCCTACTGCCAAGACTTGCAGTTGAACATCAATCCCATAGAAGCTTATCTCATAGGATTGGGAGGTGCGGAAACCCCTTGTTTGGGCGAGGTGGAACTTCCCATCTACCTTCAAGATGTTCCAATGAAAGTCAAAGCGCTAGTATGTCAAGATGAGAACCTTACAGAATCACTTGTCTTGGGTCAAGATTGGATCTATGACCATGCAGTTAACTTAAACCTAAGAAGTCAAATTCTTCAAGTTTGGGTACATGAACAATGCATTACATTAGAATTAGAGAACTGCATGCTCCTAGATCATGGCACCACACACTCTCTTAGTTCTTCCAAGACTAATCATATGAAAGAAGATGTTGTATGTGTCAAAAGCTCTATGATGCAGAAGGAGTCAAGTGTGGAAGACCAGGTTCGAAGGCGGGTGGATCTTTCTTCTTCTCCAAAGAATCAAGTAGCCACAGTAATGAGTCCACCACACAAGCAAACACAACCGTTCATGACAACTGCTACATCAAATAGAAAGACACCATTTGATAAGAAAGGAGTTCCGATCATGAAGCAGATATGGGTACGCAAAGGAGAGCAACCACCTACCTTACCCCCACAAATTCCATCCAGGCAAGCCAACCAGGCCAGAAGACGAAGGAAGCAGCTCGGACAAGCTCAATCACAAGGTATCCAACAAGTTTGGGTGCCTAAGAAGTTAGCTACAGCTCAACAAGGGCAATTACAGAAGTGGGTACCTAAGAAGCTCCTACATCCACAGCAACCTATGTTCTCCCACATGCAAAAGGTCTCAACAAAGAAGCCAAAAAGCGAAAAGGGTAAGAACCACGTACAGAGACCAAAAGAAGATCAAATCAGCTCTTCAACATTAGTAGGAAGACATGCAAAAAGGATATGGGTTTGGAAGCCAAAAGTACAAGTAGCCTCCACCGAACCAAAGCGCCAACCACATTGGATACCACAGTTCAGAAAGCATCCAAAAAGGAAGACGCCTGAAGTGACTCTACAGTGCCAAATGATGTTCTAAAATGGACTCCAATAAGAAGGATTACATCAGTTCGAGACTCAATGGATATCTCCACCAAGGTCGGCATCAACCTCCGCAAATAACAGCGAAAGCCTCGAACGAGCGACAACCATGTGCTCCTTGCACAACCTTGTCTTTTGCACCATTCAGGTCATGGATTTCTAAAGTATGCATTATATAGGGCCACATTACATGGCCGTGCATAGACACAACTAAAGTCCCATGCACTAGAGCACAGTGACACATGTAAACCACTTTTTGATACTAAACTTTGCCTTCTTGTTTTATGACATTCCTCAAAAAAAAAAAAAAAGGGAGGGAAAGAACTTGTTCCCAGGTTTCGCTCATGGAACATGAATGAGTCATGCTTAGTTGAAGATTGAACCATCGATTACTGGGCATTTATCAGTTTGGATAGAAGTGTGTCTCGGCTAGCAGATGATGTAATTGCTGCCTTATCTGGTAGATGTCAAGAACTTAGCATGAACATGGCATCCACACCTATGGTTTCCCCTTACCATGGTGGGAGTTAAGATCTTGAAGGTCCATAACTTGAGTGATGCTTAACTACTGCATGTATGAGAGCATCCAAGGAGATATTTGCAAGAGTTTGTTTGGTAGCTGCAAATCCTTGTCTGTATACTAGATGAGCAGACTCCTGCTTATGGTGAACTAAAGAGAATATGTGAAACTAAGCTTGGTGTAGCTAACCAGTTTTGTTTGTCAAAGAATATAAAGAAATTCAATTCTCAGTATTTGGCAAACGTTGCTTTGAAAAGAGAAGACAGAACCAGGCACTCAAAAATTTTTTTGGTGGACCAGCAACATGGACATTCATCGACAATGTTCCATCACAAATGCCGGGTATACAACATGAAGCGAGAGATATCAATCAACCCTTCACCACGGTAAGTATCTTTACTCTGGCAACATCATAACCATGATAGATTAGGAAACCTCTTCGTCAGCATACCCTTAAGCACTTAGCTCAAGACCCGCAATTTTTGGCACCATACTTCTTCCAATGCATTTTCCAAGTAAGCATTCGTAGGGCTACATTACAAGGCCGTGCAGGCACATACTTTTTTCAACCCATGCACATACACACTTACCCATCATTCACTATGGCTTATGAGTACTTGGCATGACTACTCTGAACATCATCTTTAGAAGCGCTAGAGGGCATCCTAGGGCAACATCAATACCTAGGAAGCAATTTGAAGCTAGCAATTGCTCCAACTCAATCTTGATACGCATTCATGCGGGAATCCACGGAAGAAGCACATACCAAGGGACTACGACTTGCAAAGGCATGCAGTGACAAATGAAGGACCGGACAATCAACACTGCCAAATTTGGAAGATAGACGGCTCTTGTTTATACAGAATGGATACTACCTCCCAAGCACTACATGGAACAACCACTACAACAAGGGTCTGTCAGGGACGACAGACTCGAGAGGGGGGGGAGTGTTGATGTTGTCAGGATCTTACTCACACGCATACAGAGATTACGGACACAGAAAACACACAGAGAATAAACACAACAAGAGACGAGACACAACGCAGTATTGGGTGCAATCTCCCCCCACGCACTCTGTTTCGACAGTCCACAGAGTGCATGTATTTATAGGACTTTTGATTACGTCAAAAATAGTGGTTACATGAGGGCGGCTTCGAAAAGCAGGCGTGAAACTAAAAGTTGGTAACTTTTACAGAAAGCCATTACTTTAAATAATAGAAACTGCGGTCTTCAACGACCCTTATTCTAACCATTACTTTTCTAACAATAGAACCTTCTACGTAGGTTTATTTACAAAATAAATAATAATTATTCGGATTATTTATGTCCGCCCTTTCACGCCTTGCACGCTCCTCACGAACCTTCAGCTGCTATATCAAAAACATCAAAAACATATTAATACATTAATAATTTAACATTTTAACAATGCCTTGTTCAATAATATACAACATGCCTCTCAGTTGACAAGCAACTGACCTCAGTTGATAAAAGAATTCAACACTCTAACAATTGTAATGGAGTGTTCAACATATTCCATATTACTGTTACAATCCAACAATGCATTGGCCAACATATTTCATGTTACAATCCAACAATGCATTGGCTATTCGATATTTCAATCCAACAATGCATTGGCCAACATATTTCATGTTACAGTTCAACAATGCATTGGCTATTCGATATTTCAATCCAACAATGCATTGGCTATTCCATATTTCAATCCAACAATGCATTGTTCAACATATTCCATAAGGTATAACATGCCCCTCAGTTGAACAAGCAACTGACCTCAGGTGATAAAAGAATAAACATGGATGGCCAGTCACATGTTTCATCACTGAATAAAGAAAATAGGCATGTGCCATGTAAAAATACATGCATGGAAATGTTCATGGAGCTGTTACATTAATGTGTTTGTGTTATGATATGCAAAAATTAAGTGGTCATAATGAGGTGTTAATTGTGTTTTATGTATCCATTGACATTCTTCAATAGAGTGATTTTTGTACTTAACCAAATATCGATGATATTGAGTACCTGTGCGTGTAGTAGTGACATCATGATCAATGATTTTCTCAGGAACTAAGATTTCAGATTGTTCTTCAATTAAAGGAGGATCATCAAGAAGTGGAGCAAGGGGTAAAGTTCCTTTAAAGGGTTTAAGTAAGCTAATATGAAAAGAATTATGTATAGTCTAATGGGATGGAATATCTAATCGAAATGAATTATCATTAATTTTTTCTATAATGCGAAACGGTCCATAATAGCGTGGTGCAAGTTTAATTTTAGGATGCTGCAAAATATTTTTGAGACGTCTTTTAATTATTCGCAACCATACAAAATCATTTTCCCTGAATTCTTTGGCTAATCGTTTAGTATTGATAATACGTGTATATCGCTCTTGACTTTTCCTAATGTGCTCGTGAACATCATGAAGTATAGAAACGTGATCTTGAGCAATAGAATCAGCCATCGGAATGTCGGTTTGGGTGAGGGACATGGGAGTGGGAAGCTTTTTACCAAAAACTATTTCAAAAGGTGCACAACCAGTAGTGGTATGTGAAGTGTTATTGTAAGCAAACTGAAGCAATGGTAACTTTTCATCCCAGTTATTAGGATTATCTAATTCATAACAACGCAATAAATCAAGAATAGTACTATTTGTAGCCTCACTTTGTCCATTACTTTCAGGATGAAATGCAGAGCTAAAATCTATTTTAGAACCAAAATGTTGAAATAAGGCAACCCAAAAATGATTGCAAAACCTAACATCACGATCAGATAACATTACTTTAGGAAATCCATGATGTGGAAAAATGCATTTAATGAATAATTTTGCAGCTTGAGGTGCAGTCAAAGTTTTTCTACATGGAATGAAATATGCATATTTACTAAACCTATCAACTATTGTCCAAATCATATCATTATGTGATGAAGTGATAGGAAGACCTGTGATAAAATCCATAGAGATTTGTTCCCATGGTTCATTTGGAATAGGAAGGGGCATTAATAATCCAAATGGTTTACCATGATGACGTTTGACACGCTGACAGACAATGCATTGGGAAACATAATGTGCAATGTCTTTTTCCATGTGTGGCAAAAAGAAGAAATCTTTGCAAGCACAAATGGTGCTTTGTATGCCTCTATGACCCATGTAAGATGGTTCATGCATTTATTTAATGATAAAATCTTTAAAAGCTTGGGTTATGCACTATGTTGAAAATAGAGAAAACCATTATGAAATGTATAATGTTCATCAGATAAAGATGCAGCATTGTTGAAGTCATGCCATGCATGTGAAAAATACAAATCAGATGCATAAGTGAAAACCATGTCTTGAAAAGAATGAATTTGAATGGCAGAAATATTATTCAAAACAACGGAATTCGAAGGAAAACGGCTAAGAGCATCAGCTACGACATTAGCTTTACCAGGTTGATATTGTATCATGGGTTGGAAATTTTGAATGAATGACGCCCATTTAAGATGTCTATCAGAGATTAAGGGCTGACTTAATAAATGCTTAATAGCCTGTTGATCGGTTTTGATTAATACTTCAGAGCCCATAAGATAGTGTTTCCAAATTCGCAAAGCATGCACAACTGCTAATAGTTCTTTATCATACGTACTATAATTCTGTTCTGAGGGTTTAAGCTTTCTACTCTCAAATGCAATGGGATGGTCATTTTGCATCAGAACAGCACCTATTCCTGAACCGTTAGCATCAGTAACAACATGAAAGGGTTGTGAGAAATCAGGTAATTGTAAAACAGGTGCATGTGAAAGTGCATGTTTAAGTTTGTCAAAGGACTGTTGTTGGGTAAATCCCCATGCAAATTTTATTTTCTTTATCAACAACAAAGTAAGAGGCAATGCTAAATAAGAAAAATTTCGAACAAACTTCCTATAGAAACTAGCCAACCCAAGAAAAGAACGAACATCATTGACTGATTGTGGTATAGGCCATTCTATGATAACTCTAATCTTTTTCGGATCCACATGCACACCTTCACTTGAAATAATATGTCCTAAATATTCTAGCTTACGCTGAAAGAAATAATTCTTTTCAGGATTAGCATAAAGTGTGTTTTCTCGTAACAAATGAAAAACTGTTTCAAGATGCTTTTCATGTTCACTATCATTCTTACTGTAAACAAGTATGTCATCAAAGAATACAAGAACAAAAGCTTGGTAATCAAGAAAAATATTATTCATCATTCGTGCAAATGTAGCAGGGGCATTAGTAAGTCCAAAGGGCATTACCATAAATTCATAATGGCCATTTGGAGTTGTAAATGCAGTCTTAAAAATATCACTTTGTGTCATACGAATCTGATGGTAACCCGATTTAAGATCAATTTTACTAAAGACACGAGCTCCTCGTAACTTATCTAAGAGATCATCTATTCGAGGAATAGGGTATCTATTCTTGATCGTGATCTTGTTAAGGGCTCTATAATCAATGCACATTCGATAAGTTTTATTCTTCTTCTCTACTAAGAGAACGGGTGCTCCAAATGGGGAAGAACTAGGCCTTATAAGTCCTTTTTGTAGTAGGTCTTTTACTTGATTTTCTATTTCCTTTTGATGTAATGGGCCATGTCTATAAGGTGCTTTATGAGGAGGAGAACTACCAGGGACTAAGTATATGCTATGGTCAAAGGATCCTCGAGATGGTGGTAGTTCAGAGGGATATTCTGGCATATTTTATGTGCGTGAACTTGATTTGATGGGAGGACTCTGGCAATTATCATCTGAAAAGCTCAGACGTACAACGGATATCACCTTTACTTTAATGATTTCTCGGAGAGAAGCTTGATCTGAATGGGATGAACGGATCCGATATGCTCTTATTCCTCTGATAATCATATGACATGCGCATCACATACGGAAGGAGTCCAATTGATATTGATGTTTCTGACAATGTTTCAAAGGTTGCTTCAATCTCCAGACTTAGCCGCGTCAACAAAAAGGTTTTTGTGTTTTTATTTTCTTTTATTTTTATTTGTTTGTCAAGTTCATGAGCAGGTGGAGCACGTGGTCTTTGCCATGAGCCGCACTCTGAGACATCTCTGCGTGAACTTCACGAGAAGATACTGTTCTTCGCGCGTGCTACATACCCGGCGCTGAAACATCTTCACGGGGGATGTTTTGATTTCATTTTCATTATAAGACTAGCCCATAAATATGGTGTTGCTCTCTTTAAACACCGAATATGCGCATCCTTTGCAGCCATTGTGGGCGTTACTCAGAGTTCTCATGATATGCGAAGAGGAACATCAGATTGCTTTGATTGTTTTCTTATATAGCTACGCTATTACGTTCTTCAATTGCGAAGAACACATATCTATAGTGCTACGAATTGATCTCTAAACCGGCATTAAAAGGATATGACTTTTTAAGTTAGGCGCAAGTATGCTGTTATTTCTCTCCTACTTTCAAAAACAAATTCAGATATAAACGCCTATCTATCTTATGCTTAATATTTGTTCCATCGCGATATACTCCATCTCGGTTAACGCAACATATGGGATATGTCAGTATCCTCGCGCACCCATATGACTGAAAAAAGAGGACACAGAGATCTAATTCGAACTTTGCTTTTGAATTTCATACCTACAAATTTGTCAATTTATACCTCCTATCTCTAGTTTATTGGCCATATTTTGAGCATCCTATATCCAAATTCAGAAGTTTTTCTTGCTATGGATAGCTCTCTCAGAGCCCTTTCCATTGAGTGGCTGGAAGCCATACTTTGGTTTCACTCTCAATTGCTTTCAGAGCTTGGAGTTTACTTATACCCCTTTAACAATCTGTTTCGAGCATCGTTTTGAAGCATCAACTCTTGGGTGAGTCTTGGCAAGATATTCTAACGGCTGATGGACCATCCTCTACATTCGAGCATACCTACACACATTGGCAAATTACTTTTTGAACATCCAGATAAGTTTCTTGTCAATTTACATACATCATTGCGTTGTTTTTGCATTAAATTACATTTCGGACATGCAAGTTTTGCATCATTTTGTATGGTGCATGTATTTGATTTGCAGGGACAGGTATGTATTTTTTATTTGCAGGTCTGCGAGGAGAAATATATATATATAACTATTTGTCAGGGTATGTAATCCCCTTTTGGTCTCTTTGTGCATAGATTGTGCCTATTGGCTCTCTATCATTGAAATTGTTTATCGGAATTTTTCCAGTTTTCAAAAATCACTCTATTGAAGAATGTCAATGGATACATAAAACACAATTAACACCTCATTATGACCACTTAATTTCTGCATATCATAACACAAACACATTAATGTAACAGCTCCATAAACATTTCCATGCATGTATTTTTACATGGCACATGCCTATTTTCTTTATTCAGTGATGAAACATGTGACTGGCCATCCATGTTTATTCTTTTATCACCTGAGGTCAGTTGCTTGTTCAACTGAGGGGCATGTTATACCTTATAGAATATGTTGAACAATGCATTGTTGGATTGAAATATGGAATAGCCAATGCATTGTTGGATTGAAATATCGAATAGCCAATGCATTGTTGAACTGTAACATGAAATATGTTGGCCAATGCATTGTTGGATTGAAATATCGAATAGCCAATGCATTGTTGGATTGTAACATGAAATATGTTGGCCAATGCATGGTTGGATTGTAACAGTAATATGGAATATGTTGAACACTCCATTACAATTGTTAGAGTGTTGAATTCTTTTATCAACTGAGGTCAGTTGCTTGTCAACTGAGAGGCATGTTGTATATTATTGAACAAGGCATTGTTAAAATGTTAAATATTATTGAACAAGGCATTGTTAAAATGTTAAATTATTAATGTATTAATATGTTTTTGATGTTTTTGATATAGCAGCTGAAGGTTCGTGAGGAGCGTGCAAGGCGTGAAAGGGCGGACATAAATAATCCGAATAATTATTATTTATTTTGTAAATAAACCTGCGTAGAAGGTTCTATTGTTAGAAAAGTAATGGTTAAAATAAGGGTCGTTGAAGACCGCAGTTTCTATTATTTAAAGTAATGGCTTTCTGTAAAAGTTACCAACTTTTAGTTTCACGCCTGCTTTTCGAAGCCGCCCTCATGTAACCACTATTTTCGACGTAATCAAAAGTCCTATAAATACATGCACTCTGTGGACTGTCGAAACATAGTGCATGGGGGGAGATTGCACCCAATACTGCGTTGTGTCTCGTCTCTTGTTGCGTCTATTCTCTGTGTGTTTTCTGTGTCCGTAATCTCTGTATGCGCGTGAGTAGACGCAGCAAATAGACAAGAGACAAGAGACAAGAGACGACACAAGATTGGGTGCAATCTCCCCCCATGCACTCTGTTTCGATAGTCCACAGAGTGCATGTATTAATAGGACTTTTGATTACGTCGAAAAGAGTGGTTACAAGAGGGCGGCTTCAAAAAGCAGGCGTAAAACTAAAAGTTGATAACTTTTACAGAAAGCCATTTCTTTCAATAACAGAAACTGCGGTCTACAACGACCCTTATTCTAACCATTACTTTTCTAACAATAGAACCTTCTACGCAGGTTTATTTACAAAATAAAATAATAATTATTCGGATTATTGATATCCTCCCCTTCACGCTTTGCACGCTCCTCACGAACCTTCATCTGCTATATCATCAACATCAAAAACATATTAATATATTAATAATATAACATTTTAACAATGCCTTGTTCAATAATATACAACATGCCTCTCAGTTGACAAGCAACTGACCTCAGTTGATAAAATAATGCAACACTCTAACAATTATAATGCAGTGTTCAACATATTCCATATTATTGTTACAATCCAACAATGCATTGGCCAACATATTTCATGTTACAATCCAACAATGCATTGGCATTCGATATTTCAATCCAACAATCCAACAATGCATTGGCTAACATATTCCATGTTACAATCCAACAATGCATTGGCTATTTCATATTTCAATCCAACAATGCATTGGCTAACATATTCCATGTTACAATCCAACAATGCATTGTTCAACATATTCCATAAGGTATAACATGCCCCTCAGTTGAACAAGCAACTGACCTCAGGTGATAAAATAATAAACATGGATGGCCAGTCACATGTTTCATCACTGATTAAAGAAAATAGGCATGTGCCATGTAAAAATACATGCATGGAAATGTTCATGGAGCTGGTACATTAATGTGTTGGGGTATGATATACAGGATTTAAGTCAAAAATGTAATCCAAAAGTGATGACAAAAATGAATATCTGGATATGATAAAATAATAATTAATTTTCTAATCATGAATTTATACTTGAATGCCTGTGCATATGAATTTTGTAAAAATTTTGGCAACATAACGGCGTGATTTTGAAAATCGGAAAAATTTCCGACAAACAATTCCGTGATATTGATGCCAATAGGCACAATTCATCTACAAAAAGACCAAAAGGGGATACACACCCTGACAAAGATATATATTTTCTCCTCGCAAACCTGCAATAAAATACATACCTGTCCCTGCAATGAAAATCCATGCACCATACAAGAGAAACCATGTCTAAACTATGCATATACTCTAGGTATGATGCAAAACTCGCATGTCTGAAATGTAATTTAATGCAAAAACAACGCAATGATATATGTAAATTGACAAGAAACTTATCTCGGGGTCCAAAACAGTAAGTTGTAGGTGTGTGCAGATGTTGAAGATGATCCACCCTTCGTTGAAATAGTGTGTCAATACTTCTCCAAGAATCGATACTTCAAGACGACGATCGAAAAATAAAGAAAATTGAAGCCAAAATATATGGTGTAGCCACTGTATGGAAAAAGTTCGAAGAGAGCTTTCCATAGAAACAAAGAACTCTAGAATTGGATATTGGAAGACCAAAATATGGCCAAATATATTGAATAATTTGGCCAAGCTTTGACTTGTTAAAACCTTCAAAATAAGCACTTCAAATTTGGACACTGGAGATTAGAACCCGGAGCTCATGGAGCGGCAGCGCGTAAGCAACTTAAGTAAATCTCATATAGCAAGAAAAGCTTAAAGATGGAATCATGAGAGGACGCGAGTGCGTTAGATGGATATCCCACATATCACAGAAAATTTCAAAATCATATATATAGAGACTGCAAAAAGACCAAGACAGTGTGTGCTCTTCCTTAGCGGCTGTTAAGCTCCGCAGATGCGGGCAGTGCTTTTCCAAACCAAATATTTTGCTTCATGATCACTATCTTCTTGACCAAATATTTTGCTTCATGATCACTATCTTCTTGGCTGTTGTACAATACAACCATTCACGCAACGCTTCGAAGACAAGTTGATGTAATCCGTGAACGCGAACTGCAGCTTGTTGAAGGAGAAACAAGAAATCAAAATCATCTCACCTGTGCACATCATGGAGTGTGTGCTTCAGAGATACGTTACTCAGAGCAAAGTGTCGTCGTGTCGAAAAAAACAAAGTCGAAGTCATTTGAGAGCGCGCGCAGAGGTGATTTATCTCATATATGGTGTACATGCGGCATATGCTATATATGCACGCGCATATGCTGTATATGATTTATATGCTTCAAAGAGAATCAAAAGAAAATCAAAATTTCTCTGTGAGAAGGCGCGCGCAAAGAGAATTAAAGAAAATCAAAATTTCTGTGTGAGAAGGTGCGCGCATCAAGCAAGATAACTCATACATCTCTGCAACTCACGTAGGCACGCAAAACGCAGCAACAAATTGAACATAGCAATATATACTTGAGCGAATACGTAGCTAATATGTTCAGCTCTTTCGCTCCCTGAAGTATGGTGACGAACAAAGGGTATTATCGCAGACATTCGATGCAAATAATTGACTATCATATAGGCTTGCGCTGTTCAAAACAACTAAAAGAAACACCTCTGTCCGGGAGCGCTGGAAACGCCTGTGAAGGCGGGCGGGCTGAGGCCTGTAAACGCGGGCTGGGCCGGGGATCTGTGGCTCTGCGGTGGCGAAATCAGCAGATTATATTCCTGGGCGACCACGTATATGCATCCCCTTTAGAAGGCTCGTATGCGCGCTCCATCAAAGAGAACGAACGCCACGGTCTTCATACTCCAACAGAAAACGAACGCCACCATATCCGGGAGGAACAGCGACAAGCAAAAAAAAAACAAACGATGACGAAGATCTCATGCGAGGATGATGATGACAAGAAAATCCATGGCTGAGCGAGCGTGTAGGCGCATGCTAACAACTCCCTTTCAAGCGGCGGCTTCTCGAAAAACGTGCAAAGAAGAAGGCCGAAAAGTAACGCAGACCAAACAGACGACGTCTCCCTGCAGAACAATGAAGAAATCATAGCCAAGAAAAAAAAAAAACGCGAAATTTTGTCAAGACGATGATGATGGTGATCGACAATTCAACTCCGCCGAAGATGCATTGTTGAACTGTAACATGAAATATGTTGGCCAATGCATTGTTTGATTGAAATATTGAATAGCCAATGCATTGTTGGATTGTAACATGAAATATGTTGGCCAATGCATTGTTGGATTGTAACAGTAATATGGAATATGTTGAACACTCCATTACAATTGTTAGAGTGTTGAATTCTTTTATCAACTGAGGTCAGTTGCTTGTCAACTGAGAGGCATGTTGTATATTATTGAACAAGGCATTGTTAAAATGTTAAATATTATTTAACAAGGCATTGTTAAAATGTTAAATTATTAATGTATTAATATGTTTTTGATGTTTTTGATATAGCAGCTGAAGGTTCGTGAGGAGCGTGCAAGGCGTGAAAGGGCGGACATAAATAATCCGAATAATTATTATTTATTTTGTAAATAAACCTGCGTAGAAGGTTCTATTGTTAGAAAAGTAATGGTTAGAATAAGGGTCGTTGAAGACCGCAGTTTCTATTATTTAAAGTAATGGCTTTCTGTAAAAGTTACCAACTTTTAGTTTCACGCCTGCTTTTCGAAGCCGCCCTCATGTAACCACTATTTTCGACGTAATCAAAAGTCCTATAAATACATGCACTCTGTGGACTGTCGAAACATAGTGCGTGGGGGGAGATTGCACCCAATACTGCGTTGTGTCTCGTCTCTTGTTGCGTCTATTCTCTGTGTGTTTTCTGTGTCCGTAATCTCTGTATGCGCGTGAGTACACGCAGCAAATAGACAAGAGACAAGAGACAAGAGACGACACAAGATTGGGTGCAATCTCCCCCCATGCACTCTGTTTCGACAGTCCACAGAGTGCATGTATTAATAAGACTTTTGATTACGTCGAAAAGAGTGGTTACAATAGAGCGGCTTCAAAAAGCAGGCGTAAAACTAAAAGTTGATAACTTTTACAGAAAGCCATTTCTTTCAATAACAGAAACTGCGGTCTACAACGACCCTTATTCTAACCATTACTTTTCTAACAATAGAACCTTCTACGCAGGTTTATTTACAAAATAAAATAATAATTATTCGGATTATTGATATCCTCCCCTTCACGCTTTGCACGCTCCTCACGAACCTTCATCTGCTATATCATCAACATCAAAAACATATTAATATATTAATAATATAACATTTTAACAATGCCTTGTTCAATAATATACAACATGCCTCTCAGTTGACAAGCAACTGACCTCAGTTGATAAAATAATGCAACACTCTAACAATTATAATGCAGTGTTCAACATATTCCATATTACTGTTACAATCCAACAATGCATTGGCCAACATATTTCATGTTACAATCCAACAATGCATTGGCATTCGATATTTCAATCCAACAATCCAACAATGCATTGGCTAACATATTCCATGTTACAATCCAACAATGCATTGGCTATTTCATATTTCAATCCAACAATGCATTGGCTAACATATTCCATGTTACAATCCAACAATGCATTGTTCAACATATTCCATAAGGTATAACATGCCCCTCAGTTGAACAAGCAACTGACCTCAGGTGATAAAATAATAAACATAGATGGCCAGTCACATGTTTCATCACTGATTAAAGAAAATAGGCATGTGCCATGTAAAAATACATGCATGGAAATGTTCATGGAGCTGGTACATTAATGTGTTAGGGTATGATATACAGGATTTAAGTCAAAAATGTAATCCAAAAGTGATGACAAAAATGAATATCTGGATATGATAAAATAATAATTAATTTTCTAATCATGAATTTATACTTAAATGCCTGTGCATATAAATTTTGTAAAAATTTTGGCAACATAACGGCGTGATTTTGAAACCGGAAAAATTTCCGACAAACAATTCCGTGATATTGATGCCAATAGGCACAATTCATCTACAAAAAGACCAAAAGGGGATACACACCCTGACAAAGATATATATTTTCTCCTCGCAAACCTGCAATAAAATACATACCTGTCCCTGCAATGAAAATCCATGCACCATACAAGAGAAACCATGTCTAAACTATGCATATACTCTAGGTATGATGCAAAACTCGCATGTCTGAAATGTAATTTAATGCAAAAACAACGCAATGATATATGTAAAGTGACAAGAAACTTATCTCGGGGTCCAAAACAGTAAGTTGTAGGTGTGTGCAGATGTTGAAGATGATCCACCCTTCGTTGAAATAGCGTGTCAATACTTCTCCAAGAATCGATACTTCAAGACGACGATCGAAAAATAAAGAAAATTGAAGCCAAAATATATGGTGTAGCCACTATATGGAAAAAGTTCGAAGAGAGCTTTCCATAGAAACAAAGAACTCTAGAATTGGATATTGGAAGACCAAAATATGGCCAAATATATTGAATAATTTGGCCAAGCTTTGACTTGTTAAAACCTTCAAAATAAGCACTTCAAATTTGGACACTGGAGATTAGAACCCGGAGCTCATGGAGCGGCAGCGCGTAAGCAACTTAAGTAAATCTCATATAGCAAGAAAAGCTTAAAGATGGCATGTTGTATATTATTGAACAAGGCAACTAAAATTCAAAAAGCAGGCGTGAAACTAAAAGTTGGTAACTTTTACAGAAAGCCATTACTTTAAATAATAGAAACTGCGGTCTTCAACGACCCTTATTCTAACCATTACTTTTCTAACAATAGAACCTTCTACGCAGGTTTATTTACAAAATAAATAATAATTATTCGGATTATTTATGTCCGCCCTTTCACGCCTTGCACGCTCCTCACGAACCTTCAGCTGCTATATCAAAAACATCAAAAACATATTAATACATTAATAATTTAACATTTTAACAATGCCTTGTTCAATAATATTTAACATTTTAACAATGCCTTGTTCAATAATATACAACATGCCTCTCAGTTGACAAGCAACTGACCTCAGTTGATAAAAGAATTCAACACTCTAACAATTGTAATGGAGTGTTCAACATATTCCATATTACTGTTACAATCCAACAATGCATTGGCCAACATATTTCATGTTACAATCCAACAATGCATTGGCTATTCGATATTTCAATCCAACAATGCATTGGCCAACATATTTCATGTTACAGTTCAACAATGCATTGGCTATTCGATATTTCAATCCAACAATGCATTGGCTATTCCATATTTCAATCCAACAATGCATTGTTCAACATATTCCATAAGGTATAACATGCCCCTCAGTTGAACAAGCAACTGACCTCAGGTGATAAAAGAGTAAACATGGATGGCCAGTCACATGTTTCATCACTGAATAAAGAAAATAGGCATGTGCCATGTAAAAATACATGCATGGAAATGTTCATGGAGCTGTTACATTAATGTGTTTGTGTTATGATATGCAGAAATTAAGTGGTCATAATGAGGTGTTAATTGTGTTTTATGTATCCATTGACATTCTTCAATAGAGTGATTTTTGTACTTAACCAAATATCGATGATATTGAGTACGTGTGCGTGTAGTAGTGACATCATGATCAATGATTTTCTCAGGAACTAAGATTTCAGATTGTTCTTCAATTAAAGGAGGATCATCAAGAAGTGGAGCAAGGGGTAAAGTTCCTTTAAAGGGTTTAAGTAAGCTAATATGAAAAGAATTATGTATAGTCCAATGGGATGGAATATCTAATCGAAATGAATTATCATTAATTTTTTCTATAATGCGAAACGGTCCATAATAGCATGGTGCAAGTTTAATTTTAGGATGCTGCAAAATATTTTTGAGACGTCTTTTAATTATTCGCAACCATACAAAATCATTTTCCTTGAATTCTTTGGCTAATCGTTTAGTATTGATAATACGTGTATATCGCTCTTGACGTTTCCTAATGTGCTCGTGAACATCATGAAGTATAGAAACGTGATCTTGAGCAATAGAATCAGCCATCGGAATGTCGGTTTGGGTGAGGGACATGGGAGTGGGAAGCTTTTTATCAAAAACTATTTCAAAAGGTGCATGACTAGTAGTGGTATGTGGTGTTATTGTAAGCAAACTGAAGCAATGGCAACTTTTCATCCCAGTTATTAGGATTATCTAATGAATAACAACGCAATAAATCAAGAATAGTACTATTTGTAGCCTCACTTTGTCCATTACTTTCAGGATGAAATGCAGAGCTAAAATCTATTTTAGAACCAAAATGTTGAAATAAGGCAACCCAAAAATGATTGCAAAACCTAACATCACGATCAGATAACATTACTTTAGGAAATCCATGATGTGGAAAAATGCATTTAATGAATAATTTTGCAGCTTGAGATGCAGTCAAAGTTTTTCTACATGGAATGAAATATGCATATTTACTAAACCTATCAACTATTGTCCAAATCATATCATTATGTGATGGAGTGATAGGAAGACCTGTGATAAAATCCATAGAGATTTGTTCCCATGGTTCATTTGGAATAGGAAGGGGCATTAATAATCCAAATGGTTTACCATAATGACGTTTGACACGCTGACAGACAATGCATTGAGAAACATAATGTGCAATGTCTTTTTTCATGTGTGGCCAAAAGAAGAAATCTTTGCAAGCAGAAATGGTGCTTTGTATGCCTCTAGGACCCATGTAAGATGGTTCATGCATTTCTTTAATGACAAAATCTTTAAAAGCTTGGGTTATGCATGTATTTTTACATGGCACATGCCTATTTTCTTTATTCAGTGATGAAACATGTGACTGGCCATCCATGTTTATTCTTTTATCACCTGAGGTCAGTTGCTTGTTCAACTGAGGGGCATGTTATACCTTATGGAATATGTTGAACAATGTATTGTTGGATTGAAATATGGAATAGCTAATGCATTGTTGGATTGAAATATCGAATAGCCAATGCATTGTTGAACTGTAACATGAAATATGTTGGCCAATGCATTGTTGGATTGAAATATCGAATAGCCAATGCATTGTTGGATTGTAACATGAAATATGTTGGCCAATGCATTGTTGGATTGTAACAGTAATATGGAATATGTTGAACACTCCATTACAATTGTTAGAGTGTTGAATTCTTTTATCAACTGAGGTCAGTTGCTTGTCAACTGAGAAGCATGTTGTATATTATTGAACAAGGCATTGTTAAAATGTTAAATATTATTGAACAAGGCATTGTTAAAATGTTAAATATTATTGAACAAGGCATTGTTAAAATGTTAAATTATTAATGTATTAATATGTTTTTGATGTTTTTGATATAGCAGCTGAAGGTTCGTGAGGAGCGTGCAAGGCGTGAAAGGGCGGACATAAATAATCCGAATAATTATTATTTATTTTGTAAATAAACCTGCGTAGAAGGTTCTATTGTTAGAAAAGTAATGGTTAGAATAAGGGTCGTTGAAGACCGCAGTTTCTATTATTTAAAGTAATGGCTTTCTGTAAAAGTTACCAACTTTTAGTTTCACGCCTGCTTTTCGAAGCCGCCCTCATGTAACCACTATTTTCGACGTAATCAAAAGTCCTATAAATACATGCACTCTGTGGACTGTCGAAACAGAGTGCGTGGGGGGAGATTGCACCCAATACTGAGTTGTGTCTCGTCTCTTGTTGCGTCTATTCTCTGTGTGTTTTCTGTGTCCGTAATCTCTGTATGCGCGTGAGTAAGATCCTGACAACAGAATGCAAGGAATTGAACTCACAACCTCTTGGTTAGGAATGTGATGGGCTAACCACTTGCCCCAAAAGCCATGGTTGAGCATTACTTCCTAATCCTCTTTCTTAGGGTGTAGTTCAACCATCTCCTATCTGTCAAGGGTGTGGTTCAACCATCTCCAACCTATCACTTTATTACATTCTTCCCCCCTTGGTCAATCATTGTCCTCAATGATCTGATCTTGTATCCCTCTGGCCTCGGTGATCAGCCCCTTGAACTCCCTAGGTGCCCTTGAATTGATGTCCCTCAACCTTGCATAGTTTCTTGAGCCTTGTTGCAACCTTGGTCTGCAGAGCATGATTTCATCATCATCTTTCTTGCCATCATCGTCTTCGCATGTAGCTACGTTTCGCATCATCTTCTTCATGGAGATTTGTTTTCGCATGGGTCTGACGCCTCTCTTTGCTGCTGCGTTTGGAGTTTTCGGGCTCGACACGTGATTTTCCCTAAGTTGTTGCAGGCCAAGATCACTTGCGAACGCAGGCGCAGTGTGCTTTTGTTTTCAGAAATAGTGCTCATATTCTGGGCCGACAATCACGTATTCACGATGTCCATGTGGAATCAGAGGCGGACTGCGTTCACAAATTTTGCCTACTTCCTACGCGCATACAGGTTCAGAGAGTTTTTCATGGACGCAGTTTTCATGGATGCGTACTTATTGGAGTTATCAACGTTTCCCGCGTTCAGCGCACACACGCGTAGTGCAGAACACTTATGTTTTCCTTTGTTGATGAAGACTGAAGACGACAGTCACTTCTGTTTTTAAATTAGAATATATGTGATATGCCCCTTGTGCGCGTCATATTCTCTCTCAGAATCCGCTCACGTTCCATGTTTGTTTATATATATATATATTTTAATCTTTTTCTGATTATGCATACAGAGCAACATCACACGCCTGGGATTGATGCTAGAACGCGCATACGCCCTCCGACTTCAGACATCGATAGCGTGCGTTCAGGCATGGTGGTTCTCAGACCTGGAGAAAGCAATACTTCCTTCTGCACCTATAGAAATTTGTTTGCTTTGCGTTAAACAGCAGCCGCACATCATCCCGAAGAATTTCTCGCATGAGCAGAGACGAGCCTTTGAGCATAGATATAGAGCTATTTATTGTAAAGCTGATATGTGGGATATTCTTACAAGCACTCGCCTGTAGAGAAGGACTACACAGCATCTATATTCCCTCCTGAATTTTTATTTTTCAGAATCCAAAAAGACTATATGGGATTTTTTTTTCTTCTGCGCGTGCTGTTTGCCCAGATGACTGCTTCAAGTTCGAGTTATTCTTTTGGATTTTCTCAGCAAGCCATACCTTAGGCTTGCTTCTTGACCCAATTTCACCCACTCTTTCCATCTAATTGACCATATCTTGGCCTTCCAATATCCACATTAAGAGGTGTTTGTTGCTATGGAAAGCTCTTTCTAAGCTCATTCTAAAGAGTGGCTGCAAGCCCCCTTTTGGCTTCAGTTCCAATTGATTTCAGAGGTTCAACTTTGATCCTTCTTTATCGACAACCTTCTTTCCGTCATTGTATTGAAGCATCAATACGTGGATGAGTATTAACAAGCTATTCCGACGACATATGGACTATTTTTAACACCTGCACACACCTGCAACTTATTATTTTAAACATTCAGATAAGTCTCTTGTTAACTTACATGCATCCTCACATTCTTTTTGCACAATTTAGACACGATTTGTTTTGTATGCCGCATGTATTTTTCTTGCAGGGACAAGTACTTTCTTGCAGGTTTGGATTAAGTCCATGAGTTTCACGCTCTATTTTTAGAGTGTTGCTGCAGTATTCAAACTTTCCCTTGCCTGCATATGGGATTAATCCGAGCCCATGCCTATGCAATCTAAAGGATGTTTCTCTCTCATGCCAATTTTCAAATTCTATCTCCTTTTCAGAGAACAACGATTATTTTCTTGTTTCTATCATTAAGGGTTCTTTTATAAGTCAATATGATTGCACCTTTTTGGCTCTAACTTGAGCATATTACCTTTAATTTTTGAGATTTTTACTGGTATGGAAAGTTATCTCCGATCTCTTTCTATAGAGTGGCTGCAACATATACTTCCATGTCTTATGGGATAATCCACAAGCATCCCCCACCTGTTACGTGTCTCGACATGTATCCACGCTCTGAAGGAATGATGAAGTGTTACCAGAGATTTTCGGGGACATTCTATTGTTGCATGGGTAGACAACTCAAGGAAAAAAGATTATAGTTTCCATGATGTGCTGATTACTGTGTAAGGAAGATATGATGTGGCTCTGACATCCTTTTCCTGTACAAGAGGTTGTGCTTATAATTACAACTTGAACAGAATATATGGAGCAAACGTCACATGGTCCAAGATGGAATTATGCATTATATTTCGAAGGAAGGAATTATCTTATGCCTGATAATCATATATGACGATTACTTCCCATGATTTTGCTTTATTGGGAGAATTGCTTTTAAACGAGGTTTGTCAGATAGCAATACAGAGTGCTCGCTTTCTTTTCGAATTTAAATTGTCTTTCCTTCTTTTCAAGCATATATGGGATATGACTCCAAGCTCGCGGAATGCTGAAGGAAAGTTCTCTTGTTAAGATGTGGTATTGAACAGCACATCGTTTATGGTTCTCACGACGACTACACAATACATGGGCTGACAGTTCAGAGCAAGGACAAATTTGCAGTTCTTTCTTAATCCTTAGCTTTATCTATGAACCAATTCACCTACATCTTTTTTTTCACTCTTTTGGCCATAACTTCTACATACCATCTCCAAATTCAAAGATTTTTTTTTTTGTTATGAATCGTTCTTTCAGATCTCTTTTCATAGAGTGGTTGCAAGCCATACTTCGGCTTCAATTCCCATCATTTTCTAAATTTTGAATTTGGGTTACTTCTTCAATAATCCTCTTTCAAGTCTCGTTTTTGCAGCATCGATTATTGAACCTATATTGGAAGGCTATTTTGACGAAGGCTGGATCATCTTCGGCACCTGCACACATCGGCAAACTACTTTTTGAACATTCAGATAAGTTTCTTGTCAATTTACATACATCATTGCGTTGTTTTTGCATTAAATTACATTTCCGACATTTGAGTTTTGCGTCGTACATAGAATATATGCATCGTTTACACATGGTTTGTCTTGTATGGTGCATGAATTCTTATTGCAGGGACAGGTATGTATTTTATTGCAGGTTAGCGAGGAGAAAAATATATTTGTCAGGGTGTGTAATCCCCTTTCGGTTTCTTTGTGGATAGACTGTGCTTGTTAGCACCAATATCATGAAACTTGTTTGTCGGAAATTGTCCGGTTTTCAAAATCACGCCGTTATGCTGCCAAAATTTTTACAAAATTCGTATGCACATGCATTCAAGCCCAAATTCATGATTAGAAAATTCACTATTATTTAGATATTCATTTTTGTCATCACTTTTGGATTGCATTTTCACTTAATTTTTGCATATCATACACAAACACATTAATGAAACAGCTCCATGAACATTTCCATGCATGTATTTTTACATGGCACATGCCTATTTTCTTTATTCAGTGATGAAACATGTGACTGGCCATCCATGTTTATTCTTTTATCACCTGAGGTCAGTTGCTTGTCAACTGAGGGGAATGTTATACATTATGGAATATGTTGAACAATGCATTGATGGATTGTAACATGGAATATGTTAGCCAATGCATTGTTGGATTGAAATATGGAACAACCAATGCATTGTTGGATTGTAACATGGAATATGTTAGCCAATGCATTGTTGGATTGTAACATGGAATATGTTAGCCAATGCATTGTTGGATTGAAATATGGAACAGCCAATGCATTGTTGGATTGTAACATGGAATATGTTAGCCAATGCATTGTTGGATTGAAATATGGAACAGCCAATGCATTGTTGGATTGTAACATGGAATATGTTGGCCAATGCATTGTTGGATTGTAACAGTAACATGGAATATGTTGAACAATGTATTCTAATTGTTAGAGTGTTGAATTATTTTTATCAACTGAGGTCAGTTGCTTGTCAACTGAGAGGCATGTTGTATATTATTGAACAAGGCATTGTTAAAATATTAAATTATTAATATATTAATGTGTTTTTGATGTTTTTAATATAGCAGATGAAGGTTCGTGAGGAGCGTGCAAGGCGTGAAAGGGTGGACATCAATAATCCGAATAATTATTATTTATTTTGTAAATAAACCTGCGTAGAAGGTTCTATTGTTAGAAAAGTAATGGTTAGAATAAGGGTCGTTGTAGACCACAATTTTTTTTATTAAAACCAATGGCTTTCTGTAAAAGTTACCAACTTTTAGTTTCACGCCTGCTTTTCGAAGCCGCCCTCTTGTAACCACTCTTTTCGACGTAATCAAAAGTCCTATAAATACATGCACTCTGTGGACTGTCGAAACAGAGTGCATGGGGGGAGATTGCACCCAATCGTGTGTCGTCTCTTTTCTCTCTCTTGTCTCTTGTCTATTTGCTGTGTACATGCTCTGCGGGATTACTCACGCGCATACAGAGATTACGGACACAGAAAACACACAGTGAATAGACGCAACAAGCGACAAGACACAATGCAGTATTGGGTGCAATCTCCCCCCACTCACTCTGTTTCGACAGTCCACAGAGTGCATGTATTTATAGGACTTTTGATTACGTTGAAAATAGTGGTTACATGAGGGCGGCTTCAAAAAGCAGGCGTGAAACTAAAAGTTGGTAACTTTTACAGAAAGCCATTACTTTAAATAATAGAAACTGCGGTCTACAACGACCCTTATTCTAACCATTACTTTTCTAACAATAGAACCTTCTACGCAGGTTTATTTACAAAATAAATAATAATTATTCGGATTATTGATGTCCGCCCTTTCACGCCTTGCACGCTCCTCACAAACCTTCAACTGCTATATCGAAAACATCAAAAACATATTAATACATTAATAATTTAATATTTTAACAATGCCTTGTTCAATAATATTTAACATTTTAACAATGCCTTGTTCAATAATATACAACATGCCTCTCAGTTGACAAGCAACTGACCTCAGTTGATAAAAGAATTCAACACTCTAACAATTGTAATGGAGTGTTCAACATATTCCATATTACTGTTACAATCCAACAATGCATTGGCCAACATATTTCATGTTACAATCCAACAATGCATTGGCTATTCGATATTTCAATCCAACAATGCATTGGCTATTCCATATTTCAATCCAACAATGCATTGTTCAACATATTCCATAAGGTATAACATGCCCCTCAGTTGAACAAGCAACTGACCTCAGGTGATAAAAGAATAAACATGGATGGCCAGTCACATGTTTCATCACTGAATAAAGAAAATAGGCATGTGCCATGTAAAAATACATGCATGGAAATGTTCATGGAGCTGGTACATTAATGTGTTGGAGTATGATATCCCATAGTCTTTTTGGTTTCTGAAAAATAAAAATTCAGGAGGGAATATAGATGTTGTGTAGTCCTTCTCTACAGGCGAGTGCTTGTAAGAATATCCCACATATCAGCTTTACAATAAATAGCTCTATATCTATGCTCAAAGGCTCGTCTCTGCTCATGCGAGAAATTCTTCGGGATGATGTGCGGCTGCTGTTTAACGCAAAGCAAACAAATTTCTATAGGTGCAGAAGGAAGTATTGCTTTCTCCAGGTCTGAGAACCACCATGCCTGAACGCACGCTGTCGATGTCTGAAGTCGGAGGGCGTATGCGCGTTCTAGCATCAACCCCAGGCGTGTGATGTTGCTCTGTATGCATAATCAGAAAAAGATTAAAATATATATATATATATATAAACAAACATGGAACGTGAGCGGATTCTGAGAGAGAATATGACGCGCACAAGGGGCATATCACATATATTCTAATTTAAAAACAGAAGTGACTGTCGTCTTTAGTCTTCATCAACAAAGGAAAACATAAGTGTTCTGCACTACGCGTGTGTGCGCTGAACGCGGGAAACGTTGATAACTCCAACAAGTACGCATCCATGAAAATTGCGTCCATGAAAAACTCTCTGAACCTGTATGCGCGTAGGAAGTAGGCAAAATTTGCGAACGCAGTCCGCCTCTGATTCCACATGGACATCGTGAATACGTGATTGTCGGCCCAGAATATGAGCACTGTCTCTGAAAACAAAAGCACACCGCGCTTGCGTTCGCAAGTGATCTTGGCCTGCAACAACTTAGGAAAAATCACGTGTCGAGCCCGAAAACTCCAAACGCAACAGCAAAGAGAGGCGTCAGACCCATGCGAAAACAAATCTCCATGAAGAAGATGATGCGAAAATTTGCACTATGGCCCTCACTTGGGCATCTTACCTTCAATTTAAGAGATCTCACTTTCTCTCGAAAGTTCTCTCTGATCTCTTTCCATAGAATGGTTACAACATATCTTTTGGGTTCCAATTCCAACATCAAAAGAACTTGGAGTTTGCATCTTCACCTTCAACAACCCTTTTTCGATCTTCATTTTGAAGCACAATTATCGGGTGAGTCTTGACAAACTATTTCAACGGAGTATGGACCCTCTTCAACATCTACACACACGTGCAAATTATTTTTGCAACTTCAGATAAGTATCTTGTTAATTTACATGCATCATTGCATTCTTTTTGCACAATTTAGACACGATTTGTTTTGTATGCCGCATGTATTTTTCTTGCAGGGACCAGTATTTTCTTGCAAGTTTGGATTGAGTCTATGAGTTTCACGCTTTATTTTTAGAGCATTGCTGCAGTATTCAAACTTCCCCTTGCCTCCATATGGGATTAATCCGAGCCCACGCCTATGCACTCTTACAGATGTTTCTTTCTCATGCCAATTTTCGAATTCTATCTCCTTTTCAGAGAACAACGATTATCTTCTTATTTCTATACTTAAGGGTTCTTTTATTTACCCAATAAGTCAATATGATTGCACCTTTTTGGCTCTAACTTGAGCATATTACCTTTCATTTTTGAGATTTTACGGCTATGGGAAGTTATCTCCGATCTTTTTCTATAGAGTGGCTGTAACATATCTTTTGAGCTTCTCTTCCAAGATCAAAAGAATTTGGATTTTACATATTCATCATCAACAAACCTTTTCTAATCATCTTTTCGAAGCCTCGATTCTTGAAGGCATATTGTCAAGCTATTTTGACAAAGTATGGATCATCTTCAACACTCGTACACACAATCAAATTAGTTTTTGGAACTACCAGATAAGTTTCTTGTCAATTTAAATGCATTGATTCTCTCTTTTTGCATCATATTATGCTTAGCACATGCAAATTTTGCATAGTACCTAGAATATATGCATAGTTTAGACATGGTTTGTTTTGTATGATGCATGAATTCTTATTGCAGGGACAGGTATGTATTTTATTGCAGGTTAGCGAGGAGAAAAAAATACATATGTCAGGGTGTGTAATCCCCTTTTGGTCTCTTTGTGCATAGATTGTGCCTATTGGCATCAATATTATGGAAATTGTTTGTCGAAAATTTTCCGGTTTTCAAAATCACGCCGTTATGCTGCCAAAATTTTTATAAAATTCATATGCCCATGCATTTAAGTATAAATTCATGATTAGAAAATTAATTATTATTTTATCATATCCAGATATTCATTTTTGTCATCACTTTTGGATTACATTTTTGACTTAAATCCTGTATATCATACCCCAACACATTAATGTACCAGCTCCATGAACATTTCCATGCATGTATTTTTACATGGCACATGCCTATTTTTATTTAGTGATGAAACATGTGACTGGCCATCCATGTTTATTATTTTATCACCTGAGGTCAGTTGCTTGTTCAACTGAGGGGCATGTTATACCTTATGGAATATGTTGAACAATGCATTGTTGGATTGTAACATGGAATATGTTAGCCAATGCATTGTTGGATTGAAATATGGAATAGCCAATGCATTGTTGGATTGTAACATGGAATATGTTAGCCAATGCATTGTTGATTAAAACATGGAATAGCCAATGCATTGTTGGATTGTAACATGGAATATGTTAGCCAATGCATTGTTGATTGAAACATGGAAAAGTCAATGCATTGTTGGATTGTAACAGTAACATGGAATATGTTGAACAATGTATTCTAATTGTTAGAGTGTTAAATTATTTTATCAACTGAGGTCAGTTGCTTGTCAACTGAGAGGCATGTTGTATATTACTGAACAAGGCATTGTTAAAATGTTAAATTATTAATGTATTAATATATTTTTGATGTTTTTGATATAGCAGCTGAAGGTTCGTGAGGAGCGCGCAAGGCCTTAAAGGGCGGACATCAATAATCCGAATAATTATTATTTATTTTGTAAATAAACTTGCGTAGAAGGTTCTATTGTTAGAAAAGTAATGGTTAGAATAAGGGTCGTTGTAGACCACAGTTTCTGTTATTGAAAGCAATGGCTTTTTGTAAAAGTTATCAACTTTTAGTTTCACGCCTGCTTTTCGAAGCCGCCCTCTTGTAACCACTCTTTTCGACGTAATCAAAAGTCCTATAAATACATGCACTCTATGGACTGTCGAAACAGAGTGCATGGGGGGAGATTGCACCCAATCTTGTGTCGTCTCTTTTCTCTCTCTTGTCTCTTGTTTATTTTCTGTGTGTGTGTTCTGCGGGATACGATCCACAACAGGCTATTAAGCATTTATTAAGTCAGCCCTTAATCTCTGATAGACATCTTAAATGGGCGTCATTCATTCAAAATTTCCAACCCATGATACAATATCAACCTGGTAAAGCTAATGTCGTAGCTGATGCTCTTAGCCGTTTTCCTTCGAATTCCGTTGTTTTGAATAATATTTCTGCCATTCAGATTCATTCTTCTCAAGACATGGTTTCCACTTATGCATCTGATTTGTATTTTTCACATGCATGGCATGACTTCAACAATGCTGCATCTTTATCTGATGAACATTATACATTTCATAATGGTTTTCTCTATTTTCAACATAGATTGTGCATAACCCAAGCTTTTAAAGATTTTGTCATTAAAGAAATGCATGAACCATCTTACATGGGTCATAGAGGCATACAAAGCACCATTTCTGCTTGCAAAGATTTCTTCTTTCGGCCACACATGGAAAAAGACATTGCACATTATGTTTCTCAATGCATTGTCTCTCAGCGTGTCAAACATCATCATGGTAAACCATTTGGATTATTAATGCCCCTTCCTATTCCAAATGAACCATGGGAACAAATCTCTATGGATTTTATCACAGGTCTTCCTATCACTTCATCACATAATGATATGATTTGGACAATAGTTGATAGGTTTAGTAAATATGCATATTTCATTCCATGTAGAAA
Organism: Ceratopteris richardii; assembly: GCA_020310875.1. Lineage (NCBI taxonomy): Eukaryota > Viridiplantae > Streptophyta > Polypodiopsida > Polypodiales > Pteridaceae > Ceratopteris > Ceratopteris richardii. The sequence goes on from CM035420.1 coordinate 17,530,033, forward strand.
AACTTTGACTGCACCTCAAGCTGCAAAATTATTCATTAAATGCATTTTTCCACATCATGGATTTCCTAAAGTAATGTTATCATATCGTGATGTTAGGTTTTGCAATCATTTTTGGGTTGCCTTATTTCAACATTTTGGTTCTAAAATAGATTTTAGCTCTGCATTTCATCCTGAAAGTAATGGACAAAGTGAGGCTACAAATAGTACTATTCTTGATTTATTGCGTTGTTATTCATTAGATAATCCTAATAACTGGGATGAAAAGTTGCCATTGCTTCAGTTTGCTTACAATAACACTTCACATACCACTACTGGTCGTGCACCTTTTGAAATAGTATTTGGTAAAAAGCTTCCCACTCCCATGTCCCTCACCCAAACTGACATTCCGATGGCTGATTCTATTGCTCAAGATCACGTTTCTATACTTCATGATGTTCACGAGCACATTAGGAAAAGTCAAGAGCGATATACACGTATTATCAATACTAAACGATTAGCCAAAGAATTCAGGGAAAATGATTTTGTATGGTTGCGAATAATTAAAAGACGTCTCAAAAATATTTTGCAGCATCCTAAATCTAAACTTGCACCACGCTATTATGGACCGTTTCGCATTATAGAAAAAATTAATGATAATTCGTTTCGATTAGATATTCCATCCCATTGGACTATACATAATTCTTTTCATATTAGCTTACTTAAACCCTTTAAAGGAACTTTACCCCTTGCTCCACTTCTTGATGATCCTCCTTTAATTGAAGAACAATCTGAAATCTTAGTTCCTGAGAAAATCATTGATCATGATGTCACTACTACACACACAGGTACTCAATATCATCGATATTTGGTTAAGTAAAAAAATCACTCTATTGAAGAATGTCAATGGATACATAAAACACAATTAACACCTCATTATGACCACTTAATTTCTGCATATCATAACACAAACACATTAATGTAACAGCTCCATGAACATTTCCATGCATGTATTTTTACATGGCACATGCCTATTTTCTTTATTCAGTGATGAAACATGTGACTGGCCATCCATGTTTATTCTTTTATCACCTGAGGTCAGCTGCTTGTTCAACTGAGGGGCATGTTATACCTTATGGAATATGTTGAACAATGCATTGTTGGATTGAAATATGGAATAGCCAATGCATTGTTGCATTGAAATATCGAATAGCCAATGCATTATTGAATTGTAACATGAAATATGTTGGCCAATGCATTGTTGGATTGAAATATCGAATAGCCAATGCATTGTTGGATTGTAACATGAAATATGTTGGCCAATGCATTGTTGGATTGTAACAGTAATATGGAATATGTTGAACACTCCATTACAATTGTTAGAGTGTTGAATTCTTTTATCAACTGAGGTCAGTTGCTTGTCAACTGAGAGGCATGTTGTATATTATTGAACAAGGCATTGTTAAAATGTTAAATATTATTGAACAAGGCATTGCTAAAATGTTAAATTATTAATGTATTAATATGTTTTTGATGTTTTTGATATAGCAGCTGAAGGTTCGTGAGGAGCGTGCAAGGCGTGAAAGGGCGGACATAAATAATCCGAATAATTATTATTTATTTTGTAAATAAACCTGCGTAGAAGGTTCTATTGTTAGAAAAGTAATGGTTAGAATAAGGGTCGTTGAAGACCGCAGTTTCTATTATTTAAAGTAATGGCTTTCTGTAAAAGTTACCAACTTTTAGTTTCACGCCTGCTTTTCGAAGCCGCCCTCATGTAACCACTATTTTCGACGTAATCAAAAGTCCTATAAATACATGCACTCTGTGGACTGTCGAAACAGAGTGCGTGGGTGGAGATTGCACCCAATATTGCGTTGTGTCTCGTCTCTTGTTGCGTGTATTCTCTGTGTGTTTTCTGTGTCCGTAATCTCTGTATAAGCGTGAGTAAGATCTTGACAACAGTGGTATCAGAGCCAGTATGGCTGTAAAGAGCTCATGGAGAAGGCTCCCTTGGCGACCGTTGGGAGCCGTTGGCTACGCGCGAGACAATTTTAATTTTTGAGTGGTAATAGAGAGGTTTAGAGTCCCTAAGGTAGGAGGATTTGAACCCACAACCTCCTACTTTCAAGGGAAGTACTTTGACCACTCCACCATCTCTTGGAGTTGTACTCAAGTCTCTCTCTCTTTTCCTTTAATACTTGTGCAAGGCGCTCGCGGCAATTTCCAGGATGGACCCAACAAAGAATCAAGTGTAACTTTCAATCCGTACGTCGGATTGAGGCGTGTAATATACCGTTGGAAAGCTCTCGGAACGAACTTTCCAATGAGCTAGCTTGCAAGGGTGAAATCATTGGTCATATTTTGGTGGAACTTGATTGAGTGTTCAAGATACCAAGCAAGGTTGAGAACACGGGATCGAGACACCAAGGTTGCAAACGAGAAGGTTCAATACACCAAGGTTGAGAGCAAGGGTCCAAGAGCACCATGGAGGATTACAGTAATTCACCTCTACCTGCGGCAACACTTGAACAGCAACTAGAGCTTTTGCGGCATGAGCTTCAAGGAGCTCAGAACGAGATCCAACAACGTGATGAAATCCTCCAAAAGATGCAAGCTGAGGAAGACAACCTTACGAGAGTAGTAAAAGTTATTGTGTCTGCCCAATCTGATGTTACTCATTCAAAGATTGGTAATAGAAACTACCAGTTTCTACGATTTGATGGCCGAAAGGATGTGCCTTTAATACTTTCTTGGTTGTCGCAGTTTGATGATTTTTATACCGATGAAATGTATGCTGAAAGTGAAAAAGTTAAATTTGCCACTAACTATTTAGTAGGTAAAGCACAACTCTGGTGGAATGTCCTGCGGCACAGTACGGAGCGTCCAACAACTTGGAAGGCTTTTCAAGAAAACGTGAAGGATTCATTTCTTCCTCCTCAATACCATTTGCATGTTCGACGTGCATGGACGACCCTTACATGGAAGGAGGGTGATACGGTTACTACCTACATAGAGCGGTTCTGGCAAAATTTACTACTTGTACGAATGCTTGAAGATGTATCAGAGGATATCTTGCAGCAGAAATACGAAGATGGTTTGGAAGTGGGTATCCAAGCCAAGCTTGACACCCTACGACCTACAACCCTCAACGAGGCTATATCTTTTGCTTATGATGCAAAAGAAGAATTCCAGTCCATAACCAAGTCACTCCGTCTACAACAACCACGTCCACGACCATTTCCTGTTAAACCTTCATTTCCTATGAAGCGTAATTTTAATGCCCCATCTTACCCTAGTTTTCCTCGACCTCTACAATCCAATTACTCACCTTCATCCGTTGCTTCATCTCTCCAACCAACCAAACCACCTACCTTTCAAACTTCAGCAGTGAATGCCCAACAGAAGCGACCACGAATCACCTGCTGGAATTGTGGTAAACCTGGACATACAAAAATAAGGTGCAGATTGCCACCTGTTCATATGAAACAGGCTACAGCTCGATTGCATAACATGGAGGTTTATAATGAAGAAATTCCTCCTGTTTGGACAGAGGAATCACTGGAGAAGGACTTAAGTACCTTGGGTAACGATATCTCTCTACACTCTCTTCTTTGCATGCAGGGTACAATAAATAACAAACTAGTTAAAATTCTACATGACGATGGTAGTTCACATGACTTCATTTATCATTTATTAGTACAAGAACTTAAATTACAAACGTTTCCTTCTTTGTATAAAGTGAAAGCTGCATTTCAAGGTAGTCATTATAATGTAACACGAGAAGTGCAAGATGTTACGATTAGCATAGGCCCTTATGTTGACTCACGAACATTTTTAATTGCACCTTTGCAATCTTATGATGTTATACTACGTATGCCTTTTCATCACCATTATAACCCACGTATTGACTACCATACTCATACCTTTAAGTTTGTTTTCAAAGGTCAAATCATTACTTTGTCTGCACGGCATGATTTCCAGCCATTTCCATTGATTAGTCACACTCAAGCAAAGCGTGCATTTAGGAAAGGATTTAACTCATGCATTGTTTTTGTTAATGTCATCAATGATTATACTCATACACTTTCAGATGCATATAAACCTTTCATGAGTACTTATAAGGATTGTTTTATGTCTGAATATCCCTCTGAACTACCACCATCTCGAGGATCCTTTGACCATAGCATAGACTTAGTCCCTGGTAGTTCTCCTCCTCATAAAGCACCTTATAGACATGGCCCATTACATCAAAAGGAAATAGAAAATCAAGTAAAAGACCTACTACAAAAAGGACTTATAAGGCCTAGTTCTTCCCCATTTGGAGCACCCGTTCTCTTAGTAGAGAAGAAGAATAAAACTTATCGAATGTGCATTGATTATAGAGCCCTTAACAAGATCACGATCAAGAATAGATACCCTATTCCTTGAATAGATGATCTCTTAGATAAGTTATGAGGAGCTCGTGTCTTTAGTAAAATTGATCTTAAATCAGGTTACCATCAGATTCGTATGACACAAAGTGATATTTTTAAGACTGCATTTAGAACTCAAAATGGCCATTATGAATTTATGGTAATGCCCTTTGGACTTACTAATGCCCCTGCTACATTTGCGCGAATGATGAATAATATTTTTCTTGATTACCAAGCTTTTGTTCTTGTATTCTTTGATGACATACTTGTTTACAGTAAGAATGATAGTGAACATGAAAAGCATCTTGAAACAGTTTTTCATTTGTTACGAGAAAACACACTTTATGCTAATCCTGAAAACAGTTATTTCTTTCAGCGTAAGCTAGAATATTTAGGACATATTATTTCAAGTGAAGGTGTGCATGTGGATCCGAAAAAGATTAGAGTTATCATAGAATGGCCTACACCACAATCAGTCAATGATGTTCGTCCTTTTCTTGGGTTGGCTAGTTTCTATAGGAAGTTTGTTCGAAATTTTTCTTATTTAGCATTGCCTTTTACTTTGTTGTTGAAAAAGAAAATAAAATTTGCATGGGGATTTACCCAACAACAGTCCTTTGACAAACTTAAACATGCACTTTCACATGCACCTGTTTTACAATTACCTGATTTCTCACAACCCTTTCATGTTGTTACTGATGCTAGCGGTTCAGGAATAGGTGCTGTTCTGATGCAAAATGACCATCCCATTGCATTTGAGAGTAGAAATCTTAAACCCTCAGAACAGAATTATAGTACGTATGATAAAGAACTGTTAGCAGTTGTGCATGCTTTGCGAATTTGGAAACACTATCTTATGGGCTCTGAAGTATTAATCAAAACCGATCAACAGGCTATTAAGCATTTATTAAGTCAGCCCTTAATCTCTGATAGACATCTTAAATGGGCGTCATTCATTCAAAATTTCCAACCCATGATACAATATCAACCTGGTAAAGCTAATGTCGTAGCTGATGCTCTTAGCCGTTTTCCTTCGAATTCCGTTGTTTTGAATAATATTTCTGCCATTCAAATTCATTCTTTTCAAGACATGGTTTCCACTTATGCATCTGATTTGTATTTTTCACATGCATGGCATGACTTCAACAATGCTGCATCTTTATCTGATGAACATTATACATTTCATAATGGTTTTCTCCATTTTCAACATAGATTGTGCATAACCCAAGCTTTTAAAGATTTTGTCATTAAAGAAATGCATGAACCATCCTACATGGGTCATAGAGGCATACAAAGTACCATTTCTGCTTGCAAAGATTTCTTCTTTTGGCCACACATGGAAAAAGACATTGCACATTATGTTTCTCAATGCATTGTCTGTCCGCGTGTCAAACGTCATCATGGTAAACCATTTGGATTATTAATGCCCCTTCCTATTCCAAATGAACCATGGGAACAAATCTCTATGGATTTTATCACAGGTCTTCCTATCACTTCATCACATAATGATATGATTTGGATAATAGTTGATAGGTTTAGTAAATATGCATATTTCATTCCATGTAGAAAAACTTTGACTGCACCTCAAGCTGCAAAATTATTCATTAAATGCATTTTTCCACATCATGGATTTCCTAAAGTAATGTTATCTGATCGTGATGTTAGGTTTTGCAATCATTTTTGGGTTGCCTTACTTCAACATTTTGGTTCTAAAATAGATTTTAGCTCTGCATTTCATCCTGAAAGTAATGGACAAAGTGAGGCTACAAATAGTACTATTCTTGATTTATTGCGTTGTCATTCATTAGATAATCCTAATAACTGGGATGAAAAGTTGCCATTGCTTCAGTTTGCTTATAATAACACTTCACATACCACTACTGGTCGTGCACCTTTTGAAATAGTTTTTGGTAAAAAGCTTCCCACTCCCATGTCCCTCACCCAAACCGACATTCCGATGGCTGATTCTATTGCTCAAGATCACGTTTCTATACTTCATGATGTTCACGAGCACATTAGGAAAAGTCAAGAGCGATATACACGTATTATCAATACTAAACGATTAGCCAAAGAATTCAGGGAAAATGATTTTGTATGGTTGCGAATAATTAAAAGACGTCTCAAAAATATTTTGCAGCATCCTAAAATTAAACTTGCACCACGCTATTATGGACCGTTTCACATTATAGAAAAAATTAATGATAATTCATTTCGATTAGATATTCCATCCCATTGGACTATACATAATTCTTTTCATATTAGCTTACTTAAACCCTTTAAAGGAACTTTACCCCTTGCTCCACTTCTTGATGATCCTCCTTTAATTGAAGAACAATCTAAAATCTTAGTTCCTGAGAAAATCATTGATCATGATGTCACTACTACACGCACAGGTACTCAATATCATCGATATTTGGTTAAGTACAAAAATCACTCTATTGAAGAATGTCAATGGATACATAAAACACAATTAACACCTCATTATGACCACTTAATTTCTGCATATCATAACACAAACACATTAATGTAACAACTCCATGAACATTTCCATGCATGTATTTTTACATGGCACATGCCTATTTTCTTTATTCAGTGATGAAACATGTGACTGGCCATCCATGTTTATTCTTTTATCACCTGAGGTCAGTTGCTTGTTCAACTGAGGGGCATGTTATACCTTATGGAATATGTTGAAAAATGCATTGTTGGATTGAAATATGGAATAGCCAATGCATTGTTGGATTGAAATATCGAATAGCCAATGCATTGTTGAACTGTAACATGAAATATGTTGGCCAATGCATTGTTGGATTGAAATATCGAATAGCCAATGCATTGTTGGATTGTAACATGAAATATGTTGGCCAATGCATTGTTGGATTGTAACAGTAATATGGAATATGTTGAACACTCCATTACAATTGTTAGAGTGTTGAATTCTTTTATCAACTGAGGTCAGTTGCTTGTCAACTGAGAGGCATGTTGTATATTATTGAACAAGGCATTGTTAAAATGTTAAATATTATTGAACAAGGCATTGTTAAAATGTTAAATTATTAATGTATTAATATGTTTTTGATGTTTTTGATATAGCAGCTGAAGGTTCGTGAGGAGCGTGCAAGGCGTGAAAGGGCGGACATAAATAATCTGAATAATTATTATTTATTTTGTAAATAAACCTGCGTAGAAGGTTCTATTGTTAGAAAAGTAATGGTTAGAATAAGGGTCGTTGAAGACCGCAGTTTCTATTATTTAAAGTAATGGCTTTCTGTAAAAGTTACCAACTTTTAGTTTCACGCCTGCTTTTCGAAGCCACCCTCATGTAACCACTATTTTCGACGTAATCAAAAGTCCTATAAATACATGCACTCTGTGGACTGTCGAAACAGAGTGCGTGGGGGAGATTGCACCCAATACTGCGTTGTGTCTCGTCTCTTGTTGCGTCTATTCTCTGTGTGTTTTCTGTGTCCCTAATCTCTGTATGCACGTGAGTAAGATCCTGACAACAGATGTTATACCTTATGGAATATGTTGAACAATGCATTCGAAATTTCCAACCCATGATACAATATCAACCTGGTAAAGCTAATGTCGTAGCTGATGCTCTTAGCTTTTTTCCTTCGAATTCCGTTGTTTTGAATAATATTTCTACCATTCAAATTCATTCTTTTCAAGACATGGTTTCCACTTATGCATCTGATTTGTATTTTTCACATGCGTGGCATGACTTCAACAATGCTGCATCTTTATCTGATGAACATTATACATTTCATAATGGTTTTCACTATTTTCAACATAGATTGTGCATAACCCAAGCTTTTAAAGATTTTGTCATTAAAGAAATGCATGAACCATCTTACATGGGTCATAGAGGCATACAAAGCACCATTTTTGCTTGCAAACATTTCTTCTTTTGGCCACACCTGGAAAAAGACATTGCACATTATGTTTCTCAATGCATTGTCTGTCAGCGTGTCAAACGTCATCATGGTAAACCATTTGGATTATTAATGCCCCTTCCTATTCCAAATGAACCATGGGAACAAATCTCTATGGATTTTATCACAGGTCTTCCTATCACTTCATCACATAATGATATAATTTGGACAATAGTTGATAGGTTTAGTAAATATGCATATTTCATTTCATGTAGAAAAACTTTGACTGCACCTCAAGCTGCAAAATTATTCATTAAATGCATTTTTCCACATCATGGATTTCCTAAAATAATGTTATCTGATCGTGATGTTAGGTTTTGCAATCATTTTTGGGTTGCCTTATTTCAACATTTTGGTTCTAAAATAGATTTTAGCTCTGCATTGCATCCTGAAAGTAATGGACAAAGTGAAGCTACAAATAGTACTATTCTTGATTTATTGCGTTGTTATTCATTAGATAATCCTAATAACTGGGATGAAAAGTTGCCATTGCTTCAGTTTGCTTACAATAACACTTCACATACCACTACTGGTCGTGCACCTTTTGAAATAGTTTTTGGTAAAAAGCTTCCCACTCCCATGTCCCTCACCCAAATCGACATTCCGATGGCTGATTCTATTGCTCAAGATCACGTTTCTATACTTCATGATGTTCACGAGCACATTAGGAAAAGTCAAGAGCGATATACACGTATTATCAATACTAAACGATTAGCCAAAGAATTCAGGGAAAATGATTTTTTATGGTTGCGAATAATTAAAAGACGTCTCAAAAATATTTTGCAGCATCCTAAAATTAAACTTGCACCATGCTATTATGGAGCGTTTCGCATTATAGAAAAAATTAATGATAATTCATTTCGATTAGATATTCCATCCCATTGGACTATACATAATTCTTTTCATATTAGCTTACTTAAACCCTTTAAAGGAACTTTATCCCTTGCTCCACTTCTTGATGATCCTCCTTTAATTGAAGAACAATTTGAAATCTTAGTTCCTGAGAAAATCATTGATCATGATGTCACTACTACACGCACAGGTACTCAATATCATCGATATTTGGTTAAGTACAAAAATCACTCTATTGAAGAATGTCAATGGATACATAAAACACAATTAACACCTCATTATGACCACTTAATTTCTGCATATCATAACACAAACACATTAATGTAACAGCTCCATGAACATTTCCATGCATGTATTTTTACATGGCACATGCCTATTTTCTTTATTCAGTGATGAAACATGTGACTGGCCATCCATGTTTATTCTTTTATCACCTGAGGTCAGTTGCTTGTTCAACTGAGGGGCATGTTATACCTTATGGAATATGTTGAACAATGCATTGTTGGATTGAAATATGGAATAGCCAATGCATTGTTGGATTGAAATATCGAATAGCCAATGCATTGTTGAACTGTAACATGAAATATGTTGGCCAATGCATTGTTGGATTGAAATATCGAATAGCCAATGCATTGTTGGATTGTAACATGAAATATGTTGGCCAATGCATTGTTGGATTGTAACAGTAATATGGAATATGTTGAACACTCCATTACAATTGTTAGAGTGTTGAATTCTTTTATCAACTGAGGTCAGTTGCTTGTCAACTGAGAGGCATGTTGTATATTATTGAACAAGGCATTGTTAAAATGTTAAATATTATTGAACAAGGCATTGTTAAAATGTTAAATTATTAATATATTAATATATTTTTGATGTTTTTGATATAGCAGCTGAAGGTTCGTGAGGAGCGTGCAAGGCGTGAAAGGGCAGACATAAATAATCCGAATAATTATTATTTATTTTGTAAATAAACCTGCGTAGAAGGTTCTATTGTTAGAAAAGTAATGGTTAGAATAAGGGTCGTTGAAGACCGCAGTTTCTATTATTTAAAGTAATGGCTTTCTGTAAAAGTTACCAACTTTTAGTTTCACGCCTGCTTTTCGAAGCCGCCCTCATGTAACCACTATTTTCGACGTAATCAAAAGTCCTATAAATACATGCACTCTGTGGACTGTCGAAACAGAGTGCGTGGGGGGAGATTGCACCCAATACTGCGTTGTGTCTCCTCTCTTGTTGTGTGTATTCTCTGTGTGTTTTCTGTGTCCGTAATCTCTGTATGCGCGTGAGTAAGATCCTGACAACAGATGTTATACCTTATGGAATATGTTGAACAATGCATTCAAAATTTCCAATCCATGATACAATATCAACCTGGTAAAGCTAATGTGGTAGCTGATGCTCTTAGCCGTTTTCCTTCGAATTCCGTTGTTTTGAATAATATTTTTGCCATTCAAATTCATTCTTTTCAAGACATGGTTTCCACTTATGCATCTGATTTGTATTTTTCACATGCATGGCATGACTTCAAGAATGCTGCATCTTTATCTGATGAACATTATACATTTCATAATGGTTTTCTCTATTTTCAACATAGATTGTGCATAACCCAAGCTTTTAAAGATTTTGTCATTAAAGAAATGCATGAACCATCTTACATGGGTCATAGAGGCATACAAAGCACCATTTCTACTTGCAAAGATTTCTTCTTTTGGCCACACATGGAAAAAGACATTGCACATTATGTTTCTCAATGCATTGTCTGTCAGCATGTCAAACGTCATCATGGTAAACCATTTGGATTATTAATGCCCTTTCCTATTCCAAATGAACCATGGGAACAAATCTCTATGGATTTTATCACAGGTCTTCCTATCACTTCATCACATAATGATATGATTTGGACAATAGTTGATAGGTTTAGTAAATATGCATATTTCATTTCATGTAGAAGAACTTTGACTGCACCTCAAGCTGCAAAATTAACACTAAATGCATTTTTCCACATCATGGATTTCCTAAAGTAATGTTATCTGATCGTGATGTTAGGTTTTGCAATCATTTTTGGGTTGCCTTATTTCAACATTTTGGTTCTAAAATAGATTTTAGCTCTGCATTTCATCCTGAAAGTAATGGACAAAGTGAGGCTACAAATAGTACTATTCTTGATTTATTACGTTGTTATTCATTAGATAATCCTAATAACTGGGATGAAAAGTTGCCATTGCTTCAGTTTGCTTACAATAACACTTCACATACCACTACTGGTCGTGCACCTTTTGAAATAGTTTTTGGTAAAAAGCTTCCCACTCCCATGTCCCTCACCCAAACTGACATTCCGATGGCTGATTCTATTGCTCAAGATCACGTTTCTATACTTCATGATGTTCACGAGCACATTAGGAAAAGTCAAGAGCGATATACACGTATTATCAATACTAAACGATTAGCCAAAGAATTCAGGGAAAATGATTTTGTATGGTTGCGAATAATTAAAAGACGTCTCAAAAATATTTTCCAGCATCCTAAAATTAAACTTGCACCATGCTATTATGGACCGTTTCGCATTATAGAAAAAATTAATGATAATTCATTTCGATTAGATATTCGATCCCATTGGACTATACATAATTCTTTTCATATTAGCTTACTTAAACCGTTTAAAGGAACTTTACCCCTTGCTCCACTTCTTGATGATCCTCCTTTAATTGAAGAACAATCTGAAATCTTAGTTCCTGAGAAAATCATTGATCATGATGTCACTACTACACGCACAGGTACTCAATATCATCGATATTTGGTTAAGTACAAAAATCACTCTATTGAAGAATGTCAATGGATACATAAAACACAATTAACACCTCATTATGACCACTTAATTTTTGCATATCATAACACAAACACATTAATGTAACAACTCCATGAACATTTCCATGCATGTATTTTTACATGGCACATGCCTATTTTCTTTATTCAGTGATGAAACATGTGACTGGCCATCCATGTTTATTCTTTTATCACCTGAGGTCAGTTGCTTCTTCAACTGAGGGGCATGTTATACCTTATGGAATATGTTGAACAATGCATTGTTGGATTGAAATATGGAATAGCCAATGCATTGTTGGATTGAAATATCGAATAGCCAATGCATTGTTGAACTGTAACATGAAATATGTTGGCCAATGCATTGTTGGATTGAAATATCGAATAGCCAATGCATTGTTGGATTGTAACATGAAATATGTTGGCCAATGCATTGTTGGATTGTAACAGTAATATGGAATATGTTGAACACTCCATTACAATTGTTAGAGTGTTGAATTCTTTTATCAACTGAGGTCAGTTGCTTGTCAACTGAGAGGCATGTTGTATATTATTGAACAAGGCATTGTTAAAATGTTAAATATTATTGAACAAGGCATTGTTAAAATGTTAAATTATTAATGTATTAATATGTTTTTGATGTTTTTGATGTTTTTGATATAGCAGCTGAAGGTTCGTGAGGAGCGTGCAAGGCGTGAAAGGGCGGACATAAATAATCCGAATAATTATTATTTATTTTGTAAATAAACCTACGTAGAAGGTTCTATTGTTAGAAAAGTAATGGTTAGAATAAGGGTCGTTGAAGACCGCAGTTTCTATTATTTAAAGTAATGGCTTTCTGTAAAAGTTACCAACTTTTAGTTTCACGCCTGCTTTTCGAAGCCGCCCTCATGTAACCACTATTTTCGACGTAATCAAAAGTCCTATAAATACATGCACTCTGTGGACTGTCGAAACAGAGTGCGTGGGGGGAGATTGCACCCAATACTGCGTTGTGTCTCGTCTCTTGTTGCGTCTATTCTCTGTGTGTTTTTTGTGTCCGTAATCTTTGTATGCGCGTGAGTAAGATCCTGACAACAGATTCGTGGTCGCTTCTATTGGGCATTCACTGCTGAAGTTTGAAAGGTAGGTGGTTTGGTTGGTTGGAGAGATGAAGCAACGGGTGAAGTTGAGTAATTGGATTGTAGAGGTCGAGGAAAGCTAGGGTAAGATGGGGCATTAAAATTACGCTTCATAGGAAATGAAGGTTTAACAGGAAATGATCGTGGACGTGGTTGTTGTAGACGGAGTGACTTGGTTATGGACGGGAATTCTTTTTCTGCATCATAAGCAAAAGATATAGCCTCGTTGAGGGTTGTAGGTCGTAGGGTGTGAAGCTTGGCTTGGATACCCACTTGCAAACCATCTTCGTATTTCTGCTGCAAGATATCCTCTGATACATCTTCAAGCATTCGTACAAGTAGTAAAGTTTGCCAGAACCGCTCTGTGTAGGTAGTAACCGTATCACCCTCCTTCCATGTAAGGGTCGTCCATGCACGTCGAACATGCAAATGGTATTGAGGAGGAAGAAATGAATCCTTCACGTTTTCTTGAAAAGCCTTCCAAGTTGTTGGATGCTCCGTACTGTGCCGCAGGACATTCCACCAGAGTTGTGCTTTACCTACTAAATAGTTAGTGGCAAATTTAACTTTTTCACTTTCAGCATATATTTCATCGGTATAAAAATCATCAAACTGCGACAACCAAGAAAGTACTAAAGGCCCATCCTTTCAGCCATCAAATCGTAGAAACTGGTAGTTTCTATTACCAATCTTTGAATGAGTAACATCAGATTGGGCAGACACAATAGCTTTTACTACTCTCGTAAGGTTGTCTTCCTCAGCTTGCATCTTTTGGAGGATTTCATCACGTTGTTGGATCTCGTTCTGAGCTCCTTGAAGCTCATGCCGCAAAAGCTCTAGTTGTTGTTCAAGTGTTGCCGCAGGTAGAGGTGAATTACTGTAATGCTCCATGGTGCTCTTGGACCCTTGCTCTCAACCTTGGTGTATTGAACCTTCTCGTTTGCAACCTTGGTGTCTCGATCCCGTGTTCTCAACCTTGCTTGGTATCTTGAACACTCAATCAAGTTCCACCAAAATATGACCAAGGATTTCACCCTTGTAAGCTAGCTCATTGGAAAGTTCGTTCCGAGAGCTTTCCAACGGTATATTACACGCCTCAATCCGACCTACGGATTGAAAGTTACACTTGATTCTTTGTTGGGTCCATCTTGGAAATTGCCGCGAGCGCCTTGCACAAGTACCAAAGGAAGAGAGAGAGAGAGACTTGAGTACAACTCCAAGAGATGGTGGAGTGGTCAAAGTACTTCCCTTGAAAGTAGGAGGTTGTGGGTTCAAATCCTCCTACCTTAGGGACTCTAAACCTCTCTATTACCACTCAAAAATTAAAATTGTCTCGCGTGTAGCCAACGGTCGCCAAGGGAGCCTTGGGTACCAATGTATTGCCTAAGTTATTGCCTAAGCTATTGTGCCTTAGGCAATAACTTAGGCAATAACTTAGGCAATACATTGGCAACATTGGCACCCAAGGCTCCCTTGGCGACCGTTGGCAGCCCTTGGCTACACGCGATACAATTTTAATTTTTGAGTGGTAATAGAGAGGTTTAGAGTCCCTAAGATAGGAGGATTTGAACCCACAACCTCCTACTTTCAAGGGAAGTACTTTGACCACTTCACCATCTCTTGGAGTTGTACTCAAGTCTCTCTCTCTCTCTTCCTTTGGTACTTGTGCAAGACGCTCGCGGCAATTTCCAGGATGGACCCAACAAAGAATCAAGTGTAACTTTCAATCCGTACGTCGGATTGAGGCGTGTAATATACCGTTGGAAAGCTCTCGGAACGAACTTTCCAATGAGCTAGCTTGCAAGGGTGAAATCCTTGGTCATATTTTGGTGTAACTTGATTGAGTGTTCAAGATACCAAGCAAGGTTGAGAACACGGGATCGAGACACCAAGGTTGCAAACGAGAAGGTTCAATACACCAAGGTTGAGAGCAAGGGTCCAAGAGCACCATGGAGGATTATAGTAATTCACCTCTACCTGCGGCAACACTTGAACAGCAACTAGAGCTTTTGCGGCATGAGCTTCAAGGAGCTCAGAACGAGATCCAACAATGTGATGAAATCCTCCAAAAGATGCAAGCTGAGGAAGACAACCTTACGAGAGTAGTAAACACTATTGTATCTGCCCAATCTGATGTTACTCATTCAAAGATTGGTAATAGAAACTACGAGTTTCTACAATTTGATGGCCGAAAGGATGGGCCTTTAGTACTTTCTTGGTTGTCGCAGTTTGATGATTTTTATACCGATGAAATGTATGCTGAAAGTGAAAAAGTTAAATTTGCCACTAACTATTTAGTAGGTAAAGCACAACTCTGGTGGAATGTCCTGCGGCACAGTACGGAGCGTCCAACAACTTGGAAGGCTTTTCAAGAAAACGTGAAGGATTCATTTCTTCCTCCTCAATACCATTTGCATGTTCGACATGCATGGACGACCCTTACATGGAAGGAGGGTGATACGGTTACTACCTACACAGAGCGGTTCTGGCAAAAATTACTACTTGTACGAATGCTTGAAGATGTATCAGAGGATATCTTGCAGCAGAAATACGAAGATGGTTTGGAAGTGGGTATCCAAGCAAAGCTTCACACCCTACGACCTACAACCCTCAACGAGGCTATATCTTTTGCTTATGATGCAGAAAAAGAATTCCAGTCCATAACCAAGTCACTCCGTCTACAACAACCACGTCCACGACCATTTCCTGTTAAACCTTCATTTCCTATGAAGCGTAATTTTAATGCCCCATCTTACCCTAGCTTTCCTCGACCTCTACAATCCAATTACTCAACTTCACCCGTTGCTTCATCTCTCCAACCAACCAAACCACCTACCTTTCAAACTTCAGCAGTGAATGCCCAACAGAAGCGACCACGAATCACCTGCTGGAATTGTGGTAAACCTGGACATACAAAAATAAGGTGCAGATTGCCACCTCTTCATATGAAACAGGCTACAGCTCGATTGCATAACATGGAGGTTTATAATGAAGAAATTCCTCCTGTTTGGACAGAGGAATCACTGGAGAAGGACTTAAGTACCTTGGGTAACGATATCTCTCTACACTCTCTTCTTTGCATGCAGGGTACAATAAATAACAAACTAGTTAAAATTCTACATGACGATGGTAGTTCACATGACTTCATTTCACATTTATTAGTACAAGAACTTAAATTACAAATGTTTCCTTCTTTGTATAAAGTGAAAGCTGCATTTCAAGGTAGTCGTTATAATGTAACACGAGAAGTGCAAGATGTTACGATTAGCATAGGCCCTTATGTTGACTCACGAACATTTTTAATTGCACCTTTGCAATCTTATGATGTTATACTAGGTATGCCTTTTCGTCACCATTATAACCCACGTATTGACTACCATACTCATACCTTTAAGTTTGTTTTCAAAGGTCAAATCATTACTTTGTCTGCACGGCATGATTTCCAGCCATTTCCATTGATTAGTCACACTCAAGCAAAGCGTGCATTTAGGAAATGATTTAACTCATGCATTGTTTTTGTTAATGTCATCAATGATTATACTCATACACTTTCAGATGCATATAAACCTTTCATGAGTACTTATAAGGATTGTTTTATGTCTGAATATCCCTCTGAACTACCACCATCTCGAGGATCCTTTGACCATAGCATAGACTTAGTCCCTGGTAGTTCTCCTCCTCATAAAGCACCTTATAGACATGGCCCATTACATCAAAAGGAAATAGAAAATCAAGTAAAAGACCTACTACAAAAAGGACTTATAAGGCCTAGTTCTTCCCCATTTGGAGCACCCGTTCTCTTAGTAGAGAAGAAGAATAAAACTTATCGAATGTGCATTGATTATAGAGCCCTTAACAAGATCACGATCAAGAATAGATACCCTATTCCTCGAATAGATGATCTCTTAGATAAGTTACGAGGAGCTCGTGTCTTTAGTAAAATTGATCTTAAATCGGGTTACCATCAGATTCGTATGACACAAAGTGATATTTTTAAGACTGCATTTAGAACTCAAAATGGCCATTATGAATTTATGGTAATGCCCTTTGGACTTACTAATGCCCCTGCTACATTTGCGCGAATGATGAATAATATTTTTCTTGATTACCAAGCTTTTGTTCTTGTATTCTTTGATGACATACTTGTTTACAGTAAGAATGATAGTGAACATGAAAAGCATCTTGAAACAGTTTTTCATTTGTTACGAGAAAACACACTTTATGCTAATCCTGAAAACAGTTATTTCTTTCAGCGTAAGCTAGAATATTTAGGACATATTATTTCAAGTGAAGGTGTGCATGTGGATCCGAAAAAGATTAGAGTTATCATAGAATGGCCTACACCACAATCAGTCAATGATGTTCGTTCTTTTCTTGGGTTGGCTAGTTTCTATAGGAAGTTTGTTCGAAATTTTTCTTATTTAGCATTGCCTCTTACTTTGTTGTTGAAAAAGAAAATAAAATTTGCATGGGGATTTACCCAACAACAGTCCTTTGACAAACTTAAACATGCACTTTCACATGCACCTGTTTTACAATTACCTGATTTCTCACAACCCTTTCATGTTGTTACTGATGCTAGCGGTTCAGGAATAGGTGCTGTTCTGATGCAAAATGACCATCCCATTGCATTTGAGAGTAGAAAGCTTAAACCCTCAGAACAAAATTATAGTACGTATGATAAAGAACTGTTAGCAGTTGTGCATGCTTTGCGAATTTGGAAACACTATCTTATGGGCTCTGAAGTATTAATCAAAACCGATCAATAGGCTATTAAGCATTTATTAAGTCAGCCCTTAATCTTTGATAGACATCTTAAATGGGCGTCATTCATTCAAAATTTCCAACCCATGATACAATATCAACCTGGTAAAGCTAATGTCGTAGCTGATGCTCTTAGCCGTTTTCCTTCGAATTCCGTTGTTTTGAATAATATTTCTGCCATTCAAATTCATTCTTTTCAAGACATGGTTTCCACTTATGCATCTGATTTGTATTTTTCACATGCATGGCATGACTTCAACAATGCTGCATCTTTATCTGATGAACATTATACATTTCATAATGGTTTTCTCTATTTTCAACATAGATTGTGCATAACCCAACCTTTTAAAGATTTTTTCATTAAAGAAATGCATGAACCATCTTACATGGGTCATAGAGGCATACAAAGCACCATTTCTGCTTGCAAAGATTTCTTCTTTTGGCCACACATGGAAAAAGACATTGCACATTATGTTTCTCAATGCATTGTCTGTCAGCGTGTCAAACGTCATCATGGTAAACCATTTGGATTATTAATGCCCCTTCCTATTCCAAATGAACCATGGGAACAAATCTCTATGGATTTTATCACAGGTCTTCCTATCACTTCATCACGTAATGATATGATTTGGACAATAGTTGATATGTTTAGTAAATATGCATATTTCATTCCATGTAGAAAAACTTTGACTGCACCTCAAGCTGCAAAATTATTCATTAAATGCATTTTTCCACATCATGGATTTCCTAAAGTAATGTTATCTGATCGTGATGTTAGGTTTTGCAATCATTTTTGGGTTGCCTTATTTCAACATTTTGGTTCTAAAATAGATTTTAGCTCTGCATTTCATCCTGAAAGTAATGGACAAAGTGAGGCTACAAATAGTACTATTCTTGATTTATTGCGTTGTTATTCATTAGATAATCCTAATAACTGGGATGAAAAGTTGCCATTGCTTCAGTTTGCTTACAATAACACTTCACATACCACTACTGGTCGTGCACCTTTTGAAATAGTTTTTGGTAAAAAGCTTCCCACTCCCATGTCCCTCACCCAAACCGACATTCCGATGGCTGATTCTATTGCTCAAGATCAGGTTTCTATACTTCATGATGTTCACGAGCACATTAGGAAAAGTCAAGAGCGATATACACGTATTATCAATACTAAACGATTAGCCAAAGAATTCAGGGAAAATGATTTTGTATGGTTGCGAATAATTAAAAGACGTCTCAAAAATATTTTGCAGCATCCTAAAATTAAACTTGCACCACGCTATTATGGACCGTTTCGCATTATAGAAAAAATTAATGATAATTCATTTCGATTAGATATTCCATCCCATTGGACTATACATAACTCTTTTCATATTAGCTTACTTAAACCCTTTAAAGGAACTTTACCCCTTGCTCCACTTCTTGATGATCCTCCTTTAATTGAAGAACAATCTGAAATCTTAGTTCCTGAGAAAATCATTGATCATGATGTCACTACTACACGCACAGGTAGTCAATATCATCAATATTTGGTTAAGTACAAAAATCACTCTATTGAAGAATGTCAATGGATACATAAAACACAATTAACACCTCATTATGACCACTTAATTTCTGCATATCATAACACAAACACATTAATGTAACAGCTCCATGAACATTTCCATGCATGTATTTTTACATGGCACATGCCTATTTTCTTTATTCAGTGATGAAACATGTGACTGGCCATCCATGTTTATTCTTTTATCACCTGAGGTCAGTTGCTTGTTCAACTGAGGGGCATGTTATACCTTATGGAATATGTTGAACAATGCATTGTTGGATTGAAATATGGAATAGCCAATGCATTGTTGGATTGAAATATCGAATAGCCAATGCATTGTTGAACTGTAACATGAAATATGTTGGCCAATGCATTGTTGGATTGAAATATCGAATAGCCAATGCATTGTTGGATTGTAACATGAAATATGTTGGCCAATGCATTGTTGGATTGTAACAGTAATATGGAATATGTTGAACACTCCATTACAATTGTTAGAGTGTTGAATTCTTTTATCAACTGAGGTCAGTTGCTTGTCAACTGAGAGGCATGTTGTATATTATTGAACAAGGCATTGTTAAAATGTTAAATATTATTGAACAAGGCATTGTTAAAATGTTAAATTATTAATGTATTAATATGTTTTTGATGTTTTTGATATAGCAGCTGAAGGTTCGTGAGGAGCGTGCAAGGCGTGAAAGGGCGGACATAAATAATCCGAATAATTATTATTTATTTTGTAAATAAACCTGCGTAGAAGGTTCTATTGTTAGAAAAGTAATGGTTAGAATAAGGGTCGTTGAAGACCGCAGTTTCTATTATTTAAAGTAATGGCTTTCTGTAAAAGTTACCAACTTTTAGTTTCACGCCTGCTTTTCGAAGCCGCCCTCATGTAACCACTATTTTCGACGTAATCAAAAGTCCTATAAATACATGCACTCTGTGGACTGTCGAAACAGAGTGCGTGGAGGAGATTGCACCCAATACTGCGTTGTGTCTCGTCTCTTGTTGTGTCTATTCTCTGTGTGTTTTCTGTGTCCGTAATCTTTGTATGCGCGTGAGTAAGATCCTGACGACAGTTGGTCTGATACCACTGTTGTCAGGATCTTACTCACACGCATACAGAGATTACGGACACAGAAAACACACAGAGAATAGACGCAACAAGAGACGAGACACAACGCAGTATTGGGTGCAATCTCCCCCCACGCACTCTGTTTCGACAGTCCACAGAGTGCATGTATTTATAGGACTTTTGATTACGTCAAAAATAGTGGTTACATGAGGGCGGCTTCGAAAAGCAGGCGTGAAACTAAAAGTTGGTAACTTTTACAGAAAGCCATTACTTTAAATAATAGAAACTGCGGTCTTCAACGACCCTTATTCTAACCATTACTTTTCTAACAATAGAACCTTCTATGCAGGTTTATTTACAAAATAAATAATAATTATTCGGATTATTTATGTCCGCCCTTTCACGCCTTGCACGCTCCTCACGAACCTTCAGCTGCTATATCAAAAACATCCAAAACATATCAATACATTAATAATTTAACATTTTAACAATGCCTTGTTCAATAATATACAACAGTTGAAGCTGAAGGTCAAGGACACAACATAGGAACACATCTAAGAGGTGGACACACAAGAAGAAGGATCAAGTAGGGAGCTCCAAGAAGTGTATATCAATTTTTCACAAGAATTCCCTACAAAAATAATGATTTTCATCACTAAAAACCATTGTAAATATCATTTTCTATTTTTCTAACTCCATTTCGTTCAAGCCAAGGAGTCCTTGAGCTTGAGGAGTATTAGAACTATCATCCTACCAATTTTCATGATTTTTAGACTCCGTTTGAGCCCTCAAATAAGCCCTGGAACCTAATTTTTTAGACTAGGCCGGACACTAGGTCTGGACAGGGCCAAAACTAGTCAAAAAACTATAAAAAGAGCCAGAGAGCTCATTTTTGGGGTTAGCTGGTTATATAATAGAGCTTTTGTAAGAGAACTCTTTTCCCATCTAAGCTTTCCATTGTTCCTCTCATTGATCTTACTTTGTGCGCGTGTGTGTATGTGTGTGCATGTTTGTGTGCTTCCACTCACGAACTTGTGCCTTCACTTGCTCGTGGTCTTCATACCGGTCCTCATGTCTCCGCGGATTGACAAGTAAAGGAGGTGGTGCTTACGCTTGAGCTACAAACCTGTTATCAGTTTCTGCATTAGCCAAGATTGGCTTGGTTGTGAAATTCGTTGATGACAGGTGTACAGTCCATGATCTCTCAAATGGTGATGTGATTATTGCTTCTGGCATCTTATGTCGTGGGCTGTATAAGCTCATAGACTATGAAAGATCTGTGAATGATTCGGCATGTGCAGTTCATGATTCTCAGGCTATGTCAGATGCAAAGCTTTGGCATGCACACTTTGGTCATCTGAATTTTGCTAGTTTGCTACGCCTGCAGAAATCTGAAACGGTGTCCTCTTTGCCCAAACTTGAGGCTCCTGGAAAACATGTTTGTGAAGGCTGTATTTTGGGCAAAATGCAGCGTTCTTCCTTTCCAAAAGATGGTTCAGTTCGGGCTACACAGAAATTGCAGCTTGTACATAGTGATGTCTGTGGTCCTATGCAGACACCCTCTTTTGGAAATTACCTTTAGTTCGTGACTTTCATTGATGATTTTTCCAGGCATGCATGGGTATATCCACTCAAAGCAAAGTCCGAAGTGTTCATGTGCTTCAACCAGTTTTTGGTTTTGGCTGAAAATCTGTCAGCATGTAAAATGGGCACCCTCCGTTCTGATCGAGGGGGGGAATATATGTCTTCAGATTTTAATGCATTTCTGGCTGAACGTGGGATAAAACACCAATGTACAGTGTTGTATACACCTCAACAGAATGGAGTTGCTGAACGAAAGAACAGGTCACTCATGGAAATGGTGAGGTGCATGGTCAAAAGTCAGGCTTTACCACATAGTTTCTGGCTTGAAGTTATCATGTGTGCAGCATATGTACTGAACAGGTGTCCCACTAAAGTGTTGCAGTCTATCACTCCATATGAGGCTTGACATGACCGCAAGCCATCTGTTGCTCATCTGCATGTTTTTGGTTGTTTGGCATATGCATTAGTGCCTGAACAACATTGCAGAAAATTGGATGATAAGGCAGTAAAATGTATTTTTGTTGGGTACAGTTTTGAAAGTAAAGGCTATCGTCTGTATCATCCACAGACTAAATGCATCATGGTTAGCCGTGATGTTGTCTTTGTGGAAGATGCTATTCAGCCATTGCTTTCATGTACCAAGGAGACATCTGTTAGCTCCAAAGACATGTATGATACTTTGATGCCTCTTTTTACAGGTAGACAGGCTAGTGCTCATCCTAATGAGGCAACTTCTCAGCCTTTGCAGGTTTCATATGATGATGCAGATCATTCCATTTCTGATGCAGATTTACATGATGCACTTGTTGATGAGAGAGCTGATATTGAGCAGGCAAAAACTATGCCAAAATGGTTGGTGCAGACTTTGCGTGACAGCAAATTAGATGCACCTTTGTCATATCGTACTCGTTCAGGATCTCATAGTGCCTCCTTTGCATCAGATTGCTATGCTATGGCTGCATCTAGTCTCTGTGATGAGAATGAGCCTATTTCTTTTGATGAAGCACAAAATTCAAAAAATTGGATGGCTGCTATGCAATCTGAATATGATGCTATAATGAAGAATGGTACATGGTCTTTATATGACTTGCCTCCTGGCAAGAAGGCCATTGGCACTAAGTGGGTATACAAGCTGAAGCGTAAACCAGATGGTATAGTTGACAGGTATAAGGCTAGGCTTGTTGCAAAGGGTTATGCATAGGAAAGAGGCATTGATTTTGATGAGACCTTTGCACCTACATGCCGTATGACTACTGTCCGGAGCATTTGTGCACTTGCAGCCCATCATGGTTGGAATGTACATCAGTTGGACATTAAAACAGCATTTTTGAATGGTGACTTGCATGAAGAAGTGTATGTTTTTCAGCCCCGTGGCTTTGTGCAGAAAGGGCATGAAAACTAGGTTTGTAGGTTAAAGAAGGCATTATATGGTTTAAAGCAAGCACCACGTGCTTCGTATGAGAAGATACATGCCTATCTGATTGCACATGGTTTTGAGAATAGTCCAACTGAAAGCACCTTATATGTTAAACGTGCTAATGATGTGCTTCTGATCATTGTTGTCTATGTTGATGACATGCTGCTCACTGGTCCTATTGAGACACATATTGCTGATTTTAAGGCTGATTTGCATGCCTCATTTGAGATGTCTGATTTGGGGCATTTGCATCACTATTTGGGCATTCAGTTTATGCACGTTGATGGTGGAATGGCTTTGTGTCAAACGAAATATATTGACACATTATTGCAGCGTTTTGGCCTTGAAGACTGTAAGCCTATTGCCACTCCTATGGAGACAGGTTTATGATTGAGTCTTCATGATGTTGGAGATGCATTTGATGTTGTTCTCTATCAGCAGGCTATTGGATACTTGATTTACTTATGCATTACTCGGCCAGATATTCAGTTTGTTGTCTCACAGATGAGCAGGTTTATGCATTGCCCAGGAGTCAGGCATTGGAAAGCGGTTAAGCGCATCTTTCGCTACTTGAGTGGTACTAGGCTACTTGGGTTGTTTTATCCCAAGGGGGGATCACTACCGCCAGATTTGCATGCTTTTTCTGACTCAAATTGGGCTAGTTTCTATGACACTCGTGTGTCCACCAGTGGTTTTTGCTTCATGCTTGGTACCTCATGTATATCTTGGTTGAGCAAGAAGCAGCCTACTGTGGCCACTTCGAGTTGTGAGGCTGAGTATAGGGCAGCTTTCACAGCGACTGTTGAGTGTGTGTGGCTCAGACGCCTTATGGCTGATTTGGGTGTTGGCCAGTCTTCTGCCACCACCATCTTCACTAACAGTCAGAGCGCATTGGCAGTTGCGAGGAACCCTGTGTTCCATGCTCGCACTTCGCACTATGTCAGGGAGAGGTTCTCTGCTGGGGAGATCAGCTTGGCATATGTGCCCACGCAGGAGAACATTGCAGACCTTTTCACAAAGGCTCTGCCTAGGGAGAAGTTTGAAGCTTTCCGCAAAGCTTTGGGCTTACTTCCTTTTGTGGAGTGATTTCCACATAGCTTGGCACTTCCTTATACATGAGTGCCAGCTCCTTGTTCACCGCCTCACTCCCAGGGGGGATTTGTTGATATATTTAGGTAGTGATGTGTGTGAACACTCTAGGACCGTCGGGGCACTTTTTTCCCTCTTTAGGAGGTTTCTTTCCCCCGACTTGTATATACGCCTATTGCCCTAATGGGCTACTTATCTTTGTACATTCTCTAGTAATACATTCAGTATTGTGTGTTTGTGCTCCAAGCTTCTTCTTCTTCCTTGTGATGTTCGCGTGCTTCCACAGACGTCTATCTCCAACAGGCTTCTCTCAGCTTGCTCCATCATTTTCAGTGATGTAACTTGATAAAGTTAGCTCTATAAGTCTACTATATGTGCACCAATTTTCATTGCATTTGCGTGTTTCAATCTTCAGTTATGTTCAGTTGAATTCAACCCTGTCTGTTCATTTTCACTTCTCTGTCAAGTACCCGACTTTTTTACTCATCTTGTCAGAGTTGTTTCTTAGTGTATACTTACCCACATTCAATGATTTAAAGCTTTTTTGATTTGGCATACTATCTAGTATAAGCATACAAATTTTCATAATCATTGGATTCTTAGATCTTGAGTTATGTTCATTTTTCTCCTCACTGATCTCATTACCGTAGCAGCCCGTGAAAATCAGGATGATGTCATCAATTGTTAAACATCATTCTCAGTGTGTGGTTCATTATTTTTTATGAGATTACTCTTGAAAGTTAGCTCTTCAAGTTAACTAGACTTACCCAAAAGGAATTAAGCTAATTACTGATGTGCTCAGAGAATTATGCAAAACACTGGACAGGTGTATGAACCAAAATAGCAAGTTCTTCACCTCAAAGCTAACTCCAACTTTTCTGTTTTGATCTATCTTTTTTAGAGTGATCTTTCAAGGTACATAGGGTGTCTAATACATCCATTGGCAAGCTAAAAGGGCCCACCATATACTCCTGGAGTTCATTTTGTTGATGTAGATCAAGGATTTTGCAACACCTCTTCATCTTCAAGCACATACCTGTCCATCTCTTCACAATGGTATCAGAGCAAGGTTGGACAACATGGCAGATGGATTTCCTTCATCAATTGACAAATTGGATAGAGGTAATTACTCAGCTTGGTCATTAAGGATGGAAGCTTATCTCCAGGTAGAATTTTATATGGTTTTGTGGCTGGAGATGAAGTTATGCCAAGTTTTAGGAAGAAAAGTCAACCAACACAAGAAGAGAAAGAAAGATTGAGCACATGGTGCTCCAAGGATGCACTTGCAAGGTCTTATCTCCTCAATTCTATCTCAAATTTTTTTTTGCCTCACATTAGAAGTTGAAAGACATCTCAGGAAGTTTGGGATGCACTTGAAGCCTTCTTCTCTTCAAGTACCAAAGCTAGGAAGCATCAACTATGGCTAGATTTCACAACTCTCAAGAAGGCTCCCAAACAAAATGTGACTGATTTTGTCACAAAGCTCAAGGACATAGCAGATCAGTTGGGAAGCATTGGAGAGGTAATAGATGAAGAGCAAATTGTAAGGCAGATCATCAATGGCTTGAAGGCAGATGACAAGTGGGAAGCATTCACCACAGCTATGGATTTGTACATGGACATGCATGTACCTGATTTCAATACACTCATTGGACAACTACTTACTCAAGAGGCAAAGCTTATAAAAAATGGAGAAAGCTCTAAAGGTAATCAATCTTCAGCTTTATACACTGATAAAAGCAAGTCCAAAGATAACAAAGGAAAGGCAATGAAGTGGATGATGGTACATATCAAGCTAACTATGTAGGTAGAGGAAGACATGGTAGAGGTAGAGGAAGAGGAGGTAGACAAGGCAGGGGGAGATCCCAAGACTCCAACACATGTTCTATTTGTGGACTAACTAATCATACAACTGAAAATTGCTTTAGGAATTCCAAGAATCAAAGAGGAAGAGGATACAATAGAGGAAGTTATGGCTACTCAAGAGGAAGGTTCAACAATTATCATGGTAGCTACAACAACTACAATCATTGAAACTATCAAGGAGGCTACAAATGAAGGAGAGACTACAATAACTAAGCAGAAGACTCAAACAAAGAGGATTCATTATTGATCATGAACATGGCTATGCCACAAGGTAAATCTGATGAGCATGTTTTCTACATAGATTCAGGTTGTTCAAATCATGTGGCAGGAAATGTGGCACTCCTATCAGATTTAGAAGATCCAAGGAATAAGCATGAGTTACAAACAAGAGATGATACAAGACACCTTGTGGAGAAAATAGGCAATGTCAAAGCACCTGATGGAAACATCAACCTACTCAGTAAGGTACTCTATGTCCCTACCATTATAAAGAATTTGATAAGTGTTGGGCAGGTAGTAGAGAAAGGGTTGCAAGTCAGGTTCACAAAAGCAAAAGCATTTGTTGAAGATCCAAGTCAAGGATTCAGAAGAATTGCAAAAGGTGAAAAGACAGGTAGATTGTTCACATTTGAATTACAAGACACTAGAAACATTGTTCTCTTTAATTATGGTAGTTAGACACTCACAGAATCGGAAGTATGGCACAAAAGGTTAGCACATATTGGTGAAAGGTCATTAAAGCAAATTTGCAGGAACCAAAGTGTACTTGGACTCCCTAACTTGTCAAAACAACATATGATTTATAAGTGTAGTGCATGTCAATTTGGAAAGTCTCACAGGTTACCATTCATGAAGAAAGGTTATACGCATGGAGATCTCTTGGAGTTGGTTCATACAGATGTATGGGGACATAGCAAGGAAGCTTCAATATCTGGATCAAGGTATTATGTCTCCTTTATTGATGATTGCAGCAGGTGGACTATCCTATTCTTTATGAAACACAAAGATGAAGTTTTTTCATGTTTCAAAAGATATTTGGCTCTTGTGGAGAATCAAACAAGTAAATCACTAAAAAGGCTAAGGTCAGATGGAGGGGGAGAATACTTCTCCTATGACTTTGATTCTTTTCTTCAAGAAAGAGGAATCAAAAGAGAGGTAACTACAAGGTACACTCCTGAGCAAAATGGAGTGGCAGAAAGGAGGAATAGGACAATTGTTGAAGCTGCAAGGTCCATGTTAAATGAAAAGCATTTGCCTAATTATCTATGGGTTGAGATTGTATCTACAACCACTTACTTGATTAACACGTTGCCTTCAAAACCCCTTGATGGGATGACTCCATATGAGGCTTTGAATGGAAGAAAACCAAGCTTAGATCATTGTAAAATTTTTGGATGTATTGCTTTTGCTCATGTTCCTTCACAGGTTAGAGGCAAGATGGATCCAAAGGCACAAAGGTGTGTATTTATTGGATATGACAACAATCAAAAGGGCTACAGGTTATACAACCCTACCAACAAAGGATTCTTGGTAAGAAGAGATGTAGTTTTTGATGAAAACAATTCATGGTATGAAGATTCATGCAGGAAGGTCAAACTACCATATGATCTTGAAGAAGATTTTCCAAAGCTTGGTAGAGAACAACCAAAGATTGAAGAACAAGACACCTCAGAGGATGATGAAGAATCTCATATGGAAAAGATCAAAGCATGGAAGTCTAAAGGTAAAGCAAAATTGCAAGAACTTGACATGAGGCAGAATCATCACATCATGGCCTAAGAAGATCTATGAGGGAAAAGAAAAAACCAGAAAGGTATGGGTTTGACACCTCATTAGTAACTAAACATTCTATCTACATAGCACAGGACATTTACCAAGAGGAGCCATCATCCTTTGAAGAGGCCAAAGAAAAATCAGAATGGAAGCATGCAATGAAGGAAGAGATTGAAGCACTTGAGGAAAACAACAATTGGGATTTTGTGCCCAAGACTTCATCCATGAAGGTAATAGCCTCAAGATGGGTTTATAAACTCAAGAAGAATTCTGATGGTTCCATTAACAGGTATAAGGCAAGGCTTGTAGCAAAAGGCTTTGCACAAACTCAGGGAATTGATTATGAGGAGACCTTCTCTCCTGTGGCAAAGATGCCTACTATTAGGGTTTGCTTAGTATTGCCTCTTCCAAGATACTTCAACTAGATGTAAAGAATGCATTCTTGAATGGTTGGATAACAGAAGAGGTATATATGGCACAACCACCTGGTTTTGAGAATCAAGTTTATCCTGATTATGTGTGTAAACTTAACAAAGCATTGTATGGTCTCAAGCAAGCTCCAAGAGCTTGAAATTTCTGGCTTGTTTCATTCTTGCAGGACAAAGGCTTTCAACCAAGCAAGGAAAATCCTTCACTCTTTATTAAAAAGAGTAATTTTGAGATCATCTACCTATGTGTATATGAAGAAGATATTATATTGACAGGAAATGATGCAGATGGTATGAAGAAGATCAAAGATCAGATGAAAGAAGAGTTCAAGATAAGTGATTTAGGTTCACTTACCTACTTCCTAGGCTTGGAAGTTGTCTACAAAGATCATGGTTTGTTTCTCACTCAAAGAAAGTACATTAAGGACATGTTGGCAAAATTCAAGATGCAAGATTGTAAGATTGCAGGTACTCCAATGGAGGTCAATCACAAATTGAGCTCACATGAAGGTGAACTCATAGAGGACATCACAACATATCAAGTTCTAGTGGGTAGTCTCAACTATGCCACATTGACAAGAGTAGATATATGTTACAGTGTGAGTGTGCTAAGTCAATTTATGCACACACCAAGGAAACCACATATGGATGCTTCCAAAAGGATTCTCAAGTATCTCAAAGGAACCATAGAAGGACTTTATTATCCTTATGTATCTGATTTAGGTTTGAAGCTATTTTCTGATGTAGATTAGGCTGGCTCCAAGGAAGATAGAAGGAGCACTTCAGGTTATCTTACCTTTGTAGGTTCAAAGCTTATTTCATGGTCATCCAAGAAGCAACCCACAGTTTCTCTCTCTTCTACTGAAGCTGAATGCAGAGGTCTTGCCATAGCTACTCAAGAAGCTATGTGGATGAAGACATTATTCAAAGATCTTAGATTGGAGTTTGGAACTCCAACTATTTATGGTGACAATATGAGTTCTATTCATTTGGCTGCTAATCCTATTTTTCATGCAAGGACTAAACATATTGAAGTTCATTCTCACTATGTACGAGAGAAGGTTCTAAGCAAAGAGATTCAAATATCATATGTGTCCACTCATCAACAATGTGCAGATATTCTAACCAAAGCATTGAATGGTACAAAGCTCTGCAAATTCAAGGCTATGATTGGTTTGCAGGTAATCTTGGAAGATTGAAGACCTCAAGCATACTTTGCTTGAGGGGGAGCTATTGGAGCAAGTCTATGACAAGCCTAAGTATTAGCTTGAGTCCCACAAAGTCATAGAAGAAGCCTTAAAATGAAGACAATGTAAAGTTCACTTGTGAACTACCTCTTGTAACTTTTGAACACTTTACTTAATGTGAAAGTGAAAGAATCTTAAGTGGTTGAGTCCACTTGATCAAAAAGGGAAAGAGGTGCTGTAAGACAATAGTTACGCAATATAACACAGGAGCAATAGCAGAGAAGATAACAGATATAGGAGAATCTCAACAATTTTCTACTAGCAGCAAGTACAAAGATGATGGCGTTGTCCACCCGTGCGCTCTCAAGGTAGAGCTTAAATGGTGATCTAGACAACTCTAGATAGGGAGATACAAGGTAGAGGTATGCTGGCTCAACTCAGTGTCTTAGGTAGTGCAGAAGTCATATATATATAGGATCATGGGTGGCCTACCATGGACGGCAATACATGGGCGGCAGAGCGTGGGCGGCCACCGCCCGCGTAATTGCCATACACGGCTTAGACTGGTTGAACCGACCTAACAAATATAAATGTTTTCTGACTCCGACAGGGAATATTCCATGGAATATTCCCTTTACCGTCGCGCCGGGGGCGCTGCCCCCGGACCCCCACCAGGGGGCCCGCTGGCCCCCTGGGACCCCCCAGCCAGGGGGCCCGCTGGCCCCCTTGGACCCCCCAGCCGGGGCTGCTCACCGCTGCCCCGGACCCCACAATTGGGGACCCTGGTAACTCCCTTTCCTTATAATATCTTACATGGTCCAATATGACCTTCATCCAACATTCAAGTTGGGATTCCCATCAATTGGGTAATGCACGCTTGGCTTCTCCTCATAAAGGGGGCCTTACAAAATGTGCATACAATCATGAGGGGTAGACATTGATCATATACTAACACCCCCCCTCAATGTTTACCGATGATAAGTCAAGTAGGTCTCGGTCCTATGCCCATCTGTTGAAGATGCTTGTTGAGCTGCTCTCTTCCAAGTGCTTTAGTGAATATGTCAGCACAATTTGCCTCTGTTGGGCAATATTCTAGCTCCAAAATTTCATGTTCAATTAGCTCACGAATGTAATGGTACTGTACTTCTATGTGCTTGGTGCGAGCATGAAATACTGGGTTCTTTGCAATAGCCATACAACTTTGATTATCACACTTGAGTACAGTTGGCATATTTGATGGAAAGCCTAGATCTGCAAGAATTCTCCTTAACCAGACTGCCTCACAAGAAGCAAAACAAGCTGCTTTGTACTCTGCTTCAGTGGAGGAGAGTGCGAGAGTTGGTTGCTTCCTACTTACCCAAGAAAATATTCCTGAACCAAGTGAGAAACAATATCCAGAAACTGATTTTCTAGAATCACAATCTCCAGCCCAATCTGAATCACAATATCCTTGGAGTGTATCACCTATGGTATACAAAATACCAAAATCCAAGGTTCCTGCAATGTACCTTAGAATTCGCATTCCAGCATTCCAGTGACTCTCCTTAGGTTTGTTGGAAAACCTGCTTAACACTCCAACAGCATAGCAAATGTCTGGTCTAGTGTTGCACAGAAAAATAAGGCTTCCAACGAGCTTCCTATACTTCTTAGCATCTACATCAGGCATGTTATCATCCATAGATAGCTTATGATTTACCTCCATAGGTGTGCTAGTTGGTTTGCAGTCCATCATTCCAAATGCCTTGAGAATTTCTTTGGAATATTTTTGTTGTGAGATGAAAATGCCATCCTTCCTTTGCCATACTTCAATTCCCAGACAAAAATGGAGTAGACCTAAGTCTGTCATTTCAAACTCAGTTCCCAAGCTGATTCGAGTTTGATTGATGAGTTCTTGATGATCTCCTGTAATGATCAAATCATCTACATATACAATGACAACAACTAGCTTGCTATCCCTTTTCGTTACATACAAGTTAGCATCAGAAGTACTTCTTTCAAAACCCATATTTTTGAAAAAATGATCTATTCGTTGGTACCAAGCCCGTGGAGCTTGCTTAAGTCCATACAAAGCTTTCTTCAACCTGCAAACTTTATTTTCTGAATTGGGCACCTCAAAACCTGGTGGTTGAGATACATATACCTCCTCCTTGAGGTGACCATTCAAAAATGCAGATTTGACATCCATCTGGAAAATAGGCCAAGACTTTTGTGCAGCTACTGCAAGTACCGTCCGAATAGTTGTCATGCGTGCTGTTGGTGCAAAAGTTTCTTGAACATCAAATCCTTCAATCTGTGAAAAACCCTGTGCAACTAATCGTGCCTTATACTTTTCTAATGTTCCATCAGCTTTATACTTAGCTTTCCAAATCCATTTAGTACCTATTACCTTCTTCTTTGGCGGCAAGTCGACTAGATCCCATGTATCATTTTTGAGTATACTATCATACTCAGACTGCATTGCCGCTCTCCAATCTGGATCATCAATGGCTTCTTCAATGGTGGTAGGTTCCTTTATCGAACCCATGATATCTGCCATTAGAGCCATGTTAACAATGTGTTCTGAGGCTCTTCTTTGCTCCTCTATTCTCTTTGATCTTCGTAATCCATCCGATGATGATTCTGGTACATCTACATGTGGATTGTGATCATCAAAGAGCTGTTGTGCCCACTTTGGTAGTGGCTTACGCTGTGCAGCTACAACTGGTTGGCTTTTTATTGAGGAAATTTCTCCATCAGATGTTTCCTCCTCCTCAACTTTAACCTGTCTTTTGATAGGCACAAGGTGAGATATTTCTCCGTTTGATGAGATAGTAGATTTACCTTTATCTTCTACTAAGTGTGATCGTTCATCAAACACCACATCTCGGCTGACAAAAATCTTCCTTGCCTCAGGATCCCATAACCTGTATGCTTTAGACTCTTCACTATATCCTAGGAAGACACACTTTTTGCTTTTTGAATCCAACTTTGATCTTGTTGAATCAGGAATATGTGCATAACAGAAACAACCAAAAATTCTGAAATGCAAAACTGAAGGCTTTTTACCAGAATATGCTTCTTGAGGAGTCATCCCCTTCAGTGCTTTTGTGTAGCTTCGATTGAGGATGTACACTGCTGTATTGACTGCTTCTGCCCAGAATGAATCAGGCATGTCTTGAGCCTTCAACATACAACGAGCCATTTCAACTACTGTCCTGTTCCTGCGCTCAACAATGCCATTTTGTTGAGGTGTATGAGCTGTGGTAAGTTGCCTTTTCACACCATGATCCTTACAGTAATTGTTGAATTCTGTTGACAAGAATTCACCTCCTCTATCTGTTCTAAATTTCTTCAGTTTCCTTCCTGATTCATTTTCTACATACTTATGCCACGTTTTAAATTTTTCAAAAGCATCAGCCTTCTCTCGAATGAAATAAACCCACATCTTTCTACTATAATCGTCGACTAACAGCAAAAAGTAGAAAGATCCTCCTAAAGCAGGTGTAGACATTTTACCGCAGAGATCAGCATGTACCAACTCTAGAGGAGCTTGAGATCGATTGCTGGTCTCTCTTGGAAATGCCTTTCGTTGTTGCTTGCCCATCATACAAGCTTCACAAGGTTCCTGCAAATCTGAAAATGCAGGCAAATGAGCAACCATCCCTGTTCCTTGCATCTCCTTCAAAACTGCAAATCCGAGATGCCCAAATCTTTGGTGCCATAACCTGCTTACATCTTTATCTTCTGTAGCAGTTAAAGCACTTAACTCATACAAGTTATCCCGTCGTATCCCTTTACCTACAACATTACCTGATGAATCCATGATTTCTGCACCACTCTTATTGAAGTGAACTTCAAGTCCACGATCTGTTATTGCAGAAACTGACAACAAATTTCTTTTGAGTGTAGGTACGTAGAGAACATCGGATAACTTTTTCTCAACACCTGGAGAAGTGATAAAAGAGATGGTTCCAGTTCCTTCGGCTGGACACTTGGAGTCATTTCCCACCACTACATTGATGGATTCCCGCAGAGGCACTAGGGAACTATACCAATCCTTTTTACTGGTCATATGGCGAGAAGCTCCACTATCTAAAATCCATGGCTCATCAACACGAGCTTGAGCAGATGAACATACCTCTTCAATAGCTACCCAAAGTTCCAGCTCTGTGTTGTTTGCAGACTCTTTGTTCTTCCATGATGATTTTACAGTCCCATTCCGTGCATCAGCTTGCTTCTTTCTGCAATCCTTGATGGCATGGCCTTTCTTTTCACAATAGAAGCAACTTCCTGTGAACTTTTTCTTCTTTGGCTTCTTCTTTGATCCCTCAGAAGAGCCTTTACCTTTTGCATTTGCTGAGAATGCAGCATCAGTTGTACTTTGCCGATTCTTCAGCCGCATCTCTTCTTCTAAAAGCATCGCACAAAACTCTTCAAATGTAAGAGGAGTTGGCCTTACCTGAGTGTTAAGGGCTGTTACTAATCCATCATACTTTGCTGGAAGAACACGTACAGATCTTCGAGCCAGCTCTTCTGGTGTTATAACAACACCAACTGCAGCCAATTGATCTTGAAGATGCTTTATCCGTTTGATAAAATCTTCAGCCTTTTCAGAATCAGAATGCTTTTCATTTGCCAACTGATTTTCTAAATTCTGTATCCTAGTGTGGTTCTTGGTCTCATATTGTCGAGCCAATATGCCCCAAGCCTCATGTGCTTTAGTAGTATGTTGAACTAAAGTAAGCACAGAATCACTTACACTAGTGACAATCGCACATAATGCATCAGCATTCCGCCTCTTCCAAGCTCGTAGAAGATCTGGATCTGGCTGAATCATCAATCTTGAATTTGCTGGATCTTCAACTGGTATAGGCTCTGGATCCAATCCCATCGGTCCCATGACAGTGTCAAGTAATTCATAGGAGTCCAAAATTGCAGAAATTTTGAACTTCCAGAGTGTATAGTTGGTTCCATCCAGCTTCCCTTCAGTGAATGCAGGTGGACGAATTCGAATAGGTGCAGCATTAACATTAGCAGAAGCACCAAGACTAGTGTTCGACGATGAAGCCATCATGTAATCACTCGAATAATCTACTGATATTCTAGTCTGCTAGTAGGCTAAAATAATGATACTTCTCAAGCTATTCGAACCTTACAGCTCTGATACCATGTAAGACAATAGTTACGCAATATAACACAGGAGCAATAGCAGAGAAGATAACAGATATAGGAGAATCTCAACAATTTTTCTACTAGCAGCAAGTACAAAGATGATGGCGTTGTCCACCCGTGCGCTCTCAAGGTAGAGCTTAAATGGTGATCTAGACAACTCTAGATAGGGAGATACAAGGTAGAGGTATGCTGGCTCAACTCGGTGTCTTAGGTAGTGCAGAAGTCATGTATATATAGGATCATGGGTGGCCTGCCATGGACGGCAATACATGGGCGGCAGAGCGTGGGCGGCCACCGCCCGCGTAATTGCCATACACGGCTTAGACTGGTTGAACCGACCTAACAAATATAAATGTTTTCTGACTCCGACAGGGAATATTCCATGGAATATTTCCTTTACCGTCGCGCCGGGGGCGCTGCCCCCGGACCTCCACCAGGGGGCCCGCTGGCCCCCTGGGACCCCCCAGCCAGGGGGCCTGCTGGCCCCCTTGGACCCCCCAGCCGGGGCTGCTCACCGCTGCCCCGGACCCCACAATTGGGGACCCTGGTAACTCCCTTTCCTTATAATATCTTACATGGTCCAATATGACCTTCATCCAACATTCAAGTTGGGATTCCCATCAATTGGGTAATGCACGCTTGGCTTCTCCTCATAAAGGGGGCCTTACAAAATGTGCATACAATCATGAGGGGTAGACATTGATCATATACTAACATTTGGCTACTTGATAGGGTCTAAGCATTCTTCCCTGATTTTGCCAATTATGTCTTCTTCTCAATGGAAAATCACTAAATCCTTCTGCTTCTTTTTCAAAAGGATTTGGGGAAGTATGTGTTCTCCTACCTTGTTGTTGTTCACCATTATTGTGAACTTCAATATCTAGATACATTTCCTTTCTCAAGGGAATGAACCAAGATAATGAAGGTCCTGTTAGAGTTAGACCAAATGCCTCAAATTGGACTTTGTAATCCTCTACTTCTTCTGCTCTAATTATTTGTCTAAATTCTGTAGCATGGGCATGAGGATGAGAATATCCTTCATATTGATTTTTCATGCATTTGGTGTAAGACAATAGTTACGCAATATAACACAGGAGCAATAGCAGAGAAGATAACAGATATAGGAGAATCTCAACAATTTTTCTACTAGCAGCAAGTACAAAGATGGTGGCGTTGTCCACCCGTGCGCTCTCAAGGTAGAGCTTAAATGGTGATCTAGACAACTCTAGATAGGGAGATACAAGGTAGAGGTATGCTGGCTCAACTCGGTGTCTTAGGTAGTGCAGAAGTCATGTATATATAGGATCATGGGTGGCCTGCCATGGACGGCAATACATGGGCGGCAGAGCGTGGGCGGCCACCGCCCGCGTAATTGCCATACACGGCTTAGACTGGTTGAACCGACCTAACAAATATAAATGTTTTCTGACTCCGACAGGGAATATTCCATGGAATATTTCCTTTACCGTCGCGCCGGGGGCGCTGGCCCCTTGGGACCCCCCAGCCAGGGGGCCCGCTGGCCCCCTTGGACCCCCCAGCCGGGGCTGCTCACCGCTGCCCCGGACCCCACAATTGGGGACCCTGGTAACTCCCTTTCCTTATAATATCTTACATGGTCCAATATGACCTTCATCCAACATTCAAGTTGGGATTCCCATCAATTGGGTAATGCACGCTTGGCTTCTCCTCATAAAGGGGGCCTTACAAAATGTGCATACAATCATGAGGGGTAGACATTGATCATATACTAACAGGTGCCACGAATTCGTGATTTGTGGTAGATAGAGAATCAAATCAATCACTAATTGATTGGATCGTGATTGAGGGAAGTTAGCCTCCCAAGATCAACTATAAATACATTGTAGTCTTAGTCGTGGTTATGTGAAGACCTCCAAGGGCTGAGCTTTATGCCATATCAAGGTGTGATTCCAAGGCACACATATGTATCAATAAGTCCACTGTATTGTACAAGCAATATACTTTCATTTTCATGATCATTTGAGTTCATATTTCCATGTTCTTGTGAAGTGTACTACTCACTGCCATATCTCTCAGTTTTCTGAGTCAGATTGCAGAGATGGTTTCTCTGAGCTTGCTGCATCATTTTCAGTGATGTAACTTGATAAAGTTAGCTCTATAAATCTACTATATGTGCACCAATTTTCATTGCATTTGGGTGTTTCAATCTTCAGTTATATTCAGTTGAATTCAACCATGTCTGTTCATTTTCACTTCTCTGTCAGGTACCTGACTTTTTTACTCATCTTGTCATAGCTGTTTCTCAGTGTATACTTATCCAAATTCAATGATTTAAAGTG
Source organism: Ceratopteris richardii (assembly GCA_020310875.1). Taxonomy (NCBI): domain Eukaryota; kingdom Viridiplantae; phylum Streptophyta; class Polypodiopsida; order Polypodiales; family Pteridaceae; genus Ceratopteris; species Ceratopteris richardii. The sequence continues at coordinate 17,567,353 of CM035420.1, forward strand.
TTTTTTATTCTCTATAATGTCAATGTATAAGTATACAAATTTTCATAATCATTGGATTCTTAAATCTTGAGTTATGTTCATTTTTCTCCTCACTAGTCTCATTACCATAGTAGCCCGTGAAAATCGGGATGATGTCATCAGTTGTTAGACATCATTCTCAGTGTGTGGTTCATTATGTTTTATGAGATTACTCTTGAAAGTTAGCTCTGTAAGTTAACTAGACTTCCCCAAAAGTAATTAAGCTAATTACTGTTGTGCTTAGAGAATTATGCAAAACACTAGACAGGTGTATTAACCAAAATAGCAAGTTCTTCACCTGTGAGCTAACTCCAACTTATCTGTTTTGATCTATCTTTTTGAGAGTGATCTTCCAAGGTACATAGGGTGTCTAATACATCCATTGGCAAGCTAAAAGGGCCCACCATATACTCATGGAGTTCATTTGGCTGGTGTAGATCAAGGATTTTGCAACGCCTCTTCATCTTCAAGCACATACCTATCCATCTCTTCACATCCTACATCCCTTATGTACTGATATGGTTACTTATGATATCTTCAAAACAAATATAGCAGATTCTCCTTTTTCCAATGTGATTATGAGCCAAGAAAACCATTATAAAGCGTCACCAAAACCTAGAAATTGGGTGAAAAACATCAAGACAACATGTAATATATGTAAAATCTCACTAATAAGAGGCATAAATTACATACATTCATCTCTTGTTCACTACACGAGGTCTTTGGATTGTCTTCTTCTTCAATTCTTCTACCTATTTCATCAAGGTTTCTCCCAAATGAGTACACCTTAGTTAAAAATCTCATTAGAATCCTTGATTTTTGTTTAAGTCAATCATTGTTAACAGGGATACACACACAGGGTCACACACGGCACACAAAGAGAGAGAGGAGAGAGAGAGAGAGAGGAATCCAATTTGGCAGTCATCCCAAAAATCAAAATGCACCATGCATGCTGGCACATGCATTAGGGCAACACACATTCGGGAAAGCAACACACAATAGCAAAAACCACCATATGGGATCCATTGTAGTGTAGAGGGGAACATTGTGGTCGCCTATGTAGTGCATGAGTCTGTGGTAGTCACTAATGTTGAGCGATGGGAGAAACAAGAGAGAGAGAGAGAGATGGCTGACATGGAAGTACAAGGAAGGAACAAAACAACTAACAACTAACTCACAAAATAAGAAATGATCCACACGTCAAAAGACATATTCGCGACTCTCAATTGCACCTTTGGAATTTGTTAAGCCTTAAGGTTCATTGCCACGTAACCTCAACGCAACACTTCAATTATACGTTGGCTCATACATTGTGCCCCTAGCAATATGAATATCATATAAAGTGATGAAAGGTTTGAAGATATAGTTTTTGGTCGTTGTAGTATTACAATAGAATTATGGGTAACTTTCTATAATTCTTTGCAACTTTGGAACGCTATCACAAGATAGGAGGCCTAGCACATGACCAATGTTCCTCTAATAGGATGCACGAGAGTATGTTCAATTCCCCTTGAGAAGCACACATCCATTGAGAAACACACTATTGAACATGTTTCGATGCACAAAGAGATCCATGCATATGTGTATGCTTACACACGTGCATGCTTGCATGTATACATGAGAAAGAAAAAGGAATTCTCACAAAGTGAAGGCCTTATAGGAATTATGTCATGGACACTTTGAACTATGCAAGTAACACTTGGTGCATTACTTCATTACATATTCATGCTTGATCCCAACTGATATCATGGTCATGTCCAATAGCTTGTGAAGTATTTCTATGGTGATGCATGATTGTACACTCTCCTTCTTGAGAGTTCTACAACGACGCATGATGCACGATAGTACTTTGCACAAGGGGTGTAGAATACATAGAAAACACACAGTACATAGACCATGAACACTGATTTATTAGGTCGTACAAATGCGATCAAACTTAGAGTCTATGACTGGCCAAGCCACTATATGTTTTATTAAAGAACATATACAAAAGTGTCTAGTAGCCATTTTGCCTTTCACATGGACACTAATGGTAAAAATTGTTGAGATATCAAGCTCAACATGTGATGATCTAGGATGACACGTACCAGTTTTTCGTTTCTCTAACATGTGTAGTGGTCACGCCGATATATGTCAGGGATACTTCATTGAGCTTTATTAGATTTATCTACCGAGAGTGATGGCACATTTGTTTCTTGCCAGCTCACTCATTCGCAGACATTAGGTTTTTCCTTATGTACTGATCTTTATATATTGCACTTGTTGTATTCTTGGTTTTTTGGCTCTTCTCATTCTCCAACCATGTTCTTTATCAATGGACCATCTAAATTTATCGAAGAATTTCTTTGATATTACATTTATCTTTGAGCCTCAATCAATTAGGGCCAAAGCTAAACACGAATCTTTCTCATCACCATGTACTTTGGAGTAGATGCTTGAAACAATTTAACCAAAACATACTACACAAATAGCTAGTCTCACAAAACTTGCTATTTTGGTCAAGACACTTGCTGGTTCTTTTCCTTATTGCTCACAGTATAGTAACAATTGATAAAATTCCTTTTGAGCGAATAAAATTAGCTTATATAGCTAATGATTACAAGTGGAATCATAAAAAATGATGAACTATACTCTGAGAAATGAATTTAGCAATCCAATGCTTACCCTTGACTTTTTAGGGACTGAACAATAGATGACTAGTAAGCAGTTCGATGGAGATTTCTCCTAAATCGCTAAACAAAAAGCCTTTAAAATTTGATAGCACAAAAGAGACTTTACGCTGTGATTTTTCTTTAGAAGATTCTTTCAATACTTTAACCTTTTACAAATGGTAAATGATCCAATGTTACAAGAAATGGTTCACATGCTTCATCAATGTTTGCACATATTTTCTTCCATGCCTAGCCAAATGTGAAGGCTTGGACCTTTGCACCAACAACTCCCCCTCAAGCCACTTACACTTCTTCATGAATCTTCTTGAATGTCCTGCAATCCAATCATGGTATTAAACCTAAAAAATTTAGTACCATCAAGTGCTTTGGTTAACAAATCTACACATTGCATATTTGTAGATACATATGCTGATTCTATCTATTTGCTCAAGAGTTTCTCTCTAACATAGTGACACTGTACTTCTATATGCTTGGTTCTTGCATGATAAATGGGATTGGCTGCAAGATGCAAAGAACTTGTGTTATCACCAAAGATTATAGGTGAGTGAATGTGAAGTCCCAAATCTGAGTAGAGCAATCTAATCCAAATAGCTTCTTGTGTATCATTTGCTAATCCCTTGTATTAGCCTCTATCGAAGATAGAGCAATATTTGGTTGCGTCTTGGAAGACCATGAGATGGGATTATCACCTGCAGAATATAGATATCTAGAAGTACTTCTTCTGCCATCCTTACAACCTTCCCAATCTGCATCTGAGTATAACTTAATGTCCAAATCGGATGTGTATGGGAAGTAAAGACCTTGATTTTGAGTACCTTTGAGATTAGCAGCTTCCAAGTGAGGTGCTCTAGGTTTATGCATGAATTGAATCAGAGCACTTACTCCATAACATATGTCAATCCTTGTCAAGGTTGCATAATTTAAACCCCCAACTATGCTTTGATAACCTGCAATGTCTTCAAGCAAATCACCTTCATGAGCACTCAATTTATGATTTACCTCCATAGGGGTGCTAGCTATCTTTGTATTCTCCAAGTGGAACTTCCCCAACATGTCTACATATGTCCTTTAAGTGATGTAAATTCCAGAACTAGTGTAGACTAACTCAAGTCCAGGAAATTACTTTAGAAACCCTAGATCACTGATTTTGAACTCCTGCATCATCTGGTTTTTAATTTGTTTGATGCCATTAGCATCACTACCTATAAAAATGATGTCATCAACATATACACATAAGTATATCATTTTTTATTTACTCCTCTTGACAAATAGAGAAAAATCTGCCTTGCTCATCATGAATCCTTGATCTTGAAGGTAGGTAGTTAACCTATTGTTTCATGCCGTAGGTGCCTGCTTCAAACCATAAAGAGCTTTGCTCAATTTGCACACATGATTTACCTTGCTTGGGTCTTCATAGCCAGGAGGTTGAGCCATGTAAACCTCCTCTAAAATCAAGCCATTGAGAAAGCCATTTTCACATCTAGTTGATACATATTCCAATTTCTAGATGCAGCTACACTTAGCAATACCCTAATGGTTGGCATCTTAGCCATAGGTGAAAAAGTCGTTGTGCAAAACCATTAGCCCCAAGTCTAGATTTAAACCTATTTATGGATCCATCTCAGTTTCTTTTGATTTTGTAAATCCATCTTGAACCAATTACCTTCATTGATGCTTTCTTGAGTACTAGCTCCCAAGGATCATTCTCTTGGAGTGCGTCTATTTCTTCATCCATAACTTCCTTCCATTCTACTTTGGTACTTGCTTCTTCATATGAAGAAGGTTCTTCAAGTGATGAATCTTTAGCAAGATAAATAGAATGCTTAGTAACTAATGAAGTATCATACCCATATCTGATTGGCTTCTTACTGTCTCTTTGTGATCTCCTTAAGGCTTGGTTGGATGTTTCAGGTATGTCCTCCAACCTCTTCATCTTGGCCTTGCCTTTTGATTTCCATGCTTTGAATTCTTCTAAATTGATGGTGTCCTCATCATATGATTTGATGTATTCAATTATGCTTGGCTCCTCCTTGGTGAGGCTTGGAAATTCTTCTTCCAAGTCATATGGCAATTTTACCTTCTTGCATTCACTTTCAAACCAAGATATTGGAGTTAGATGTTTGCGGAAGCACACGAACAACACAAGGAAGAAGAAGAAGCTTGGAGCACAACACACAATACTGAATGTATTACTAGAGAATGTACAAAGATAAGTAGCCCATTAGGGCAAAAGGCGTATATACAAGACGGGGGGAAAAACCTCCTAAAGAGGGAAAAAAGTACCCCAGCGGTCCTAGTGTGTTCACACACATCACTACCTAAATATATCAACAAATCCCCCTTGGAAGTGATGCGGTGAACAAGGAGCTGGCACTCATGTATAAGGAAGTGGCAAGCTATGTGGAAGTCACTTCACAAAAGCAAGTAAGCCCAAAGCTTTACGGAAATCTTCAAACTTCTCCCTAGGCAGAGCCTTCGTGAAAAGGTCTGCAATGTTCTCCTGCGTGGGCACATATGCCAAGCTGATCTCCCTAGCAGAGAACCTCTCCCTGATATAATGATAATGCACCTCAATGTGCTTAGTGCGAGCATAGAACACAGGGTTCCTCGCAACTGCCAATGCACTCTGACTGTCAATGAAGATGGTGGTGGTAGAAGTCTAACCAACACCCAAATCAGCCATAAGGCATCTGAGCCACACACACTCAACAGTCACTGTGAAAGCTACCCTATACTCAAGCCTCACAACTCGAACTGGCCACCGTAGGCTGCTTCTTGCTCAACCAAGATATACATGAGCTACCAAGCATGAAGCAAAAGCCACTAGTGGACACACGAGTGTCATATCAACTAGCCCAATCAGAGTCAGAAAAAAGCATGCAAATCTGGCGGTAGTGATTCCCCCTTGGGATAAAACAACCCAAGTAGCTGAGTACCACTCAAATAGCGAAAGATGCGCTTAACTGCCTGCCAATGCTTGACTCTTGGGCAATGCATGAACCTTCTCATCTGTGAGACAACAAACTGAATATCTGGCCGAGTAATGCATAAGTAAATCAATCATCCAACAGCCTGCTGATAGATAACAACATCAAATGCATCTCTAGCATCATGAAGACTCAATAGTAAACCTGTCTCCATAGGAGTGGCAATAGGCTTACAGTCTTCAAGGCCAAAACACTATAATAATGTTTCAATATATTTTGTTTGACACAAAGCCATTCCACCATCAACTTGCATAAACTGAATGCCCAAATAGTGATGCAAATGCCCCAAATCAGACATCTCAAATGAGGCATGTAAATCAGCCTTAAAATCAGCAATATGCTTCTCAATAGGACTAGTGAGCAGCATGTCGTCAACATAGACAACAATGATTAGAAGCACATCATTAGCACGCTTAACATATAAGGTGCTTTGAGTTGGACTGTTCTCAAAACCATGTGCAATCAAATAGGCATGTATCTTCTCATACCAAGCACGTGGTGCTTGCGTTAAACCATATAATGCCTTCTTTAACATGCACACCTGGTTTTCATGCCCTTTCTGCACAAATCCACGAGGCTGAAAAACATACACTTCTTCATGCAAGTCACCATTCAAAAATTTTGTTTTAATTTCCAACTGATGTACATTCCAACCATGATGAGCTCCAAGTGCACAAATGCTCCGAATAGTAGTCATACGGCACGTAGGTGCAAAGGTCTCATCAAAATCAATGCCTCTTTCCTGTGCATAACCCTTTGCAACAAGCCTAGCCTCATACCTGTCAACTATACCATTCGGTTTACACCAGCTTGTATACCCACTTAGTGCCAATGGACTTCTTGCTAGGAGGCAAGTCACATAAAGATCAAGTACCATTCTTCATTATAGCATCATATTCAGATTGCATAGCGGCCATCCAATTTTCTGAATTTTTTGCTTCATCAAACTAAACAAGCTCATTCTCATCACAAAGACTAGATGCAGCCATATCATAGAAATCTGATGTAAAAGAGGCACTATGATAGCCTGAATGAGTACGATATGATAGAGGTGCATCTAATTTGCTATCACGCAAAGTCTGCACCAGCCATTTTGGCATAGTTTTTGCCTCCTCAATATCAGCTCTCTCATCAACTAGTGCATCATGTAAATTTGCATCATAAATGGAATGATCTACATCATCACATGAAACCTACAAAGGTTGAGAAGTTGCCTCATTGGGACCAACACTAGACTGTCCACCTGAAGAAGAGGCAGCAAAGTATCATACATGTCTTTGGAGCTAAGAGATGTCTCCTTAGTACATGAAAGCAATGGCTGAATAACATCTTCCACAAAAACAACATCACGGCTAACCAGAATGCGTTTCATCTATGGATGATATAGACGATAGCCTTTACTTTCAGAATTGTACCCAACAAAAATACATTTTACTGCTTTATCGTCCAATTTTCTGTGATGTTGTTCAGGCACTAATGCATATGCCAAACAACAAAAAACACACAGATGAGCAACAGATGGCTTGCGATCATGCCAAGCCTCATATGGAGTGATAGACTGTAGTGCTTTAGTGGGACACCTGTTCAATACATATGCTGCACACATGATAGCCTCAAGCCAAAAACTATATGGTAAGGCCAGACTCTTGACCATACACCTTGCCATCTCCATGAGTGACTTGTTCTTTCATTCAGCAACTCCATTCTGTTGAGGTGTATACGACACTCTACATTGATGTTTTATCCCATGTTCAGCCAGAAATGCATTAAAATCAAAAGACATATATTCCCCCCCTCGATCAAAACGAAGGGTGCCCATTTTACATGCTGACATATTTTCAGCCAAAAGCAAAAACTGTTTGAAGCACATGAACACTTCGGACTTTGCCTTCAATGGATATACCCATGCATGCTTGGAAAAATCATCGATGAAAGTCAGGAAGTAAAGATAATTTCCAAAAGAAGGTGTCTACATAGGACCACATACATCACTATGTAGAAGCTGCAATTTCTAAGTAGCCCGAACTGAACCATCTTTTGGAAAGGACGAACGCTGTATTTTGCCCAAAATACAACCTTCACAAACATGTTTTCGAGGTGCCTCAAGTTTGGGCAAGGAGGACACCATTTTAGATTTTTGTAGGCATAGCAAAGTAGCAAAATTTAGATGACCAAAGCATGCATGCCAAAGCTTTGCATCTGACATAGCCTGAGAATCATTTACTGCACATGCCAAATCATTTACAGATCTTTCATAGTCTATAAGCTTGTACAAACCACGACATAAAATGCCAGAAGCAATAATCACATCGCCATTTTGACAGATCATGAACTTTACACCTGTCATCAACAAATTTCACAACCAAGCCAATCTTGGCTAATGCAGAAACTGATAACAGGTTCTTCTTGATCCCTGACACAAATAAAGCATCTAACAAAGTGAAAGCACTACCATCAGTAGTAGTCAAAATGATCTTACCAACTCCCATAACAAGATAAGAGGAGTTGTTGGTGCATGTAACAGTATTCCCTGTAGGGGCAGGCTCGAGTGAAGAGAAGAAACTATGCTGTGAGGTAATATGTTTGGTCGCCCCACTGTCAAAATACCAAACATTTGAGTCTACTGTAGACATGCACTGCTCATGAGAAGATGGGTCAAAACTGCAGAGAGTAGTAAATGCCCATTCTTCTTCCTGCACAAGATTAGCGGACTCTGTTTTTGGTGTAGAGGCCTCTGCAACAACCATTCCAGCCTCTTTCTTCTTTGCCTCTTTAGCAACCACTTTTGGACAGTTCTTTATGATATGATCATTCCCTTTACAGTACTTACAAAAGAATTTTTGGTTTTATGATTTCTTCTCATCTTTATCTTCCTTCTTCGAATGTGCAGAATTAGCAGATTTCTGCTTACTAGTTGAAGAGCTCCATTTTCCTTTGCCCTTTTGACTAGCCAGGAAAGCTTGATCTGCAACTCACATAATGGACTTGTTCTGCCTGGACTGATCTTCCTGCAATAGAATAGAGACTAACTCCTCAAATGATAAGGCATTTGGATTTCCTTTCATCATCAATCGAAGAGTAGAAGCAAAACTCTGATATGAATCAGGAAGACCATTCAGAATGGTCTACAGAAGTGAGCTATCTGGTATAACCTCATCAACAGAAATCAACTGTTCCTTCAAGTCTTTGATCTTTGTTAGAAAACTGTCCATAGAATCAACTTCATTCATGTGCTCACTCTCCACTGTTTTCAGAGATAAGCAACACGAGCCTCATTCCTAGCTTGGTACAATGTGGTAAGTGTATCCCAAGCATCCTTAGCTATTCTTCAAGAGCGAATGTGAGGAGTAATGGCATGTTTGATAGACAAAGATATCAATGCATGTGCCTGGGTATCTCTACCATCCAAATGAATCTGCTCACAGTAGGTGTAGCAGAAACCGCAACACGAATAGGAATATGCAGAATACCATCATCTTCCACACCTTGTGCATCAACTTCAATACCTACAGTTGTAACAGTTGCAGGTGTGATAGGATGTTTTTCGACACCCTGCACAATGTTCCACAGTCCTTTTGCAACCAACACATGTCGCATCATATAAGCCCATAACGGCTAGTTGGTACCATCTAACTTATCCTCAACAGCCAGCATACAGAATACATCATTGCTTTCAGCCATGGCCGGTGACTAAAATACCTTGATGCAAAAAATTGACTGTATCTCAAAAAGTTGAGCAGAACTCCCTAGACAAATTCCACTAGACCTGTAGTAGACTTTGAGATGCTTATAGTGGAGAACAAAAACTGGTATATACCTTTGGCACAAAAAGACAAAATAGCCTGCACAAGCACTATGATAGTGCGTTCGAAGGCCAAAACGAGCTCAAATCACGATTTCGACACCACAAAACAAAGCAATTTTGATCTCAAAAATGCTCACCAAAATTCATGCGATTCTGAGACTACAAACGGAGGAGTGTCGATGGCACCCTAGATGAAGCGACGACCTGCTCTCATAACAATTGTTGGAGTTAGATGTCTGTGGAAGCATGTGAACAACACAAGGAAGAAGAAGAAGCTTGGAGCACAACACATAATACTGAATGTATTACTAGAGAATGTACAAAGATAAGTATCCCATTAGGGCAAAAGGCGTATATACAAGCCGGGGGAAAAAACCTCCTAAAGAGGGAAAAAAGTGCCCCGACGGTCCTAGTGTGTTCACACACATCACTACCTAAATATATCAACACAAGAATCATTCTCATCAAACAAAGTATCTCTACTCACCATAAATCCTTAGTTGGATGGATTATAAAACATGTATCCTTTCTGGTTTAAATCATATCCTATGAAGATGCATTTCTCTGCCTTAGGGTCTAGCTTACCTCTGATTTGAGATGGAACATGCACATAAGCAACACAACCAAATATTCTGCGATGATCAAGTGATGGGCTCCTACCATGCCATGCCTCATATGGGGTCATCCCATCAAGTGACTTAGAGAGTAACCTGTTAATAAGGTAAGTGGTAGCAGAAACACTCTTTTCCCACAAATAATTAGGCAATTTCTTTTCATTGAGCATTGATCTAGCTAATCAACATGTTTCTCCTCTCTGCTACTCCATTTTTCTCAGGAGTATACCTAGTGGTGATCTCCCTTTTGATACCTCTTTCCTATAAAAATGCATCAAACTCATTGCAGAAGTACTCACCTCCTCCATCCAACCTTATCCTCTTTAGGCTTTTCCCTATTTGATTTTCCACAAGTGCAAGGTACTTCTTGAAGCAACTGAACACTTCATCTTTATGTTTCATGAAATACAAGATAGTCCACCTAATGAAATCATCAATGAATGACACATAGTACCTTGAGCCTGAAATTGAAGGGTCCTTGCTTGGCCCCCACACATCTGTGTGGAGAAGTTCCAAATAATCCTCATGCATATAGCCTTTCTTTGTAAAGGGTAACCTGTGTGATTTACCAAACTGAGATGCACCACATTTATAGATCATATGTTGCTTGGATACATTAGGTATCCCAAGCACACATTGATCTTCACATATCTGCTTCAAGGTTCTCTCATCAATGTGCCCTAATCATTTGTGCCAAATCTCTAATTCAGATAAGGTTTGATCCTTATAATTATAAAGTGCAATATTTCTAGTGTCCTCAAGCTCAAATGTAAATAATCTACCTGTTTTCTCTCCCTTGGAAATTCTCTTGAATCCATATGAGGGGTCCTCCACAAAAGATCCACATTTATTGAACCTAACTTGCAAACCCTTTTCCACTATCTATCCAACACTCATTAAATTCTTTGTGATAGTAGGTACATAAATAGCTCTGCTCAACATATTCCTATTCCCATAAGAAGTTTTGACATTTCCTACCTTGAAAAATGAATGCTTGGTGTCATCACCTGTCTGCACTTGGTGCTTTCCTTTGGGTTCCTCAAGATTAGAAAGAAGAGCTACATTGCTTGCTACATGGTTTGAACAACTTGAGTCAATATAGAAGAAGTGCTCATCATTCATACCTTGTTTTGAAGTCATGTTCATAATGAGAAGAGAATCCTCTTGATCCTCTGTATAATTGTTGAAGTCCTTTCTTGATTTGTATCCTCCTTGATAATTGTTGTTGTAGCCATGGTTGTAGCTTTGATTATGGTTGAATCTTCCTCTTGATTGTGAATAGCCACCTCTTTGAAATCCTCTTCCTCTCTGGTTCTTGAAGTTCCTATAGCACTCATCTGTTGTGTGATTAGACAATCCACATATGTTGCATGGGGAAGAGTTGAAAGGTCTCCCACTACCTTGCTTACCTTCTCTGCCCCTTCCTCTTGAGTTCCTACCTCTCCCTGCATAGTTAGCTTGAGAAGTAGTACCTTCGTCTTCAACCTTTTTTCTCTTTCCTTTATCTTTAGACTTTCCTTTATCTGTAGAGAGGGCAAAAGAATTGTTACCTCTTGATTGTTAATGCGACAAGAGCTTGAAACTAAGCTATAGAATTTGCCACGTCACAAGAACTAAGCTAGAGTGATATAAGAACACCTCTATAATCATCAGTAGCTTAGCAACTTTTTTGAAACTGAAAAACTTTATAACTGTATTTAGTGAAATATGAAAATTCACTTTACAGGAAACTTTGCCTTTTTTCAGGCTTCAATTCTGATCTGATTTACTTCAATCTTTACAAATCTTTGTTTGCTTACTGTTAGATATTCTTTTTGTCACTTAAATGTGCCAAAACTGTGTTTTGAACTTACCGGAATATCACCGGAACTTCACCGGACTGTTATCGGAATTTCACCATAATCTTATGTTGGAACTCAAGGTCAAGCATAAAACATGGAAGCACATCAAAGAAGTGGACATAGAAGAAGAGAGAGCAAGTAGGGAGCTCCAAGAAGTGTATGTCAAATTTTTCAGAAGAATTCCCTACAAAAATAGTGATTTTCATGACTAAAAACCATTGTAAATACCATTATCTATTTTTATAACTCCATTTTGTTCAAGCTGAGGAGTCCTCGAGCTTGAGGAGTATTATAAGTACCATCGTACCAATTTTCATAATTTTTAGACTTCGTTTGAGCCCTCAAATAAGCCTTGGAACCTAATTTTTAACTAGGCCGGACACTAGGTCTGGACAGGGCCAAAACTACTCAAAAAACTATAAAAAGAGCTAGAGAGCTCATTTTTGAGGTTAGCTTGTTAGAGAATAGAGCTTTTGTAAGAGAACTCTTTGGCAATTGAAGCTTTCCATTGTTCCTCTCTTTGATCTTACCTTGTGCGCGTGTGTGTGTGTGTGCATGTTTGTGTGCTTTCACTCACGCACTTGTGCCTTCACTTGCTCGTGGTCTTCATACCGGTCCTCACGTCTCCGCGGATTGACAAGTAAAGGAGGTGGTGCTTACGCTTGAGCTACACCAAATTTTGGCGTCGTTGCCGGGGAGAGAGCTTCGAGGACGAGCGTTGTGATGCTAAGATCGTAGATTTGCAACGTTGGAAGGTAAAAAAAACTATCATTTTTGTTCATTTTCTGATTTTTCTTCTTCATCTTCATCATCATCACCATCTCCATCTTCTTCCTTCTTCTTCTTCATAGAAATTTCTTGTTTTTTAGTGCATTTTCATCATTTTCATACCATCTTTCATGCATTATTGTGCGAGGAGGAGTTAGGAAGTGCAAGAGAGTGCAAGCACTGTGTTTTTTCATGATTTTCTACACATATGGAGCTTGCCATTGCTCGGCGCTCAGAAATTCGAAGTTCCCGCCAAAAAACACGATTTTGTGATGAAAAATCGCGATTCTGTGAAAATTCGATTTTTTTTGAAAATCGCGATTCTCTCTTTCCCGCCTAAAAGCCTTTTGAAAAGAACACGATTTTGTGGTCATTCTCAGAATCGCGATTCTGTGGTTGTGCTCAAAATCGCGATTCTCACAAATCACGATTTTCAGCAAAAACACGATTCTGTGAACCACGATTCTGTGAAAACACGATTCTCTGAGACAAAATCACGATTCTTTAAAACACGATTCTGTGCTCAAAATCGCGATTCTCAAAAACACGATCCTCTGCTCAAAATCGCGATTCTCAAAAACACGATTCTCTGCTCAAAATCGTGATTCTCACAAATCACGATTTTCAGCAAAAACACGATTTTGTGAAAACACGATTTTGTGAAAACACGATTCTCTGCTCAAAATCGCGATTCTCAAAAACATGATTCTCTGCTCAAAATCGCGATTCTCACAAATCACGATTTTCAGCCAAAAACACGATTCTCAAGGTACAAAATCGCGATTCTCTGATTTCATAGCATCGCGATTGTCTTGAAGTTCACAAAATCGTGATTCTCTTGAAGTTCACAAAATCGCGATTCTCTTGAAGTTCACAAAATCGCGATTCTCTTGAAGTTTCACAAAATCGCGATTTTTTCCAAAAGGTCCTGTTTGCCTGTTTTGACCCCCAGGAGCCTGATTTGACATGACTTTTTCATCCAAAGTCCATTTTTTGAGCTCTATAGCTCGTTGGAAAGCTCATTTTGAATCCTACACGGCCTCAACTGTTTTTTATAAGAATAACGTGTTGATTTTCAGATAGGATAATTTGAAGTTGACCTTCAAGTGGGACCTGGAACCCAAGGGGACTCGAAAGGATTTTTGAACCATACCAAGGGGAAATTTTGGACTCTTAGCCAAAGCTTATGAACTTGAGATCTGGTAGACACCTAGGCAAGGATAGACAAAGCATTAGATCTTCTCAGTCCAGTGTCAACAATACAGCTAAGTCTTGGGCACAACAACTAAGTGGTCATCCTTACGGACTAAGTTCAGACACAAGTGACTCAGAAATGTCTTTTAGCATGGGGAAACCTGCAGGTGGCTCAGGGACTGTCCATCTACAAACACCAGAAGGTCCCTATAAGACACAGTTGGAATATATTCGGACCAACCGATTAGGTGCTTGCATCTATGAGGATGGCCTGAGGCGATCAGTGGTCCAACTCAAAAATCCAGATCAATCCTTTGGACTTGAACACCCGGTGGTCAAGTTCGAAGAGGGTTCATACATTGATAAGGAAGGAACCATGTATGTGGTTACCAACCAACCAGATAGGACCGATGAGTTTGGAAATGTCATTCATGAGAATGAGATAGGAGACCTAGAACAAGGAAATGTAGGACAAGGACCCCAGACTCCTAGAGGCAAGTCAGTTTTGACCAGAGTGATCACTCCAGACTGGATCCCTCAAGATAACAAAAGCATAGAACTATTCTTGAATAGAGAAACAGAGGAAGCCTTTTGGAGATTCAAGCCAGATCAACCTAGCCAATTGGGCATAGTCATCATCTACGAGTTTAAGGATCCAGAGATACCAGGCAAAACTGTCTACCTGGATAACACGTCAGAGAAAATTTTCTTGGTAACAAAACATGATAGACATGCATATACTTGGAAGAATGAATTGATTTTCCCTCCACCAAGATCCAATGTTTCCCATGGCCTCCAAGGAGTAGGATCATCCCAAGCTCATGAAGCCCAGAGAGAAAGAACTAGAGAAAGACCTGAGGTAAGTTTTGCACACACGGTGGGCAAAAATAGAGCAGGATTTGAAAATGAAAGACCTGAAAGAGGGAGACATCAAGCACATAGGAAACAAAGAGATGAACATGATTTTCCATTGCCTAGACCCCGAGAGCACACAAGAACCCTTAGACCCACTCAAGTGATCAAGGCAATGAAGAATTATTTTGACGGGTCAGGAGATCCTTATGATCATGTGGCTGAGTTCAAACAAGTGTTAAGAGCTGAACAGGTTGAGGATTTATTCACCCAATACGAGGCATTTGGTTTGACTCTTAAGGGCACTGCCTTGGCTTGGTTTCAACCATTGAGTAGTCGCAACTATCGTGATATAGGTCAGCTGCAAGACGAATTCATTGTAGAATTTTCCAAGAGTGGTATTAGGCATAACACATCATCCTTGATCCAGAGTTTCAAGCAGACACCCCAAGAAACAGTGCGACTAGCAGGTAGAAGGTTCAGATAGTACCTAGAAAGATGCCCTACTCCAGAGTTACCCACACCAGCCAAACAAGTGGCTTTGTTCTTAGATGGCTTACTGAGCACAAAGTTAAGATCATATGTGTACTTGAAAGAGCCTAGATCCATAGAAGAGTGTGTGCGGACGTGCATTGACATAGAAGATAACTTGGGTGAGGAGTTAGGATTGTCCAAACTCTATAAGGATTCTTATAGTTCTACTAGTCATACTTTGAAAATCTCCACGGAAATAGATGAGATAGCTGAACTATATTACAGTTGTGAATTTGTCCCTTCATTAAGGCTTGATTTTTTTGAATGCTTTGTTTCTGCTTCTCTTCGTCTTTCTTCATCCTTCATATGTCTTCATGTCTTTATGTCTAATTAGTGAGCGATTCCTCAACAACTCCCCCTCAATCACTAATTAGCATCCTCTGATCTTTCATATATTCTTCTTTTCTTTTATTCCTGCCATTTCTTTGAATCTGCTTGTCTTTACTCCATCCAAGCTCTTTGTCATAATATCTGCAATCTGACCTTTTGTAAGAGGCTTGTATACTATTTCAATCTCCTTCTCCATAACCTTTTCCCTCAGGAAATGATATTGAATCTCTATATGCTTTGTTCTTGCATGAAATACTGGATTTGCTGCAAGATACAACGAACTCATATTGTCTCAATGTATGATAGGTATACCTTGATCAATTCCCAAGCTTTTGAACAAGGTCTGCATCCATATTACTTCTTTAGCTGCTTCCACAAGTCCTTTATATTTAGGTTTAGTTGACGATAAAGCCACTGTATGCTGCTTCTTTGAACACCAGCTGACAAGCTTATCTCCTAGGTATATCATATACCCATGTGTTTACCTTCTATCATCTTGACTTCCTGCCCAGTCTAAGTCACTGTATGCTCTTAGCTTTATATCTGATGTAAAAAGGATAATATAATCCTTCTTTTATAGTTCTTTTGATATATCTAAGAACTCTCTGTCCTACAACCCAATGTTGATCCTTCAGACAATGCATAAACTGTGATAGAACTCCTACTGCATAACTAAGATCTGGTCTTGTTAGCATAGTATAAATCAAGCTTCCCACTAAGATTGATACTTCCTCATATCTTTAAACTTTGCACCATCATATTTGCTAAGTTTATGATTGACCTCAAGTGGTGTTGAAGCTGCTCTGCAATTCTCCATGTTAAACTTCTTCAGTAAGTTGAGAAGATACCTTTCTTGCGAAACATATACACCATGATCTATATATGTGACTTCCATTCCAAGAAAATATGATAACTTTCCTAGATCATTGATCTTGACTCTTTCTCAAGCAATCTCTTTACCTCCTTGATTCCTTCATCTGAAGTACCTGTGATTATAATGTCATCTACATAAATACAAATGTAGATCATACCTTCATCTATTCTCTTAATGAGTAGACTTGCATCTGCCTTTGAACTTTGGTATCCAAGATCATTGAGATACTTCACAAGGCTATAATTCCAAGCTCTTGGAGCTTGCTTTAATCCATAGAGTGCTCTTCTTAATCTGCAAACATGATTTGGGTAACTGGAACTTACAAGAAATTGAGCAAGGATGATTGCCCCAAATCAAATGAGGAAAAGGAATTCATGATGATTCATGACCAAAATTCCTTATGAATTTGTTGTCGCGCAGTCAAGATGATTTTTGAGATATTTGAATGGCACTAAGGACAAGTTTCTATGCTTAGGTAGAGAGAAATCATCCATTATTGGTTACACAGATTTTGACTATGTTGGTTGTGTAGACAATTGTAAGTCTACATCAAGGTACATTTTTCATTTTGTTGAAGGTGCTATCTCTTAGAGATCTTCTCTTCTAGAAAGTATAGTTGTTTTCACCACAGAAGTAGGGTGTTGCAACAAGTGAGGCATGTAAGGAAGCATTTTTGCTTTTCTGTCTTGCTTGTGATATGGGTTTACCTCAACATGTACCACATTTGCTTAGAGATGGGCAGAGTGTCATTGCATTGGCTAAGAATCCAATCTATCATGCAAAGAACAAGCACATTGAGGTGTTGTATGATTTCATTAGAGACTGCTTAGCCACTAACTGAATTATTCTTTTGAAGGTTCATACTCAAGATAATGTTGCAGATGCTTTGTTGAAGCGGCACCGTTGTCGGGGAGAGAGCTTCGAGGACGAGCGTTGTGATGGCAAGATCGTAGATTTGCGACGTTGGAAGGTAAAAAAACTATCATTTTTTGTTCATTTTCTAATTTTTCTTCTTCATCTTCTTCATCATCATCATCTCCACTGTTGATGTATGAAACACCACAAGAAATGAATTAATGTGACACTAGAACACCTCTATGGTCACCATTAACTCATTGCCACTCCAAACTTTGAGAAATGATAGCCTAAAGTGAGAACTTTGCTTCTACAGAAATTCCTAGTCACCGAAATGACATACCTTCAGTATTTTGCTAATTTCTCCTAGCTCAAGTATTATTTCTCCATGAAACTTTATAGGCTGAAACTAGAAGAGTAGAGATTTCCAACAAGCTATCATATGCATCAAACGGATCTCTAGAACTCAAGTTATGGCTCTCACAAGATGACCCTGTATGAGCTTCCAAAACTGGAAACTTTGCCTGTTTTAGTATTCCTCGTGTCCAAAAATAAAAAATTCGATGCCTGGCATCGAATTTCAGTCCAAGTCGATGCCGGGCATCGACTTTGGGCTTTTTTATTGGCTATTTTTCTGCACCACAAACACTCTATTTTACACACACATGAAGAAGATGACTTATATGCTAGAAGTCGATGTCGGGCATCCATTTTATTCTGGAACTCAATGCCAGGCATCAAGTTGCTCCACAAACTTCATATTTTTAGAAGATTCAACAACAGTTAACACACAGAGAATGAAAAAAAGACTTATCAGCCAAGATTCGATGCCAGGCATCGAATTGCTCAGAAAACTTGAACTTTTGAATTCATCACACAGTAGGCAAGCATGGAGATGATGGAGAGAGACTCATACACAGAACTTTACTCAGTTCTTTCTCATAGCTATGAAAACTCAGAAGTTTTATAGATGCTTTCTCACTCAAAGAAGCCCGACTATACTCAGTCGTATAAAATGAACTCCTTCTTCTACTTCTTCTCTCTATTCTCTCACGCTCTCTCTCTGCGTCAGTTGATACAAACTAACTTATATAGATTTTCGTATTCTCGTGATTTTAAAAAACTTCTAAAACTAAAGTGAACTAACTTTACAAATATGATACACTTGTGAATTTGTCCCTTCACATAGGCATGGGGTTTTCTTCCTAAGATTTGAACTTCAAATATATGTCCAATTAGTGATTGTTTCTCCAACAGCTCCCCCTCAATCATTAATTGACATTCTCTGTTCCTTCATATCTTCTTCTTTTCTTTTACTCCTGCCATGCTTTTAAATCTGCTGGTCTTCACACCATCCAAGCTCTTTGTCATTATGTCTGCTAACTGATCTTTAGTAGAAATGTACTCCACTTCAATCTCCTTCTCCATTACCTTTTCTCTGAGAAAATGATACTGTATCTCTATGTGCTTTGTCCTTGCATGAAATACTGGATTTGCTGCAAGATAAAGTGAACTCATATTGTCTCCATGTATTGTAGGTGTACCTTGATCAATGCCTAAGCTCTTGAACAATGTCTGCATCCATATGACTTCCTTAGCTGCTTCCACAAGTCCTTTGTACTCTGCTTCAGTTGATGATAATGCTACTGTATGTTGTTTCTTTGAACACCAACTTACAAGATTATCACCAATGTATATCATGTAACCATGAGTTGATCTTCTATCATCCTGATTACCTGCCCAATCTGAATCACTATAGGCTCTCAACTTCAAATCTGATGTAAAAGGATAATATAATCCTTCCTTTGTAGTTCCTTTGATATATATGAGAACTCTTTGACCTGCAATCCAATGTGGGTCCTTTGGACAATGCATGAATTGTGACAAAACTCCCACTGCATAACTAAGATCAGGTCTTGTTAGTGTAGCATAAATCAAACTACCCACAAGAGATTGATACTTCCTCATATCTTTGTAGTCTACACCATCATATTTACTGAGCTTGTGATTAACTTCAAGTGGAGTTGAAGCTTCTCTGCAATTTTCCATATCAAACTTCTTCAACAAGTTCAGAAGATACCTTTCTTGTGACACATATATGCCATGATCTGTATAAGTAACTTCCATTCCAAGAAAGTATGATAACTTTCCTAGGTCACTGATCTTGAATTCTTTTTCAAGCAATCTCTTTACCTCCTTGATTCCTTCATGTGAAGTACCTGTGATTATAATGTCATCTACATAAATACAAATGTAGATTGTACCTTCCTCTGTTCTTCTGATAAGTAGACTTGGGTCTGCTTTTGAACTTTGATATCCAAGATCATTGAGATACTTCACCAGTCTATAGTTCCAAGCTCTTGGAGCTTGCTTCAATCCATACAATGCTCTTCTCAACCTGCAAACAAAATTTGGATACCTGGAATCTATAAACCCTTGAGGTTGTTCCATGTATACCTCATCTGATATGTATCCATTCAAGAATGCATTCTTTATATCCAATTGACTTAGAGTCCATCCTTTTGAAGCTGCAATAGCAATGATTGTCCTTATAGTTGACATCTTAGCTACAGGATTGAATGTCTCATCATAATCTATGCCATAGGTCTGGGCATAGCCTTTCACCACTAGTCTAGCTTTATATCTGGCTATACTTCCATCTGCAAGCTTCTTCACTTTATAAACCCATTTATTTCCAATTACTTTCTTACCATTTGGTTTAGGAACAAGTTCCCATGTCTTGTTCTCCTCCAGTGCATTGAATTCTTCCTTCATTGCTTCTTCCCATTGCTTCTTACCTTTAGCTTCATCATAGTTTTGAGGTTCTTCATTATCTTTGACCATATATGCATAGTTCTTCTGAGTTATGTAAGAAGTATCATAAGAATACCTTTCTGGTTGTCTTCTAGTCCTGCTTGACCTTCTTGGTTCACATTCTTCATATGTGTCTGGATACACTTCTTCATCAAATATAGGAGCTTCTTCATTCCTTCTTGTTAATCCACTTCTAGATGTACTTGCTTGCATATAGTCTTCATCTCTATTTACCTGCACAATTGATTTTCCTTTCTCACATCTTCTTACCTCTTCTTCAAATTCTTCAGCTGTATGACTTTGATCTACATACCAACTTTTCTGTTCATCAAATGTAACATCTCTAGAAACAATAAATTGTTTTGTTAGAGGATTCCACAACCTGTAACCCATCTTCTTTTCATCATAACCAATGAACACATATTTTTCTGCCTTTGGTTCAAGTTTATGCCTAAGTTGTGATGGCACATAAGCATATGCAATTGATCCAAACACTCTACAATGATCTAGTGTTGGTTTCTTACCCCACCAAGCTTCATATGGAGTCATTCCATTCAGAGCTGCACATGGTAATCTATTCACAAGATATGTGGCTGTATTTACAGCCTCAGCCCAAAGATAATTTGGACAGTTCTTCTCCTTTAGCATAGCTCTAGCAAACTCAACCAAAGTCCTGTTCCTTCTTTCTGCTACACCATTTTGTTGTGGTGTATACCTACAGGTTATTTCTCTCTTAATACCTGCATTCCAAAGATAATCATTGAACTCTTGGGAGAAGTATTCTCCCCCTCCATCAGACCTCAGTCTCTTAAGCTTTTGACCTGTGACTCTCTCTGCATATGCATGAAAATGCTTGAAAGCTCCAAACACTTCTGATCTTTCCTTCAAAACATATAATGTTATCCATCTTGTAGCATCATCAATGAAAAGAACATAGTAACTTGAGCCACTGATATATCCTTCTTTTGTTGGTCCCCATACATCTGTATGAATGAGCTCTAGTAATCCATCATGTTTGAATCCTTTCTTCTGAAATGGTAACCTGTGTGCTTTACCCATTTGACATGCTTCACATTTATAAACCATATGTTGACTTTGCACATTTGGTAATCCTAGTACAGACTGATTAGCAACCATAGCTTTAATTCCTCTTTCATTGAAATGACCTAATCTCTTATGCCAGAGATCAAGTTCTGTAATCACTGCTTCACCATGTGTGAGCAAAGCTTGACCAATGTTCCCTTGCACTCTTAAAGTAAAGAGTCTACCTTCTTTCTTACCAGAGACAATCTGATTATATCCATTCTCTTGATCTTCCACAAATACTCCTTCATTTGTAAACCTGACTTGAAAACCTTTTTCAACTATCTGTCCCACACTAATCAAGTTTTTAGGTATTGTAGGAACATACAAAACATTGGTTAGCAAATCTGCTCCACTCTTGCATTTCACTTTTCCAATTGAATGTACACTATGTCTTGTATTATCACCAGTTTGAACTGTGTGACTCGAAATACCTTTTTCCAATTCTGACATCAATTCTATGTTTCCTGAAAAATGATTAGAACATCCAGAGTCAATGTAAAATACCTTTAGATCTTCTTTATCTGATGTGTTGATTGAGTTCATCATCAATGATGTATGACTTTCATTCTGTGTGTCATTTGCATAGTTGTAGTAGGTGGTGTTGTAGGATTGATTTTGTCCCCAACTTCTTCCTCCACCTCTACCATAGCCTCCTCTTTGACTTTGTCTACCTCTTTGAAAATTACTTTGATATCTTCCACCTCGACCTCTGCTATTGTTGTTTTGATTCTGGTTTGATCCTTGTTGGTTGTGCCAACAGTCATGAGCCAAATGATTACTCAATCCACAGATCCAGCAAGCCTTCTTGTTGTTATTTTGATTACCTCTTCCTCTTCCAAAACCTCTTGCTCTTCCTCTGCTAGTGCCTTTACCTCTTGCATAATAAGCTTGAGAACTAGACTCCTCTTCA
The DNA here is from genome assembly GCA_020310875.1 of Ceratopteris richardii. NCBI lineage: Eukaryota > Viridiplantae > Streptophyta > Polypodiopsida > Polypodiales > Pteridaceae > Ceratopteris > Ceratopteris richardii. The sequence goes on from CM035420.1 coordinate 17,589,507, forward strand.
TCCTTTGCTTTACCTTTATCTCCTTTCTTCTTATTCTTCATATACATTGCAAAACTTTGTCCTTTATCTCCATCTCCCTTCAAGTCTTGCTCATATGTGAGCATCAAACCAAGCAACTGGTTCAAAGCTGGAACATAATGATTTAATGAAAGTTCTGTTGATAAGACAAAAGGTTTCCACCTTTCATCTCCTCTCAAACCTGCAAGTAGTTGAGCAATCAATCTGTGATCTTCAACATCTTCATCTATGGATCCAAGACTATCTGCTAGATCCTTCATCTTAGTGACATAATCACTAATACTTTGACTTGGCTTCTTCTTGAATGTTGTAAACTCTGACCATAGACTTGCTTTCCGTGCTTTAGTAGTGCTTTGGAAATGATACTCCAATGCATTCCATATATCTTCAGATGATTCCAATCCTCTGATGTGTGGTAGCAAATGATCAGAGATTGTATTGTAGATGTATGCTTTTGCACTTGCATCCTTCTTCTGCCAATGCTTTAAAGCATCAAGTTCCTCTTTCTTTGGTCGGCTTTCATCTTCAAATACTGGCTTCTCTTCTTCACCTGTTACATATACCATGAGATCCTTACTCATAAGTAAGGCTTCCATTCTCATTACCCATGCGGGGTAATTATCTCTGTCCAGTTTGTCAATGGAGATATGATCTGCCATACTCCTTTCCTTTTGTTGCAACCTGTGAGCTTAAAGATAAAGGATAATACCTTTTGAAGTTCTTTGTGTATGAGGATACTTTGAAAGTAATCTTTTGATGCCTTATGTCTTCAAATGCTTCACCTTTCAAACTTTAATGGAAAACTTTACAAAACTTCTCGTACCTTTGTCGTCTTCTGCTCTCGAGAATCTTTCTGCTCTGATACCACTTGTTGATGTATGAAACACCACAAGAAATGAATTAATGTGACACTACAACACCTCTATGGTCACCATTAACTCATTGCCACTCCAAACTTTGAGAAATCATAGCCTAAAGTGAGAACTTTGCTTCTACAGAAATTCCTAGTCACCGAAATGACATACCTTCAGTATTTTGCTAATTTCTCCTATCTCAAGTATTATTTCTCCATGAAACTTAATAGGCTCAAACTAGAAGAGTAGAGCTTTCCAACAAGCTATCATATGCATCAAACGGATCTCTAGAACTCAAGTTATGGCTCTCACAAGATGACCCTGTATGAGCTTCCAAAACTGGAAACTTTGCCTGTTTTAGTATTCCTCGTGTCCAAAAACAAAAAATTTGATGCCTGGCATCGAAATTCAGTCCAAGTCAATGCCGGGCATCGACTTTGGGCTTTTTTTTTGGCTATTTTTCTGCACCAAAAACACTCTATTTTACACACACATGAAGAAGATGACTTATATGCTAGAAGTCGATGCCGGGCATCCATTTTATGCTGGAACTCGATGCCAGGCATCGAGTTGCTCCACAAACTTCATATTTTTAGAAGATTCAACAACAGTTAACACACAGAGAATGAAAAAATGACTTATCAGCCAAGATTCGATGCCAGGCATCGAATTGCTCAGAAAACTTGAACTTTTGAATTCATCACACAGTAGGCAAGCATGGAGATGATGGAGAGAGACTCATACACAGAACTTTACTCAGTTCTTTCTCATAGCTATGAAAACTCAGAAGTTTTATAGATGCTTTCTCACTCAGAGAAGCCCGACTATACTCAGTCGTATAAAATGAACTCCTTCTTCTACTTCTTCTCTCTATTCTCTCACGCTCTCTCTCTGCGTTAGTTGATACAAACTAACTTATATAGATTTTCGTATTCTCGTGATTTTAAAAAACTTCTAGAACTAAAGTGAACTAACTTTACAAATATGATACACTTGTGAGTTTGTCCCTTCACATAGGCATGGGGTTTTCTTCCTAAGATTTGAACTTCAAATATATGTCCAATTAGTGATTGTTTCTCCAACATCCACCTTCTTCCATCTTCTTCTTCATAGAAATTTCTTGTTTTTTAGTGCATTTTCACCATTTTCATACCATTTTTCATGCATTCTTTTGTGGGAAGGAGTTAGGAAGTGCAAGGGAGAGAAAACATGTGTGTTTTTCATGATTTTCTGCACATACAAAGCTCGCCATTGCTTGGCGCTCAGAAATTTGAATTTCCCGCCAAAAAACACGATTCTGTGATGAAAATCGCGATTCTCTGTTTCCCGCCTAAAAGCCTTTTGAAACAAAATGATTTTGGGGTCATTCTCAGAATCGCGATTCTGTGGTTGTGCTCAAAATCACGATTCTCACAAATCACGATTTTTAGCCAAAAACACGATTGTGATCAAACACAATTTTCTGTTGGCAATCACGATTCTCAAAAACACGATTCTCTAAGACAAAATCGCGATTCTCAAAAACACGATTCTCTGCTCAAAATCGCAATTTTCAAAACACGATTCTATGAAAACACGATTTTGTGAAAACACGATTCTCTGAGACAAAATCGCGATTCTCAAAAACATGATTCTGTGAAAACACGATTCTGTGAAACCACGATTTTGTGAAAAACACGATTCGCTGAAAACACGTTTCTCTGTTGACAATCGTGATTCTCTTGAAGTTCACAGGATCGCGATTCTCTTGGTTTCACAGGATCACGATTCTCTTGAAGTTCACAAAATCGCGATTTTCTTGATTTCACAAAATCGCAATTTTTTCCAAAAGGTATTTCCCTGTTTTGACCCCTAGGAGCCTGATTTGACATAACTTTTTCATCGAAAGTCCAAAGTTGACCCTCAAGTGGGACCAGGAAACCAAAGGGGCTCCAAAGGATTTTTGAGCAGTACCAAGGGGGAGAAAAATTGTGCCATGGGAAAGAAAAAAACAAAAGATGGAAGAAAAGGGGCTAAGATTGAAAAAAAGGAGGGAGATAAACATGAAATGCATGAGATAATCTCACATAAAGGTGAAACATCTAGAGAAAAATTGCAAGGAGTCGAGGAAACGAGTGAAATATCTAAGGGGTTAGGATCCTTATTTGCAACAAGAGAATATCACAATACTTTTGTGCATATAAGAATAGGATATGACCATAGAAGGTTGAGTGTTTATATCAATCCTAATTGTGAGTGGAATTTGATTCATATTGACCTAGTGGCCATTATTTTTGAGAACATTCAACCAACAACTCATTCTTCTATCCTCATGGATGGTGAACATTATGATTGCATGGGTCAAGTTGTGTTACCTGTTATGGTGGATGATATGCAATTTTTGGAAACATTCTTTGTCATGGATTGTATAGATGAAGACTTGATCATTGGCACCCAAAGGTTCATTACACAAAATCATCAAGAATTTGAGGTGTCTTCTTCACCTATTACCCATGCTTCTACATATATGTCTATGGAAAATCCTAATGACTATCCACCTTATGATAATTGGGGGCAAAATCATCTTTTCAAAGAGTGTGCTTTTCATGAAAAAAAATTTCTTTCTACTCATGTTTTTTAATCTAATCCTTCTTTGAGTAAATCACAGGAAACCTTGGAAAATGGAGAAATGGAGGACTCAAAGTGTTTGGGGGATGTGGAAGGACCCTCTCTTCCTGTAAATTTGGATTCCCATCATGAAACCATAAGCAGGGATGATCTACACTCATATGATCAAGAAGGAGATGATCAAGAAACACCAGGTATCATTGATGTGGAGAATAATGTCAAATCGATGGTCAATCATGACAATGCATCACCCATTTGTACATCTAGAGATTCAATGTGTAATACGGATAAATGTATCGATGAATCTCTAGATCAATCTCCAACAACACTACCCATTGACCCCTTGCATAAGTCTGATGCATGTATAGAAGATCAACCTTTGTTGCATTCCCCATGTAAAGATGAGTTTTCTCAAAAAACTCGCATAGAAGGCCCAAAAGACCCTTACATCAAGAAACAGAAATCACATTTTCTTGGTAATATCAAGAAAATTTGGGTGGCCAAGAAATTATTTAGAGCCCAACCGAATCACACTATGATATGGGTACCAAAGAAAGCCCTTGTACAAAATCAACCCCCTCACACTAGACTTCAAAATCTATGGTCTAGGCCTACCATGACTTATCTTCAAGAAAGACCACTTCCATCGAAGGACACAAAGCAATCAAGCTGAAACTCAGAAAGAATCCAGGGGGGGACTTCAAGCCAACAACTTGCACAACAAAGACACCAAGGCGAGGTAAGGGACTAAATCAAGCACAGAGATCCAAAAAAGATCAAAGAACCTCTTCTACAAGGATATGGGTATGGAAACCAAAAGCATCGGTAGGCCCCACAGAACCACAGTGCCAAGCACACAGGATCAAAGCCTCAAGAAAGCATCCAAACATGGAGCCGCCAAAGGAGATCACTAAACAAGCGAAGACCAATCTCAAATGGATCCCTATAAGGAGGAAGTATCAATTGTCATTCGGGGATCCAATGGATACTTCTAACAAAGACTTCCATAGCATCTGCAAATAACATCGAACGCCTCGACGAGTGACAACCATGTGCTCCTTGCACAACCCTGTCTTTTGCACCATTCAGGTCATGCATTTCCAAAGTATGCATTAATATAGGGCCACATTACACGGCCGTGCATAGACACACTTGAGAATCCCAAGCACAAGAGCACATTGACATATGTCAAATATTTCTATTGATACTAACTTTTGTGTTCTTGTTTATCCTTTGATTTTGAAACACCAGCAGACATCGTATTCATCATGTGATGTTGAACCATAAACAGCTTCTTAGAATCATCTGCACTTGTGGATGCATAGTTGTTTTGCTGCCTTCTGTTATTTTGATTCTTCAACCTGCAATCACCTTCAAAGTGTCCAGGTTTACCACAATTCCAACATCCTTTACTATCATTACCTGAATCATTTCTTTGGAAATTTCTGTGACCTCTTGTTGATCTAGCACAATGGTGAGAACCACGTTAAGAAGCTCCACCTCCTTAATGTCAATCCGCGGAAGAGATAGGAGTGATATGAAGATCGTGAATGTGAGATGAAGTGAGAGTGAAGGTGAGAAGCATAGAGATGCACACATACATACACACACACTACAAAGAGACAAGCAAGACACAATGGAAGGTGAGAAATCAACTCTATTACTCAAGAACACTCTTACAAGCTCAAAATAGCTCTAGGCTCTTCTCTACTCACACAAGCTAACACTAAGTAACCCCAAAAATGAGCTCTCTAGCTCTTTTTATAGTTTCTAGACTAGTTTTGACCGGTTTCACATCTAGTGACCGGCATAGTTAAAAAATAGGTCCTATGCGCTATTTGAGAGGGTAAACGGTGTCTAAAAATAACCAAAATTGATACGCTCATTCTACCTAAGCTCCTCAAGTTCAAGGACTCCTCGGCTTGCACAAAATGGATCAAGAAATTAAGAAAAGGGTTTTTCTATATTACATATGTTACAATAGTGATAAAAATCACTGTTGGAGGTTTTTGAAAAGTATTTTAAAACATAATCTTTGAAAAAAGATCCGATTGACTCCCTGCTCTATCTTTACATGCTTCCGCGTCTTCTATGCCTGTGGCTACTGCCAACACCCCCCTCCCTCTCGCTTCTGTCGTCCTCGACAGAACCTTGTTGTGCGGTCTGTCGGATGTAGTTCTGTAGTAGTTCCTGAGCAAGGGTGTGTTCTGATATTCGAATGCCTCGGGCCAAATCTGCCTCGAGTTTCTCCCAATCAATTGGTTGCGGTTCATCGGGTGGTGGGAGTCGATAATGTGTGGAATATACCATCTGTTCACAGGCGAATAATTGCAAGAGGTGTGTAGGCCTACTGATGAACACTTTCGAATGGTATTCCCAGAAACCGGTTGTGAACATCTCTTCGAAAGTCTGCTTGTAGCACGCCGATAAATATTTAATTCTGCAATGCCAGACATAACACACCCGTAGCAATGGCATTGTACTCATATCGTATGCAAGATCTAGATTGCCATGCTCGAAGCCCGGGGTGTTTACATGTGGTGCCTTTACACGATAGAAGACTTTGAAAACCATCTGCATCATGTCAAAGATTTTGACAGTCATGTGCGCTGCTATATCGTCCATGTGTTTCAAGTGAGGGAGCCAGTGACGAATCATGGCCATCATGTATCCCACTATCGGTATGTCTATGGGTGGCTTGAAATATGGGTAATTTAACCAATCCTGGCATTGCTTGTTGTTCTGTACTTTAATAGCAAATGCTGTCCAGGAGCGGTGATGTGGCATTGGTCCCCAACATGGGTTGTATTTCAAATGTAGTGGTGCCTTTATCCAAGTACTCATCATATCAGGATACTCTTGTAAAAGATCTTTATGCCAATTGGGTTGATGGATTTCTCCACGCTGCGCATCCGGTGGCAAATCGTCAGGCTCAAACTGAGTAGCGTGAGATGGTTTCTTGCCTGTTTCTTTCTCTATGGCCAACTGATACTCGGCCATTAGCATAAAATACGGTTTGTACTGTAGCTCATGCCTTGATATGTATCTGCGAGGGGCCAAGTGAGCGAAGTAGGGCGACTGTAAAATTCTTTCCTCAATCATTGCCATTGCGTGTAGCTGCACCTCTACTCGTGCTAAGTGGGTGGTTCCAAGCTCTTCAACTGTCTTCATCCATGCGGGGGTTGGAAGCTCATAAGTCATCTGGCCTTCAGCCGTGACTCGTCCGCCTGGGATGGGTTGTGGTTCGTAGGCTTCTTCAAAGGTTTCCTCCACCGGAATGGTTACATTTTATTCATCGGCTGGGAGCTCTGGTGGGGAATCCGGCCTTGGTGGTGCTTCATATATAGCTATCCTTGATTCAAGAGTTGATACCTGGGCCCGTAATGCATTGAGTTCCTCTAGGATGTCAGGAGAAGGGTCCACACGAGCTGGTAATCCTTGGGTTGTTGGTAGTCCTTGTGTTGCAGGTGCTCTGAGCTGGAGTAGCTTATGATCTTCTTTTAGCTTCTGATATTCTTCGTTCATTCGATCGTATTCATTGAGTAATCTGATGTGATCATCGAGCAACATTTTCATTGATTCGGAGGGCACTGCTTTGAACCGGCTAGGACTTAATGGTTGGTCTGGGTGATCGAGAGCAGCTTCTAAATTTTCTCTATTCTGCTCTTGTAGCCGCTGGTTCTCTTCCTTTGCTGCTGCTAGGTGTCTTCTAAGTAAGCCCATGTTCCGTGTAAGCGTCGCATTGCAAACTGTCTGGGCCCTTAACAAATTGTCAAGATCAGCAGTGGCCTCTTTGGCTTTCTCTTCACTTTCTAGTTCCAGCTTGTGATAAGCCTCGCGTAGTTCTTGATATCGGGTGTTCAGTGAGGCATTCTCAATAGACAATGAGTTAAGCTGTGATTGTAGATCATTCGTTGTCTTTTGCAGCGCTTGATAATTCGCTCCTAAAGATGTAAACTCATTGTGCACTTGAGTAATACATGTAAACATCTGTTGAAATGCCGCATCGATGGTGGGTGATAAAATTAGTGATGTGCTAAGTGCAGATGCAGTTGCAGTGTGAGTGGGTGTTGATGCAAGGGGTAAGGGAAAAGGGGGTGGGAAAGTGGATGTTGTGGTGATTGTGGAAAATTGTGGTGTGCTTATGTATGGTTGTGCCATAAATGAAGTGAGTGGAGGTGTGGTGGGTGGTGAGATATCCATATCGCTGGATGTGGTGTCGAGTGCGGTGACTGTGAATAGTGGTGTGATCGTGGGTAAGTGTGTGGGTGTAAATACAGGATTTACAAAGGTTGAGGAGTAATTTACAAAGGGGTTGTCTTGGACGGCTTGGTGGAAAGGGGAAAGAGGGGTTACGGTGGGTCAGGGAGGTGAGACTGGGGAGAAGGTTAATGGAGGTGGGAATGGGAAAAGGGGTCTTGGAGGTGTGGGGAAGGATGGAAAAGATGGATGGAGAAATGGGTTGGATAGAAAGGTGGATGTGTTAGGGGGTAGACTAGGTTGAGTGGGTGCGGGAATTGTGGGATGAATGGGCGTAAGGACGACTTCTGCTACTCGACTGGAGAAAGAGGATGTTGTTCTGGGAGAAGGGGGGTGAATAGGGGAGGCTGGATGGATGGGAGGTGAAGGAGGAGCATTTGGGGTGACAGGTACTTCGGTAATTGTGGAGGTGGGGAATCTACGAGGATGGCTTCTTCTGCCAAAGAGCCTTCAGGGACAAGACGTGCTTCCCTGGCCTGTTCTGAAGACTGACTGCTGGTGGGTACACGAATGTATTCGCCAAGCTTGGTTAGTAGGCGGATTCTGCGAGGGTCATACTGCGGTAGCGGTTTTCTCTGCAAATATCTTAAGGCTTCAGTGGGTCCAACTGATTTGACAAGCTCTCTGAAACCTCTAATGTATACTTCTTCGAACCCGCCCGAGACAACCTCCTGTTCTATAAGTGTTTGGCTCTCTTCGTCAGTCAATTTCTTGCGCGCCCAAACCTTTTCCGTAGTACGATATAACTTTTTAATGGCCAGTGTATAAGCTGCTGCTTCGAAGGTTTCTTCTTCGTGTGTGCTCGTGTCACCTTGGGTGTCGGTTTGTTGTCCTTGTTCGTCTGTTTGCACATGTTCTTGGGATTCATGAGTTCCCTGATTGGCTTCGTCATTGCCTTCATCTTCGTCGGTTTCCGTTCTTTCTTCCTCGGAATTAGACACTACTTGTCCTTGTGGTTGATCTCGCGGTGTGGTAGGGTAGCTGGGACTTTCATATTCCTCAGAGAAGATCTGGCCTTCTGAAAACTGAAATTCACTTGAAAATACGTCCTGCATCTCAAAATCAAATGTGGCGCCTGCTTGTTCTGTTTCTAAATGGGGTATCGGGAAAGAGAAAGCTTTCGCACCGATAGTGGTGGGAACTTCTGCCGTAGTGGTGGTAGGTCCTAGGACTGTGGCTGCTTGAGTAGTGACTGTGCTGGTAGTGGCCTCCATTGTAACTGGTCTCGATAACCGTATACGAATAGGTTGTACTGTGGGAGTGGCTTCTCTCGGAGACTGCTCTGGAGATGGTTGTGGTGAGGGTGATTCTGGCACCTGAAGGTAGGGGATGGTTCCTCTCATTCGCTTTCCTGCTCTTCCTTTGCTAGGCTTCCTAGATTTCTTCGTTGTTCCTTTAAATGCTTTCAGCTCCTCACTTGTCATTGCTCGCTCGATAGGTAAATTGTATGCTAAGCACATATATACAATTCTAGTCAATGCGCAACATCCATTGATGACTTTCTTTCTTTCCCATCTATGTTTTGCTAAATACATCTGATCAATGATCCAGCTAGCTAGATCAACTGTCTGGGGTCCAATACAAGATAAATACAAACCAAACCATATTCGTTTGTGAGGCATTGTGAATCTGTCCTAAGCGGGGAAAGCAAAATGCTTCATACATATCCGTAGTGGTTTTGAAAGCTCAGGTGTGATCGTTGAAATCTCCTCCCACTTAGTGACGTCCCCACGTTTCATAGGGTCAGGAACTAACCTTTCTCGCTCTGTGGGCGTGTGGGTTCCATGAATCTTGATGGCAGCTCGAATCAGATCTTTAGAAAGATAAAATCTTTTATATGGTGGATCGTTCACTAAAGATGGCAGGATGAAGGTGCCTGGCAGATCCTTGTTCTCCGAAGCTATCAAAGTAGTGATTAAGTAATAGCATCTGTAGAAGTCAGGTTTAGGCAAAGGGTCACTGAACTACTCTGTGAAGCCGGCTCTTGCCCAAACATGTGTTAAGTCTTGTGTGTTCTGTAGTCCTTCGAACTCTCTTGAGAAGAACTAATATTTTCCCATGTACGGTCATCAGAAGTAAAATTATCCTCAAATATAAACTCAGCATCCGCCAATGGTCCTGCCAGCCCTTGAAACCAGTGAGAATTGTGATGAATCTTCTCAGTATAGCCTCAAGGAGGATCATCAAGAGGCATGGGTCCTAGGAAACCTTGAAATTCTGGCGGTGGAGCCGTCAGATGGGACTCTACGAGTAAAATACCGATAGGTGCTACAAGTGCACTGGGGCCTGCTTCTGATGGTCCTTCTTCGGTTTGCATGATGATTGACGTGCTAATGGAAAAGATCTGCTACAAAAGATTAACACATTAGTATGGAAATTAATTATGATCCCATTAGAGTGAGACCGCAATCCCTTTCCATAGCCGATGTGTAACCCGTGTAGCCAAGTGTTGTGATGTGATTGATTCAATTTTCTTGCAGAACTAGTGCAGGTCTCTAGACACCTATATGTTTTCAGATATTGCATGCAGTTCTTTGATGAGATGTTATTACAGGTGATGTTGGGTTATAGTGTGTGGATTTATACAAGGTTCAGCCATGAATGAGTTATTACAAGGTTGTAGATTAGTCGGGGTGGTAGTTATGTTAGACAAGGGGTTAGGAGAGGACTTCTGGATACGTTTCGATATCCACTTCCTAAGAGTTTGTGATCGGGTGATAGGTCTCTGCGGAGGGACAAAAGATGATATCGGATTTGGTGGTATGGAGGGCTGACAAGATTTTTGAGGGGTATATTTTACATGGCTTGAGGGTTGAGCTATAGTACATGGTTTGGGTACCCAAATTTGCGTCGGTGTGGGTCGATTCGTCAGGTACTTCTTGGAGATCCAAATTTGTCGAATGCTCGAACTTGTAGAAGAAGGTCGAGGGAATGTTGGATACTGATTCTGCTTCTGCCTTGACTTCTTCTTATCAATGTCTACGTTGTTGAAATCAGTCAGTGCTTTCTGTTCTTTTGGCACCCATATTTTTCTTGTGCCGCTTGCTTTGTGTTGCTGAGACTGCTTTCCTCTTTGCGTCGTCTGATGTTGTCGTCGGTCTGGGTTCCTTCGTAGTGGTTGACTCCTTTGTGGTTGAGGTTGAGAGGTCGGATGGACACTCTGCTTTGGAAAAGAAGGGAGGTCCAACACTTGCGAAACCTGCCCATTAGGAAGTGCTCCATTTTGTACTTTTAATATAGGCCAGTCTGCAGTAAGTGTGGAAGGATGGGCACCACAGGGTGTTTTGCCCATGTGGACGCTGATGAAGTCCACCTGACCAAGCGGTTGGGCGGTTGCCCCTTCTAATTTGCAGGAAGCCCAAGGGAAAATCTCCTGACATCCTTTTGATTGACCATTGTCCATCACCAAGCCCGCGTGGGCTGGTGTAGACGTAACATGATTGATCTGACCAAAGATCTTCCGGTCTTCTGTCGCATGCATTTCATAGGGCCTATGGCTACAAACCTCAGTCGGAATGCCATTAGGGAAGTCAAGCGGTATCACTCGCTTCTGATCTAAGGTTCCAATCTGCAAGGAGCCTTGTCTAAGATTTAGGTCCACTGAGTGATCGTATAGCCAATCTTGGCCAAGGATTAGGGGTTCTATCAGGTCGTCGTCATGGCACACTAGTAGTTTCACTGTCAAGGTCACTTCGTTTATGAGGATAGGAAGATCCACCTCACCCATGCAAGGGGTTTCCATGCCTCCTAGCCCTATGAGGTATGCCTCAATTGGCTGCATTTCTATTTCTGAATCCTTATAGTGGGACCATCTAATTGCACTAGTCGCAGCACCTGAATCAATTAAAGCCCTGAGCTCTTGGCAAGGGTTGCCGTGCTCTAGCCTGACTGTAATGAATGGTCTCTTGTCCACTATGCTAGGATGAGTGCTTGACTTTACTTGACACATGGCCATGGGATATCTGGGTGATGTTTCCAGATGATTATAATGTTCTCTCCCTAGTCCTTGTCTTCTTAACTTCATCCGCTTAATGCGTTCTATAGCTTCTGCCTGAGCTTCAGCTCGTATTCTATTTTCTTCCTCCTTACGCTTCTTTGCCAACATGAGTCGTCTAAGCATATCCTCAGTAAGAGGTTCTTGGTATAGCCTGACTCTACAGCCACTAATGTAATTAGGCATTATGTCTCCTTCTAAGGTGGCTAATTGTACTGCTCCACTTGTCGAGAGTCTGTTGATGATCATAGGTCCATAACCTTGCTTTTCTAACTTCTGTGCGTGTTGTTTCAGCGTATATACTAGAACTAAATCTCCTTCTTTCAAGCCTTTATCTTTCACATGTGCATCAAAATATGCTTTCTGTCGCTTCTTTGCCGCGTATATTCCTGTTGCTGCTTTTAGCCTGGTTTCTCCTAATCGTTCCAAGTCCATTATTCTCGCTGATAATTCATGGCCAGTCCACTGATGTTTATGTGCCACCTTAAGGGTCAGTATCAAGAAGTCCAAAGGAAGCACAACATTCTGACCAAAAACCATCTGAAAGGGAGTTGCATTGAGTACGGTCTTGTAGGCCACTCGATATGCCCAAACAGCGTGGTGTAACTGTTTGTCCCAATCTGAACGTTTGTTGTTCACGAGTTTCGTCAGTACGTTACAAAGGATCTTGTTAGTGCTTTCAGCCTGACCATTGGCCTGAGGATGATATGGTGCGGATTTTTTGTGAATCACCATAAAATCCTATAACAAATATTCAATGACTTGGTTTAGAAAGTGAGTTCCTCGATCGCTCACTAACTCTATAGGCAATCCATATCTTGTAAAGACATTTTCAAATAAGAATTCTGCAGTCGTGTGTGCATCATTCTTTTTCGTGGCTTTTGCCTCTACCCATTTGGTGAGATAATCTGTGGCAACAATGATGTATTCCGCATGTGTACCTTTTGCAGGGGGGTTAATGGGTCCTACAAAGTCTATGCCCCACTTAGAAAATGCACGTCCGCCCATCATGGGTTTCAATGGCATTTCATCTCTGGGAGTAGGAAATTGAGTTATTTGGCACACATCACATCTCTTTACATAGGTATGTGCATCCATGTGAAGAGTGGGCCACCATAATCCTACAAAGAGGATGGCTTTGATTATCCTATCAGGTCCAAAGTGACCTCCTGCAACACCTTGGTGTGTAGTCTCTAGTATGCTCAGATAATCGCTTTCATGAACACATTGTCTTAAGTATCCATCTCGTCCTCGTTTGTATATATTATCGCCAATAAGTGAATAGTCTTGAGCTTCCTGCTCTAGACTGCGTTGTCGTGCTAAAGTCATTCCTTGAGGGAATGTTTTCGTCCTCAAGTACGTCACTAAAGGTTCACTCCAGTCTGGTGTGAGAGACACGTGATATAATGTAGCATGTTCTACTGGTGGTCTTTCACAACAAACATGGCATTCTTTACACAACTTGTAGACATTTGCTTCCATCGTAGGCCAATATACTCCTAGTCTATGCAGAGTCTGCAATGTATGATGTTTTGAGTGGTGTTGCTTTAATGCACCTATGTGTGCTAATTGCAACCAATTCGCATGTTCTGATTCATCTACACAACAAGCAAGAATCTTTTGATTATCCTATTTATATATGCTTCCTGCTATGATTTGGTATCTCTGAGACTTGGTAATCTCTCCTTCCTTGATCCTTATCCTAGGATTCTTGGGTCCATACGTGAGAATAGGGACTATCGGCTTAGCCCATTCTGGTGCTATCTCAAGGTTAAACAAGTATGCATCAGGTAATTCGTCCACTATTCCTTGAGGAGCTTCTCCTGAGGCTAGTCTCGAGAGGTGGTCAGCTCTGAGATGTGTCTTTCCTTTTCTAACTACGACTTCAAAATCGTACTCCATGAGTAATAGAAACCAACGTATTAGTCGTCCTGTGTTACATGGCTTGTTGACTAAATACAACAATGCTTGATGATTTGTAAAGAATTTGAACTTGTTTGCCAACAAATAGTTCCTGAACTTTTTTACAGCGTAGATCATTCCTAATCCTTCTCGTTCCGTCGTGGTGTAATTTCTTCCTGCTGCGTTCAATTGTCTGCTCACGTAAGCTATGGGGAGATCTATGTTACCTTAACTCGTGGGTTGTGCTAACACACATCCTATGGCATAGTTGGATGCATCCACATGTACATGGAATGGTTTACTCCAATCTGGGGTTGTCAATATAGGTGCTGAGCACAAACGTCGTTTAAGTTCATTGAATGAATTCTCGCATTCTTCTGTCAATTCAAAATGGGTCAAAAGAGAGTACAAAGGCTTGGCTATGATTGCATACATGTGTATGAATCGTCTATAATAACCGCAATGACCCATAAATGCCTGTACCTCTTTCACGTTAGTTGGTCTCGGTAGATCGGCAATTACTTTCACTTTTTCTTCGTCCGTAGAGATTCCATTATTTGACACAATGTGTCCTAGAATTTTGCCTTGTCTGACCATGAAAACACATTTCAGGGTTCAAACAAACCTGATATTCTCGACATTTTTCAAACACTTGCCCTAACTCTGGGATATGTGTCTGTCTTACATTTGAATGTGCACATAAGTCATCGACATAAACTTCCAAATTCTTGCGTAAGAATTCCTTGAAAACATGACACATGAGTCGTTGGAAAGTAGCGGGTGCATTTGTTAAGCCAAAAGACATCACACGAAATGCAAATATGCCCCATTCAGTGGCAAAAGCCGTCTTGTGTTGGTCTTCTGGAGCAATGGCTACTTGATTATAGCCTGAGAAACCATCAAGAAAGCTGTAAACTTCCTTGCCCGCAACTCTTTCCAATAAATGTTCCGTGATAGGAAGAGGATAACTATCTCTAATCGTGGCGGCATTAACTTTTTTAAGGTTAATACACACACACAATTTTCCATTCTTCTTGGGCACAACCACAATGGGGGATACCCATTCGGTATGCTCAATTTCGTAAATGAATCCTGCTTCTATCAAGCGATCTATCTCCTCTTTAATCTTCGCAGCATAGTTATAATTGTACGTGTATGGTTTTTGTTTCGTAGGTTTCGCATATGGAGTCATAGGGATTCTATGAGAGCATATATCCGGATCTACTCCTTTCAAATCTTTGTAACTCCAAGCGAACACATCTCTATATTCGCGCAATAGGGCAACTAATTCTTCTTCTTCTTCCTTCGTCAAATCATGCCCTATGTATGTACACTTTTCTTCTTCTCCTTCTATGGCTACTATGATTTTCTTGGTTTTTTCTCGATTTTCATAACTTCTCCAATGTCAGCTTTTCTATTAGGCATTCGTACCATGATTCATCTGTCTTCTATTTCATATTTCTTGAAGTTCTTGGGTACTTCAAATAAGGATTCTTCTGTTTCTGACATGGTTTCTTTCTTCTTTCTTTTCTTTCCTTCACTCTTGTCGGTCACTTGAGTGGCTAATCTCACCTCATTCATAAGTTCTTCGTGCCTCTGAGGGTAAGTCTCTACTTCGTAGAAATATTCTTCTTCTGATGCAAAGGGTGGGTCCATAATAATTGACTCTAGATCGAAATCACTCGCATCCTCAAATGCATCAGTGCTAGGTTCACATTCTTCTAAAATTGCATCGCACATGATTGGCTCTATCGTGAAAACTGAAATGTCATAGCCATCCTCGTCACAGTGGGGTGTCCATTGTTCTTTATTGATGGCTACATCCATGGTTGCTAGGATTTCTGCCCAACCATGGGGTTCAAATTCTTCGTCTGGAAATATTACAGGTGCATAAGCTGGGTCTTGAAGGGTTCTTGGATGTTGTTCTGCACCTAAGGTCCTAGCTTCTAACCGTTCTTCTTCTTGTTTTGAAACTTTACACATCCATAGATGAGTGTCCTCGTGTAACCATGAGGGGTCTGACTCCAAAGAGTGTACTGATTCTGTTTCTACTGGTGTCTTATGGATGGTATTCCATGGTACATCTCGATGTGAATAGTCTTTAAGATTGACTTTAGTAGTCACTCCTAAATGTTGCAAGTACAAAGAATTAGTTCCCCAATCTTGTACAATTTGCAACTAACGCATGAATGGTCGTCCCAATATCATCTCATAAGCATGATTTTTACTAAAATCACAAATGGCAAAGGTATGCTCAAACTCCACACCACAAGTGGTGAGAGATATGCCTTCTAGTAAGCCTAATGTTTTTTCTATGTGTCCGTCAACCATTTGTAGCTTCATCCTCGTGGTCTGAGTGCTGGCTTACCCCAACGTTTCCATAAAGCGGTGGTAGCGATGGCTACTCCGGCTCCTGAATCTAAGATGGCTTTTGTGGTGTAGCCCTGATGGGTTATTGGAAGATATGTGTTACCTTCCTCTCCTTCACTTACGTCTCCAATCTTTTCTACTGGTATTTCTGGTACCTTCTTGTGTGATCCTATTTGTGAGGGAGTAGTAGTAAGCTCATGGAATTGATTTGCTACGTGTTTCCACAGTTCTGGTTTTACATTCAATAACTCCTCTAGAGTGAGATTACACTGTACTTTAGTGTTCTTGATCACTTCTGTGTTTCTTGGGATTACTGATTCTTCATTCCTCACTATTATCGTGGGTGCTTTCATGCTAATAGACTTAGCTTCCCAAGGTCCTGTGAACTGAGGTAATTCTTGTAAAGAATTGGATTCAAAACCTGTGTGTTCACTCAGTTGCTCTTCCTCTACATCATCGTAAATAGAGGGGATATCTTGGGGAAATTTCTCTTGCAAGTCGTCTATTTCATGAATAGGAGGATGGGTTCCTTGTTCTTTTCTCCACTTCTCTTCTTGGATTTCTCTCAAAAATTCATGTGAATATCTATGTATGGAAGACAGGTTGTCTTGATTCTCTGTATTGGGTACTTGAGACAGGGATGGTGCATTTCTTTCCTGTGTCTCTGGGATGATAGGATTCCTATACTGATGCTTTTTCTCTTTGCTTTCTATCAAGTATTCTAGCCTCTCCATTAGTCCTTGAAAGTGTAGTTCAGGTTTTGCCATGTTATTCCAATTAAGATATCTAGAGGCTTCGAACAAAGCTTGTGCTAATTCAACCATCTTCATGCAAAGTTTAGTCCTATCTATTTCTAAGTCTGCTCGAGGGTAGTTCTTACTCATTTCAGCTACTTGAGGTCCCTCTTTTAATCTAGCCTGATATGCACGAAACATCATGTCTAGATTTTCTGGTATGGGTTTCGCTAAAACTGATCCTGATTTCTGAGCTGGGTTCTCTTGATTCAACTCTTGTGAAGTCAATTCTAGGATTTTGGCTCTCGACTCTTTTAAACTTCCTTCCAACTCAGTTATCTTCTTACTCCATTTTCTCTTAATTCTTTCTCTAGAATCTTTCCAAGATTTCGTCTTTTTACTGCTAGATTCTCCAACTTCACTAGTTCCAGCTACTTTCTCCTGATTAAGCTGTTGGTTCTGTAAGAGCGTCTGGGCTCTTGTTATAGCTTGGATAGGCACGTATGTAGGGTTGGATCCATCTACATTGTTCACAATACCTATCACGTTGATCGGTGTCACATTCGAAGCATTAACTTGGTTCTTAGGACAATCTTTGATTATGTGCTCTTTGCCACAATCGGCACAAAAGCCTTGGATGTTATAGTACTATGATTGCCCTGCTATCGGAGGATGTGGACAATCCTTTATGAAGTGATCTCCTTGGCACCTAAAGCATGGTCCTCTAGGGCCCTATGGTCTTTGCTGTCTCAATTGGGGCTGTGGGTTTGGGTTCGTGTACATCACATTAGCGTATTCGGGCTCCCAACTAGGTTCCACTGGTGGACT
Organism: Ceratopteris richardii; assembly: GCA_020310875.1. NCBI lineage: Eukaryota > Viridiplantae > Streptophyta > Polypodiopsida > Polypodiales > Pteridaceae > Ceratopteris > Ceratopteris richardii. The sequence goes on from CM035420.1 coordinate 17,607,074, forward strand.
ATCATAATGATGTGTCTCCACGTGTTCTTGTGACTCCGTGTAATAAGCGGGTGGACTATCTACATGAGTAGAGTCAAAACTGTTTGAGTTCGGGTCACTCTCTGTGATCAAAGGTGAAGAAGGCACTAAGGCCCTACTTAGGTTCTCTTCTGCAACAGCGTATTTAACTGAGATGACATTCGCTGGTGGGGGTGGCTCCTGAGCTAAGACAGGTTGAGGTCTTTGTTGAGCCTGATACGGATAATTTTGAGGAGGCCTATAGTAATAAGGTTGAGCATTGTATTGGCCTTGATACCTACCTGGTTGTGCGTATGCTTGCGGGTAGTTCTGTCTCATTGCCTGGTTTGTTATATGGGTAGTCCTGAGCCGTATGATTCGTGTATCTTCTCTCAATAGTACAGTATTGGCCACTAGGGTTGGCTTGTGTTTGTGTTGCATTGGGACACACATTTGCCAAATGATTTCCACCACAAGTGTAACAACGTACATTAGTTGTTAACTTGGGCACCTGTTTACTAGAAACTCCTAGTTTCTGGGCCACTTTTTCTGCTAGGTGCTCTATCGAGTTAGACAATTTTGTGGATGCTAGAGAAGAACAATCGGAGTCCTTGTAGACTTTTGAGAGTTCCAACTCATCTCCTAAGTTGTCCTCAATGTCTATACAAATTCTTACACACTGCTCTAGCGTTCTGGGTTCTTTTAGGTATACATAGGAGCGAAGTTTAGAGCTCAACAAGCCGTCTAGAAACAATGATACTTGCTTGGCCTGTGAGGGTAACTCTTGCATTGGACATCTTTCAACATATTGTCTAAACCTATGTCCTGCGAGTCTAACTGTTTCTTGAGGGGTCTGTTTGAAGCTATGAATCAACGAAGACGTGTCATGTCTAATCCCACTTTTAGAGAATTCAGTGATGAATGATTCTAAAAAGTGATGGATGTCTCTAAATTGCCTTTGTTGCAATGGTTGGAACCAAGTTAAAGCTGTGTTCTTTAACGTTAGTCCAAATCCATTATATTGCGTGAACATGTCTTCGACTTGTTCTGCTCTTAGTACTTGCTTGAATTCTGTGACATGGTCATAGGGATCTCCTGTCCCATCAAAATAATTTTTCATTGATTTTACTAATTGAGTGGGTCTCAATATTCTTGCGTGTTTGTGTGGTCTTGGTAGAGGAAAATCATCTCTACCACCTGGTATTCCATGATCTCTTTGTCTATCCGCTCTGTCCGTGTTTGTGCTGGTTCTATCTCTTCCTATGGGATGAGTGAAGCTTACTTCGGGTCTCTCTTTATTTTTCTCCCTTTGATTAGCGTGGGCTGAGGATGTTCCTTCCCCTTGTTGGCTTGCGTTTACATTTGCTCGTGATGGAGGGAATACCAATTCACCTCTCCATGTGTACGTGTTTCTAGCGTGGTCTGGCACCACAAATACTCTTTCTGAAGTTTCATCCAAGTATACAACTTTTCCAGGTGTATCCAGATCCTTGAACTCGTAGATTATGATGGAGCCTACCTCACTAGGTTGTTCCGTTATGTATCTCCAAAATGCTTCATCCGTTTCTTTATTTACAAACAACTCTATGCTTCTGTTATCCTGAGGGGTCCAATCTGGAACTAGTACTCTTGTCAGTACAGATTTCCCTCTAGGTGTTCTTGGTTCTTCTAATGGTTCCTTTCCTTGAGATCTCGCTTCCGTCTCTAACTGAATCACGCCAAACTCATTCGTATTGTTTGGCTGCGTACTTAAGATTTACATCGTTCCTTCCTTGTCTATGTACGCGTCTCTCTCGAATTTCACCACTGGACGTTCCAATCCAATGGGTTGATCGGGGTTGTGCATTTGCACTACTTGTCTTCGCAAACCATCCTCATAGATGCGAGCACCTAAGCGGTTGGTTCGGAGAAATTCTAACTGAGTCCTATAGGGTCCTTCTGGTCTTTCTAAGTATGCTACATTTGACCCTCCTTCTGGTCTTTCTGTGCTAAATGCCATTTCTGATTTGCTATTATCTGAGCTCTCGTAGGGATAACTAGTGTTCAATTGTTGAGCCTACGATTGTGCAGTGGTTCCTACACTGGCTTCTGATGATCTGAGGCTTCGTCGGTCTGACTTACCTATGTGTTTGCCCGATCTAAGGTTCATGAATTTTCTTCCTTACACACTCAGTACACGCTCAGATCGTCAATGATTCTTTGTTATTACTTTCTTGATTCTTTTTAAATTTCTTTAGATTCTTGTCTTAATGTATGCGTCAAGAATTTGACTTTCTGTGGTACTTTGAGTTCTCGTTCCGTCAGACTTAGGTTCTTTCCCTTAGGTTTTCGTATCACACACCTTTACTTTTAGTCTTGGACTTGAAAAATTTAGTCTCTTGAACTTGAGGCGTTCCTATCGTCTTGAATCCACAATGCTAACGTTTATCCTAAGCAAAAAATTGACTGAGGGGGTTGAGTAATCTTCCAACCTCGAGTCAGCTTTTCTGGTTGCTCTGATGCCCAAGAAGCCACGCTTCCCAAGCTTTATGCCCTTCACTGCCTTGCTTTGGTTGCCTTTGATTGCCTTTTCTAGACCTGGGAAAATCCAATATTAGACCAATATCACAATGGATGATCACACACCTAAGTTTATACACTTTTAAGTCCCTTAACTTTTGGCAAAAATTTTCTTCCCAAGGCCCCCTTTCTTTCCTAGTCCCAACTATGTCAACCTCAAAAATATCCTCTCAAAAAATCAATGTATTCTTTTTGAAAAAGAACAGTTGAGCTCACGTAGTACTCGTAAAGAGCTTTCTAACGAGCTATTAAGCTCAAAAAACGGACTTCGGATGAAAAAGATATGACCGTTCAGGCCCTGGGGAGTGAAAAATCACAAACAGGTTTTTCTCCAAATATGAGCTAAGGGGTCTCCTATGAGTGCAATGATCCAAAAATTTTCAAAAAATAGCCCCAAAATTGGTCAAAAAATCAAACCCTAAAATTTGCGTTTGGGTGAGCAATCGCGATGGTCTGAGATGATCGCGATGGTCTGAGACCGTCGCGATGGTCTAGGTGAACCGTTGCGATGGCTTGATGCGCGAACCGTCGCGATGGTCTGAAGTGCACGATCGCGATGGTCTAACTGTGAGCAATCCCGATGGTCGGGGGGAGGCGTCGCGATGGTCCGATTGAGTGAACAATCACGATGGCGTCAGTCAACGGTCAACGTGAACCGTCGCGATGGTCTGAAGTGAACCGTCGTGATGGTCACAGATGCGATGGCGTGAGCCAATCGCGATGGTCCAAATTTTGAGCTGTTGTGATGGTGTAAGGGTCTCGTCGCGATGGTGTGGCTAGTGAGCGATCGCGATGGTCTAGCTTGCCACATGGCACTATCGAGGTGATGGCATGGGCCAATCACGATGGCGTGGGGTCAACGGGATCGTCGCGATGGTTCAACTGAACCGTTGCGATGGCGTGAGCGATGGCGTGAGCCAATCGCGATGGTGTGACACAATCGCGATGGTCTGAGCCAATCGCGATGGTCCACCAAACTGTGAATTTTTGAAATGCAGCAATGGATTCCTAGAGGCGCAAGGGTCGCCTACACGCCCATGAACTCGCTTACCTCAAATTCCGAACTTGGCAGATCATCGCGATGGTCTGACACAGTCGGCAATTTCTGATAGAAAGTGATTTTCTTACCTTTTTGCAGCCTTCCTGATGCACTGGAGCTCTGTACCTGCAAGAAAACTCAAAAACACACAAGCACAAAAGCTCTCTCTCTCTCTCTTGCACATGCACAAATGAGGGGAAATGAGGAGAATGGGTGGATATGGTGAATTTTCTGATTTTTTTGGAGTTGGAGATGATGATGCGGTGATGAAGATGGAGTGTGGGGGAGGTGAAAAACACTAAAAACTAACTAAAAACAACAACAAAAACTGAAATTTTTACCTTCCAACGCCACTTCTTGCTATACTCTTACCATCACACATTCGTCCTAGACTCGATCCCTGGCAACGATGCCAAATTTGGTGTTGCTCTAGCACAATGGTGAGAACTCCACCTCCTTAATGTCAATCCGCGGAAGAGATAGGAGTGATATGAAGATCGTGAATGTGAGATGAAGTGAGAGTGAAGGTGAGAAGCATAGAGATGCACACACACATACACACACACTACAAAGAGACAAGCAAGACACAATGGAAGGTGAGAAATCAACTCTATTACTTAAGAACACTCTTACAAGCTCAAAATAGCTCTAGGCTCTTCTCTACTCACACAAGCTAACACTAAGTAACCCCAAAAATGAGCTCTCTAGCTCTATTTTTTATAGTTTCTAGACTAGTTTTGATAGGTTTCACATCTAGTGACCGGCATAGTTAAAAAATAGGTCCTATGCGCTATTTGAGAGGGTAAACGGTGTCTAAAAATAACCAAAATTGATATGCTCATTCTACCTAAGCTCCTCAAGCTCGAGGACTCCTCGGCTTGCACAAAATGGAGCAAGAAATTAAGAAAAGGGTTTTTCAAACATAATCTTTGAAAAAAGATCCGACTGAATCCCTGCTCTGTCTTTACATGCTTCCGCGTCTTCTATGCCTGTGGCTACTGCCAACACCTCTTTGACTCCCCCTCCCTCGAAACTGTCCTCTTCCTCCTGCATGATTCTGTTGTTGACCTTGGTCTTGGTTACTGTTTTGTCTTCTACTTCCAAAACCTCTACCTCTGCCTCTTCCCCTGCCAGAGTAGAATACCTGCTCAGAACTGGGCTCTCCTTGGGAGTTTGAATCCTCACCAAGATTCTTTTCTTCAATAATCAGCATAGATATCAGATCAGCAAAATTCGGAATATTTTCCCTGGTCTGTATGGAAGTTCTGAACTGCTTATATGCAGCTCCTAAACCACAAAGGCACACTTCCACCTTATCATCATCATCGACATTCACGCCAATAGATGCAAGTGACTCACATATGCTTTTGATTTTTAGAGTGTAGTCACTTATCGACATGCTCTTCTTTTCCAATGTGCAGCTCGTTCTTGAGTTGCAATTTCCGTGCCTTTGTATTAGTCTCATACAAAGTGACCAAAATGTTCCAAGCCTCTTTTGGAGACTTGGCATCCTGTATGTGTCCAATCATGCTATCCTGTATGTGTCCAATCATGCTATCATGTATGCTAACAGATAGCCAATACATTACCTTTCGTGCTCCTTGATTCCATTCCTCACATGCTCTTAACTAGTCTACAGTCCGATTCCTTTCTGGTAACTGCGGAGCATTTTCATTCTCTCCTTCCATGTACTTCCAGTAGCCTTTTCCCATCAGGAAATTCATCATTCTGAATCTCCAAGCATGGAAGTTGTTCTTGTCCAGCTTATCGCTCATAAGCTGACTCATTCCATCTGCGTTTGCCATTTTTGCAACAATTCCCAACATTGCAAAACACTACAAGCAACACTTTTGCTTGAACATTGTCACACTATGACGTGACAGTTCGATCTCAAAAAAACACAGTTTTCGTGTATCAACAGTACACGGAATCGCTTGAAATTCTGGATCTAGCATATATGAGTTTTGCCAAACACAACACAAGTTACAGTTTCTGAAACTGACCTAGTTTTTCTGTGGGCCCCACCTTGCGGGCTCGAAACGGAGGTCAAGATGGTTTTTCTCCATGCCTTGCTGCGTAGTCTTCATCGTTGCCTTCTCCACGAGATCTCTATAGCCACGCTGGCTCTGATACCATGTCACGAGGAAGGAGATAAGGAGGAGAGCTCACACACACACTCTCACTCTCAAGGAGAAGCACACACACATATTGAGGCAAGGAAGAATGATATTCTTCTTCTTCTATTACATAAAAGGAATGTACAAGAATGACCTTAATGGGTCACGGATCTTGCTAGGTGCATGTGCACATGTACCTATAATGATAGGAGGTGTTCAAAAAGAATTTTATTTCTTTGTACAAGACAATTGCTCTTATGAAGTAATTCTCAGACAACCATTTATAGCAGAAATGATGATGGAAATGAAAGGCATGAATGATGGGTTGACATATGCAAGAATTTGTTCTAAATTTGGAATGGATTCCTTGCAAGTAATGACAGTTTGTCCTAATCATTCAAGAAATAGGAAAAATCTACAAAGAAACCCCATTGACTCATACAATCATGTGTGTGAAGATTCACCACTTGTAAGAGAATTTGTGGCTTATTACAATCAAAATTTCTGTTAGATTCCACTATTGAGCGGAGACAATAGTGGACAATGGTTTGATGTCTCACCTAATGATGTATATAGTTTTGAGAACTTTCTAGTTTGCACTCTTATTGCTAGTTTGGATCTTGTTTAAAAAAAAAACTTACAAATAAATTTAGAAAAAGAAATGAAAAATATTTCAAAAACTTAGGATTAATTTCACTTGAAGAAAATATTGAATGTATGATAGAGCTTTCAATAATTTCTACTTTGATAGAAGAGCTTGAGAATGCTCTTCAAGAAGAATTAGAATCAAAACTTATCATTCTTGATTTTATTAAAGAATATGAGCTTATTGCTAAAACCTCTCTTGAACATGAAGTCAAGATCGATACTAAATATAAAACAGTTGAAAAGAAAATTAAACCTATAGTTGATCCATTGCCTAAAGATAGCTATGATATAATTAGACGAGTGTTTGAGGATCCTATTCTTAGAGATTGATCTAAGATAGGACATACATTTACGAAAGAGACTATGAAATATATAAAGTTTGGAGAAGAGTTTCTTTTAGAATGTGAAAAAGATCAATTTATAAAGATGCTCATGCATCATGGAAAGGCATTTTCTTTATTTCCACATGAAATAGGATGCGCTGATCCAAAGCTCGTAGCTCCAAAGATCATATTTACCGTACCGCATATCCATGGAATCTTTGGCCGATGCCAATCCCAAAGGCTCATCTACCTGAGCTAATGTGGTTGTTAAAGGAGAAGATTGCCATAAGAATTTTAGAACCATCATCAGCACCATATTCAAATGGGTGGTTCATGGTGCCTAAAAAGAATGGAAAGCTACGCTTTATACAGGATCTGCAACATGTTAACAAATTCACTATTAGAAATGTACGAATAGGTCCCATGGTAGATGAGTTTGTAGAGGCATTTTCCGGACACTCCATGTATTCAATGGGAGACCTATACTCAGGATATGACCAGTTCCAATTAGCCATTGAAAATAGAGATGTAACCACAATGAAAACTCCTTTGGGTCTAGTACATATGTGTACTTTACCACAAAGAGCAACAAATTTCATGGCATATATGATGAATGATATGAACCTGGTCTTATATGACTTCATCCCCAAAGTGACTATGCCTTTTATCCATGATATTCCGATAAAAGGATGTGTGGAAAGGCATAAAGTTGTGACTTTAGACTCATTCGGATGTATAAATTTTGTCTTTGACCACATTTCTAACTGTGAAAGAATCTTTCAAAGGTTTGAGGAGGTTGGGTTGACTTTCTCTTTAGAGAATCCACTTTTGGTGTCAATGAGGTTTTGATTGTTGGACATTTATGTGGGCATTATGGCGGTCGTAGGCCATACCCAGAGAAAGTTGATGCCATCAGTAGACTTTTAGAGGTGTGTCGCAATGTTAGTGAAGTTAGGAGATTCTTAGGAGCATGTGTCTTTTATGTAATTTGGATTCCACACTCTGCTCATGTTTCGAACCTGCTATATGATTTGTTACGAAAGATAATAAAATTCTTCTGGATAGAGGAACTTAGTAAAACTATGAGAAGGCTGAAGCAATTGCTAATCAATGCTCCAATCTTGAAAAGAATCGATTATTCAAAAAATAAACCTGTAATCCTAACCATTGATACTAGTCCTATCGGTATAGGTTGGGTCATTGGTCAGGATGATGAGAAAGAGCAAAGATATGTTGTTTGTTTTGGAGCAAAAATTTTGCATGATACACAGAGAAATTATCCTCAGATTAAAAGAGAGCTATGGGGATTACTCACTACCTTAAAAATAGAATTGGAGCCAATGTATTCATTGAAACTGATTGTCTTCCATTAATAGGATTGACTGCCAACTGTTCATCCCTTGACATTGTGATATTAAGATGGATCGCTTTTATCAAGTTTATTAATTGAGCTTTTGTACATATTGTTGGAAAGCATAATACCATTGCCGATATGCTCTCACAAGCAAAATTTGATGATAATGAAGAAACAATGGAGAAAGAAATAAACTTGATTAGTTATGAGTCATCTACTTTTATGCATGAGTGATTTAGAGATGAAGAATACAAGGGAGAATGGAAAGATATAGGTTATTATTTGAGTACATTCCAGCCTATCCCAAGCTGTTCAACAAGTCGATTATGGAACATCGGTTTTAAGAAGTGTTTTAAATTCTTTTTCAAAGATGGATATCTTTGGTGACTATGCTAAATAAAGGGAAAGAGAGGAATCTACAAAGAGTTTTCGGATTAAGAAATTTACAGGTGCAAGTTATGAGGGATGTGCATGAAAGCATATGGGCTGGTCATAAGGGGTTCATAGCAACATATGAAAAATTTGGGAAAGTTATTGATGGCCAAGGATGTATGTAATGGTAAAAGATTTTGTGAGCACATGTGCCACATGTCAGTTACATTCCTCGGTCAAACATAGAGACCCTTTACATATGACCTATCCACCTTGTATTCATTACAAGTGGGTAGTCGACCTTGTGACTATGCCTAAAAGCAGTAGTGGCATGAGGTATATAGTACTTGCACATGATGATTTAACAAATCATGTTGAAGGTCAGGCACTTCGATCTAATAATACTTATAATGTATGTCTATTTCTATTAAAATAAGTATTATTCAGATTTGGATATGTTGTGAAAGTACTAGCAGATCGAGGTGAGCTAGATGCCAAAGAGGCAAGAGAGTCTTTGATCACCATGGAATTTGTTTGTCTCTCACAATAGCCTACAACCCCGAAGCAAATGGAAAGATTGAATGAGGACATCCTTCCATAGTAAAGGGGATCTCAAAAGCATGTAATTTAGATATTGGGCAATGGCCAAAATATTTACCATTTGCTTTATGGGCCGACAGAATGACATATACGAGAACAATTAGTTTTATGCCGGTTGAACTCATGTATTGTCAAAAGTTGATTTTTCCTATACACACTCAGATAATAAATTGGATAAGTTTAAAATGGAAAGACAATTTAACACGAGAAGATTTATTGGCTTTATGAATTAAACAATTGAAACAAGGGAATGAGAATTGAAAAGAGGCTACTAAAAAACTAAAAGCATCATGTTTAAAGAATATAATTTACTTTGATAAGAGACATCAACTTAGGCCACAATTGATAGAGTGAGGGGATTGGGTACTCGTTTATGATAGTACCTTTGAAACCCAATACGATGCATGACAAAAATTAACTAAATGATGGTTTGGACCATATGTTGTTGTTTTTATGTTTGATACAAGTACATATACTTTACAAGAACTTGATGGGACTCCCTTAAGAAATGTAATTGTAAGTAAAAGGATTAAGCTATTCAAAAGAAGGTCAAGCAACGACTACGAGTTAGATGAAGACTTCTTGGATGATGATGATGAAGATGAAACATGATGTTAATCAGGTGAAACAGTTCTAATCTTTATTTAGTTTTAATATAGAATTTCTTTTTCATGCATTTCATAGTTAGAAATTTACATGTTTCTGGTATAAAAAGTAAATTATTAAAAATTATGTAACTAAAGAATTAGAAATTGAAGTAGGGATGTGTATGCGAGTTAAAAGTGAGGGTTAGAGAACGTATGATTGTTATGAGGATAGGAAAAGGGAAAACTTGACTTTCAACTCTTAGTAGAAGTAGATCTATTTTATACAAGTAGGCTTCCTTAATTTCTAAAACATTTTGCTAATGAGATCCTAGTTCTTATTATAGCATGCCTCTAGATCCTCAGCTCTGAATAGGGTTAAGCTTTTCCTCTTAAACAAAAAGTTGCAAAGGAAAAGAAAAGATAAACATATAAAGCAATACATTAATGGTTGTTGCGACATGATAAAAAGAAAAATAAAAAAATTAAGAAAAATAAGAAAAATAAGAAAAATAAGAAAAATAAGAAAAATAAGAAAAATAAGAAAAATAAGAAAAATAAGAAAAATAAGAAAAATAAGAAAAATAAGAAAAATAAGAAAAAGAAAAAGAAAATAAAGAAAAAGAAAAAGACAGAGTTATCATGAATAAGTTGTGGTCTCGAAATCACTTCTGAAATGTATCTACGGGCTATACGAGGTGGATGTATGCTATAGAGGAATTAGTTAGATGTATCTTGTGGCAAGTGGCTAAGAGATAAAGGATGGAACATTTATATAAAATAAATTAAGTACCACGACTATCTGAATGACTGTTATAGGATTTTCTAAACCTTGCCTTTAAAACTTCATGCATTGAACAAAAAGGTTTCGAATTCAAAATTGCACAATTTTAAAGATTTTCTTTGTTAGCAGAATCTGTACTTGCATTTAGAAGCATTTTTGACATATTAATTAAAGTCAATTAATCAATTTTTTCAAAAGAATTTGATGTTGTTTCCCATGATCTAGAGGTTGGCCCATCGGGACAATCTGCAGGTTTGGTGGGGGCAGATGTCAGATCATCCCTTGAATTGCAATACACGAAAATTAAAATTTTCTTATAAATTGGTAAATTCTAAAACAATTAAAGATATGTTTTATATGAGCTTCTGATTCTTCTAAAATCTCTCTTAAGTATTTGCAAGTCAAAGATGATGGAAAAGTGCATTTGTGCTAAAACCTTGTTGAGATACAATATTTCAAACCTTGGATACTCATTCTGCTCATGAGGTATGGAATGAAGAATTAATCAAAAGAAAGTTAATAAAACCAAAAGCTAATATGTGAATGTAGATGTGTACAATTCTATGAGTTGTTGTGGTGGTTGCATGTCAGAATGCATGACACCATGAGTAGTGTGCATGGAGTATTTGCATGTATATGTGTGTGTGAACTTAAGTCTTTATGTGCATGTGTTTGTGGCTGCTTGTGTATATATATGTATGTTATGTGTGTGAGTTTTCTAATGTCTTTTTTTTTTTTTTACAGGAAATCATTCTCTACTAAATGCTTCTTCTTCTTCTTCCCCTCCATCTCTCAGCTATGCTTCTACAATAATCCGCGTGTGCAAAGAGAGAGAGAGAGAAGAGCATATTTATTTCCTCTCCCTTTTGAGAGTTGTAGATGATAGAACATAGGTGAGCGCACAGAGAGAGAGAGAGAGAGAGAGAGAGATTTTGCACAGAGAGTAGATGAAGGTTATGGAAGATTCAGTAATTGAGGTAGCAGATATTAGGAGCGATGGTGTGAGAGAAATATCCATCCCCTCCTCCTCCAAGTTGATCTTTTGGCCACTCCAGACGATGAAGAAGCATGAATAAGGATGATGCAAAAGACAAGAGATCGTGAGGAGAGAGAGAGAGAGAGAGAGAGAGTTTCTAATGGCACAGTGTTGTTCCAGTAGAGAATCATAGAGAGAGAGAGAGAGTTTCTAATGGTGTAGTGTTGTTCAGGCAGAGAATCATAGAGAGAGAGAGAAAGAAAGAGAGAGAGAGGGAGAGAGAGAGAGAGAGAGAGATAGAGAGAGAGAGAGAGAGATAGAGAGAGAGAGATGGATGGACAAAGCTACATAATGACAAATGATTGTGTGTTCGAAATAGATGAAGAGAGAGGAAGAAACCCATTGTAGGTGTTGTGTACTTAATCACATAGAAGAGTGAAGAAGTTCTATGAGAAGAAGAGAGAAAAGGGGAGAGAGAGAGAGAAAGAGAGAAAGAGAGAGTTAAATATTTATGTATGTATGTATTTATGAATGCATGTGTATACACTTAGGATATATGTGTATACTTATATATATATATATATATATATATATATATATATATATATATATATATATATATATATATATATATATATATATATACATATATATATATATATGTGTGTGTGTGTGTGTGTGTCTGCATGTGCATGAGTGCATGCATATGAGAGAGTGTATGTTTATATGCATGTGAAGTGTATGCATGCATATAAATATGTATGCATGATCAAGTTACATGTATGCATGATGAAGTTACATGTATGCATGATGAAGTTACATGTATGCATGATGAAGTTGCATGTATGCATAATGAAGTTACATGTATGCATGATGAAGTTACATGTATCCATGATGAAGTTACATGTATGCATGATGAAGTTGCATGTATGCATGATGAAGTTGCATGTATGCATGATGAAGTTGCATGTATGCATAATTATGCATGAGAACGCATGTATGATAGTGTGTGCATGTGCATGAGTGCATGCATATGAGAGATCGTATGTTTATATGCATGAGAAGTGTATGCATGCATACAAATATGAATACAAGAGCATGCATGTGTATGTATATAGGTGATATGTGCATGTGCATGATAAGTATGATGTGAGAATGCATGTCCATGTATGTATGATGTATGCATATGAAGAGTATGCATGCATGAATGAGTATATTATAGATGCATGTTTGACATATGACGTGAATGCATGAATGCATGTTTGCATGTATGCATGTGCATCAAAGCATGCATGATAGTGATGTAAGCATGTGTGCATGAGAGATGTATGCATGTGCATGAGTGCATACATGTGTATGTATGTATGAAAATGCATGGATGTATGCATGAAGAATTGAATGAATGTGCATATACATATATGATAAGAATTGAAAGTAATTCGTAAGTGCTTTATGTTTCATACAAAGTACTTATGATTTTTTCTAATGTGTTTTTTTTTCATAGAGCATTGACAAGCATTGATGAGCTGTTGAGATCGAGAGATTAGAGTTGCATACGCACTACTTCTTCCACTTTTCCTAAATCGATTTCTTTAAGCTTAGTCTTGTATTAGAATTTTGGAGAATTATCTTTGCACTCTTACTTGTATAAGGTTATTTTGCTTAATTAGTTTACATTCATGATTAGGACCACCACGAAAAAAGATTTACTTAGTCTATGTCAAAGATTACGCAATGGTGAACCACTTGATCAATCATCAGTTTATATTTTTATGTCTATGTATTTATTTCATATGCATGTGAGTAATGAGTCTACGAATAGGAATGTTATCTCTTCATCTTTTATTTGAGTTTTTATTACCTACACCTATAGCTAAATCTACTCCATCTAAGAAAAAGTAGTTTCAAATATAGGTCCAAGAATATCCAGAGGTGTACCACTTGATTAATCATCATTTACACTTTTATTTCTATGTATTTATTACCTATGTCTGGCAATGAGCAATTTAATATAGAAATAGAAGAAGACGAATTCATAAAAGATTGCATTACTAGTGAAAGTCATATGATTATGGTATGTCTAGGTATCAAGCTACACAGCCGTATGGTCATAGTAATACTTCTTTAAACTTGAACACATCTCTTGACCTAAGTGACACTGAGTAAACATTCTGCCATAAAGTTAAATAGTTAAATAGGTTTATCATAGATATTCTACAGCATAGGCCATTAGAATTTAGATAAACACTTCTCACAGCACTGAATCGTGTCTTACATCTTAAAGCACATTAATAAATACCCCGCATGTAGTCACACGATAAGACCTATCACAAAGCTAGAACTGATCCACCCGGTGGTCTTCATTTCACACCAACATTTTATTTAGGTATATGTGTATGCATATGTATGTGTGTATGTGTGTATGCATGTGTGTATGTGTGTATATGCATGTATGTATATGTGTGTGTATGTATATGTATGTATGTATATGTGTGTGTATGTGTATGTAGGTGTGTATGTGAGTGTATGTATGTGTGTATATGTGTATGTGGGTGTGTGTGTGTATGCATGTATGTATGCATATGCATGTGCTAATGTGTGTTGTGTATGCATGTGTGTGTATGTATGCATGTGAGTGTATGTATGCATGTGAGTGTATGTGTGTGTGTGTCTATGTGTGTGTATGTATGTGTAAGTATCTAGATATGTATGTGTATATGTATATGTGTGTCTATGTGTGTGTATGTATGTGTAAGTATATATGTGTGTATGTGTATGTGTGGGTGTATGTGTGTGTTTGTATGTGTAAGTATCTATATGTGTATGTGTATGTATGCATGTAAGTGTATGTATGCATGTAAGTGTATGTATGCATGTAAGTGTATGTATGCATGTGAGTGTATGTGTGTGTATGTATGTGTAAGTATATGTATGTGTATGCGTATATATGTATGTGTGTGTATTCATACGTATGTATGTGCTTGTGTGTATGTATGTGAACATATGCATATGAGTATGTATGTATACATATGCATGTGTGTGTATGAATGCATGTATGCATGCACATGTGTGTTATGTATGCACATGTGTGTATCTATGCACATGTGTGTATGTATGCACATGTGTGTATGTATGCACATGTGTATATCTATCTATTTATGTGTGTGTGTGTGTATATATGTGTGTATATGCATGTGTATGCATGTGTTTGTGTGTGTGTATGCATGTGTTTGTATAGTGTGTTTGTGTGTGTATATGTGAATATGCATGTATGCATGTGTGTATGTACATGAATGTGTGTATATGCATGTGTCTATGTATGTATGCATATGCATGTGTATGCATGATTGTGTATGTATGCATGTGTGTGTATGTATGCATGTGAGTGTATGTGTTTATGTATATGTGCAAGTATCTATACATACAAACAAACTTAGATACATATAGGCTTACGATTATTCTATGGCATCCATGCCCTTTTGGTTTATGGCTTGAGTTCCTTTTTCTTTATGTCATGATTACCTTTATATTTTAGACATGTGATCAAATCAGCTATATAATACCATCGGAGATTTCACAAAGCAGCCATACAACATAGAAGCAATCAGAATCAACCTATTCAAGTAATTTTGAATTGATACTTCCTCTGGATTTAGACGACACGAGTAGTATGAAGCAACAGCATCAACAACAACAACAACAGCAGGTCATACCGCCATGATCGATGCCTCCCAGAGTCACATATACTAAATTTGGTGGATTTCTAGGTGATGATCTTGATGCTCATGTTCGTACTTTTGAAATTAATTATGTTGTATTAAACTATCCAGCAGATCCGACATATAAGGCTATAGTGCTTCAGTCCACCCTTGTTAATGCTGCTCGTTGATTAACCGAATATGAGATTAATCATTTCGATCAATACAATGATGTTAAGAATGCCTTCTTACAATGTTTTCGATTAAAGAAAAATGCAGTTGAAATCTTTGATTACTTACAAAACAATAGACAAAAACCACATTAGAGTGTGCAAGAGTATGCAACTTTATTCTGCACTCATCTACGGCAACTGCCTCCAGCGCATGCTAATCTACCGGATGATGTGATTACTCAATGGTTTATTAATGGACTAAACCCCCAACTCAAACAAGTTATGATTATTTGATGTGTGAGCGGTATGACCTTGGATGCAATCATTGCCATGGCATTACAATTGGAACATAAGGTTGGTGGTTTTATCAAAGATCTCGATTGGTTAAAAGCCTCCAAGAGTATGAACGATGATTCATTGAAGCAAGTATATTGCACTAAATGTAAGAACCCGGGGCATACTACTTCAGCTTGTGCACTAAATCAAATGTACTGTGCTATGGCGAGTCATTCTATCAAAAGTTATCCATATAATGCAAAAATATAGACTAGACCGATTGTAAATGTCATAATACAGGAGCAGAGACAACCGTCTGCCCACTACATACCACTGCATTTGAGAAATACATCTTATCAAACTTACAAGAATTATAGAGGACCACGACCAAACAATTTTGGATAGCCTCGTTGGAATTCGGGACAATCGGGTCAAAGTGCATCTCTTCCACCACCAAGATGCCATTTTTTTGGAGAAATTGGACATATTTGCAGATATTGTAAGGAAGCATTTGAATATGATAAGCGAAGAAAAGAACGACACCATCCAATGGCAAATATGGTATACATCTCAACGGTAGATACACAAGCAGCAGCAGTTCAAACACGGTCCGGTAAGAAGTTGCACCTAGCTCCTGAGATTTTTGAACTGGGAATTCGAGAACATTTACTAAAGCAAGCACGTGGGAAAGTCAAGAACCAACTATCTATCCCAATCCGGTACCAGTGGTCTAGCAGAAAATACAGAATACCCCACTGAAAGAGACAGACCCGGTCCAATTATCATCGGAGGACACACTGTACTTGATATATGGTACACAGAATTTTGATTCTATGTGGAATATTTTATCAAAAGCATCTATTACGATCCCATTGGGGCAACTTTTATCATTGGTCCCTGGTATCCGATAATAATTTTAGCAACAAATTAGTCGAGGATCTTTGTGCACACCTTCTACAGCAACCATTAGCTTGGAAATTGATTCTATGGTGGATCATGTTGTTCCTTTAATTACGGTATGGTATAAAAACCACAAAATTTCACAAGTATTAATTGACGGAGGTTGAGGGGTTAATATTGTTATATCCACACTCTGTAAGAAGTTAGGATGGATGCAGATTGAACCCGTCTAGTTCTTTGTAAGAATGGTTGATCAATCTCGGGTACATCCAGTGGGTTTGGTGCGTGATATACCCATTACCCTATACGGGGTAGTGTTCAAAATGACTTTTGTTGTCTTGGAATTACCCAAATCTAGCTTGGATTACAACTTATTATTCAGACGGCCCTGGTTGAAGCAAACAAAAATGTTACGGGATTGGTCTGCACATGAACTTATTTTTGAAAGCAATCATCGGAAATATGTTGTACCCTTGGATGATATGGGGCCTTGTGACTTTCATGCATGACCTTACGTGGCAGAACCCGTGCATATGTTGGATGGTATTTCGAATGATGAAGAAGAAGCTTTTTTGAATGCTAACCAAGATTTGTTAGCACTGGGTACAATTGATTTGCAAGCCATAATGGATAATTGGACTCCGGCCGCTTGTACGGTAGTCCCTCTCACCAAAGAAGTGGAACCAATTGCGGATCAGGTTTTGGATGCCACTGATCTTCAACACTTAATCCCCCCACCTAAGGATATCTCCATGCCTTGACAGTTTTATGTATCGAAAGATCAACTAATCACTTGCAATTTGGGTGACGAGGTTTGCCCGCACCAGATCAAGATTAAGGCCACATTACCTGAACACTTTCAAGACGATTTACTATAGTTGCTGAAGGAATTTTTTGATGTATTTGATTAGGACTATCGCGATATGAAGGGATTGGAAACTCGCATCTACCAACATCATGTGATGCTGAAACCGGATGCTTGACCAATTAAACAACAGAGTTACTAGATGAATCCCAGTTATGTTGCGCAAGTGAAAGCTGAACTGGATTGGCTGTTGAAAGTAGGTTTCATTGTTTCCATTGAGCATGCCGAACGGATTTCTCCTATTGTCATTGTCCCAAAGAAAAACAAGCAACTACGAATTTGTGTGGATTACCAGAAACTGAATACGGCGACAGTACCTGATCCCTTTCCACTCCCTTTCTTGGATAGTATGCTAGATGATGTTGCGGGACGAGAAATGTACTCTTTTTTGGATGGTTATAGTGGCTATAATCAGGTAAAATGGCTAAAATGGATATTCCCAAGACCGAGTTTATTACAAATTGGGGAGTATATGCTTGTACGGTGATGTGGTTTGGTTTACGCAATGCTCCAAGCATGTTTCAGTGATGCATGCAGGAAATCTTTTCTCCCTACTTAACTACGTTTATGTGGGTGTACCTGGACGATTTCTCATTATCTGGTGATACATCCACTCACCTTTACCACCTCAAATGTTGTTTTTCCAAGTGTCGAGAGTTCTGTCTTTGTTTAAATCCTAACAAATCCATCTTTTCAATTTCTTGTGGCACGCTACTCGGTCATGTTAATTTCACAACAGGGAATTCAAGTGTACCTTGATAAATTTTGTGCGGTGTTGAATGCACCCCCCTCATGTACCAAAGGAAGTTATGTGATTCCTTGGTCAAATATGGTGGCATGGTCGACATCTCCGGTGGCTCTCTCATGTGGCTATACCGCTTAATCATTTGATTACCAGTAACCCTTGATAGTTTGTGTGGACGTAGGAATGTTAATTGGCTTTTGAGCGATTGAAAACTCTCCTTACATAGGCTCCTATTTTACAAGCTCCTAATTGGAAACTTCCTTTCCATGTCTTCATGGATGCTTTTGATACTGCAATCGGCAGTGTATTTATGCAGCAACATGAAAAGTGATTTCATCCAGTTTATTATGCAAGTCGATGACTAGCAACTGCTGAACATAATTATTCTGTTACTGAACAAGAATGCCTTGGTCTAGTATATTCAGTGAAAAATTTCCGGCAGTATCTACTAGGATGCAAATTTACCTTCCATGAGGATCATGTGGCCTTTGTTTATCCTGTACGACAACAACATTTAGGTGGCCGATTAGCTCGATGGATGTTGCTACTTCAAGAATTTGATTATGATGTTGTGCATCACCTTAGATCAGCACATGCTCTCGCAGATTTCCTTTCTTGACTGGATTCCGGTGAGCCTCCCCATGGCATTGATAATGGCACTCCGGCCATCTATGTGACCGACTCATTTTAGCATGACTCGTAGGTGTTACTTGTCTCACATTTGTATTATGACACCCTCATGATTTTTCTAACCAGCGGATGTCCTCCAAATACTATTTCAACGTCAGCTCACCATAAATTGGCTATGTATAGTCACAAATTTTGCATCATTGTGGGTCAATGTATTATATGGATCCATCTGGCATGCTTTTACGATATATTACACCACATGAAGTTTCTTCAGTAATCGCAATGGCTCATTCTACTCCTTCCAGTGGGCATTTTTCGGTAGACCTTACATACCAAAAAATTCTACATAGTGGATTATGGTGGCCCACAATGCATCGTGATATTGTTGCTTATATTCAACAGTGTGATGCCTTCCAACGTACTGGATAACCCTTACACCGGCACCATTTTCCGCTTCAGCCGGTCCTTCTCCTTGAGCCCTTCCAAAAGTGGGGATTGGATTTCATTGGTCCTATTACGCCTCCTCCTATTATTACAAATCATCGTTATATCCTTACATGTATTGATTATGCTACTCGTTGGGCCAAAGCTTGGGCATTATGGTCAGCAACTGCTCTGGTGGTCGCTAAATGTTTACATCGTGATGTTTTTCCTCGTTATGGGCTCCCTTTGGAGATTGTTTCTGATCAAGGCACTCATTTTGCTAATACATTAATGCAAGTTTTAACTTGAACCTTCAGTATTGTCCATAAATTCACGTCCCCTTATTATCCTTGAGTGAATGGATTGGAAAAAAGTACTAATAAAACCCTTCTTAATCTGCTGAAGAAACTTGTTCAGGAGTGCTCAGAAAGATGGGATCAATTTCTTCCTTTGATCTTATGGGCTTACCGAACCACCTATAAAGTTCCTACCGAAAGTACCCCTTTTAAACTGGCATATGGTCTTGAAGCAATTGCACCTATGGAATTGGTTGTTCCCAGCTTACGGGTGGCATTGGAGCACAAGTTATTACCCAAAGAGTCTTTCCCTTTCCAGCTGGATGTTTTACGACCTTTGGATGAGCAACATCTGGAAAGCTTTTTGGTTCTTCAGGAAGTTCAATTGTGGAAAGCTAAAACCCATGATCGGTTCCTCCGAACCCTTGTCTTTACAGTAGGGAAATTGGTTCTCTTTTACAACACAAAGTCTAATCGATCGGTAGGAAAGTTCAAGCTTCATTGGTTCGGTCCCTACCACATTGCAGAACAGATTTGTTCGGCTACTTTTTGATTATCTACATTGACTGGCACGCTACTCCCTAAACCCATCAATGCAAATTAACTCTATCCTACTGCATGTCATCCACTTCTCCCTAACTTTGTGTATGTTTTATTTACCTTCATTAGGATCACGTTTGTTTCGGTATCTTTGACCCACTGTCTATGCTACGCGTTTTCTGGTTGACCATCCCACCGTAATCCTCTCGTTTTTTATTGATTACCAATGTTCAGGCCCCATCCTCCATGATTTGAAATTCCTTAATGAGCTTTAATATTCATGATCCATGCATGTTTCCCTCCACTTTTGATGATCTATACCCATGATTCCACCCTGCATTTTCTACTTAACCAATGTCCTCGTACTCTTTTTCTTTATTTTGTTACTTGCGCTCCGTTCATTGTTGTTGACAGTCAAGCTTAAGGACAAAGCATGGAAGCGCATCAAGGAACTCGACACACAAGAAGAAGGAGCATGTAGGGAGCTCCAAGAAGCACATGTCAAATTTTTAGAACAAATCCCTATAAAAATAGTGATTTTTATAACTAAAAACCATTGTAAATACCATTTTCCATTTTTGTAACTCCATTTTTTCAAGCCAAGGAGTCCTTGAGCTTGAGGAGTATTAGAAGTATCATCCTACCAGATTTCATAATTTTTGGACTCCGTTTGAGCCCTCAAATAAGCCCTGGAACCTTATTTTTAACTAGGCCGGACACTAGGTCTGGACAGGGCCAAAACCACTCAAAAAACTATAAAAAGGGTTGGAGAGCTCATTTTAGGGCTTAGTTGGTTGTAGATATCAGCTTTGTAAGAGAGTTCTTTTGTAATCGAAGCTTTCATTGTTCCACTCTTTGCTCTTATCTTGCGCGTGTGTGTGTATGTGTGTGCATGCTTGTGTGCTTTCACTCACGCACTTGTGCCATCACTTGCTCACAGTCTTCATACTAGTCCTCACGTCTCCGCGGATTGACATTTATGAGGTGAAGCTCCTCATGTTGGTACTTACCATTGTGCTAGAGTGACACCAAATTTGGCGCCGTTGTCGGGGAGAGAGCTTGGAGGACAAGCGTGTGACGGTAAGACGTAGAGTAGCGATGTTGGAAGGTAAAAAAATCACCAATTTCAGTTCAGTTTTTTATTTTTTTTCTCCATCTTCATCTTCATCATCATCACCATCTTCTTCCAGCTTCATCTTCTCTGATTTTTATCATTTTTTGACCATACATTCACTTCAATTTCACTTGTGGTTCGGAGAAAGAAGCTTAGAGGGGGGCAGAATTGAACCGCTGAAGAAATAGTACCAAAATACCCAAAAAAAGATGAAGTGATCAATTTCGAACGTGCCACAACTTGCGCCAAATGTCGTGAGTATGATATCGTGGGTTTGAAGAGAAATTTTGCATCTACAGACATATGGGAGTGAAAAGGAGGACACGAGGTACTCATATTTGCAAAAATTTTTGAATTTGGACTCCAAAAAATCTAGGTGTCATGATTTCCATTGGTTGAGTGTCGTGACATTTAGGTGTTGTGATTTCCTGCAATTGAGTGTCGCGATATTTACCCTTGTCGAATATCGTGTTTGTCTCGTGACATTTGAAAAGTGTCGAGTAGCGTGGTTGCATCGCGACATTCAACAACTATCGAATATCGTGTTGACATTCAACAAGTGTCGAATATCGTGTTTGTCTCGTGACATTCAACAAGTGTCGAGTATCGTGGTTGCATTGCGACATTCAACAAGTGTCAAATATTGTGTTTGTCTTGTGACATTTGACAAGTGTCGAGTATCATGCTTGCATCGTGACATTCAACAAGTGTCAACTATCGTGTTTGTCTCGTGACATTTGACAAGTGTCGAGTATCATGGTTGCATCGCGACATTCAACAAGTGTCAAATATTGTGTTTGTCTCGCGACATTTGACGAGTGTCGAGTATCATGGTTGCATCACGACATTCAACAAGTGTTGAATATCGTGATTGTCTCGCGACATTCAACAAGTGTCCAATATCGTGATTGTTTCATGACATTCAACAAGTGCCGGATACCATGGAGATCAAGTGTCACAACATCTATCGAGTGTTGTGTGTCATGATCCGACTTTCTCATACAAAATCCGTTTGCTGTGATTTTGGGTTTGTTGGAAAGCTCGTGGGGAGTACTACCAAAATTTCCACTAGTTATAGTAAAACTAATACGTGGATTATTAGATATAGTATTTTGAAGTTGACCCTCAGGTTGGACTAGGAAGCAAGGGGTTCCAGAAGATCTTGAGCAATACAAAGGACAATCTTGGACTTATAGACAAGGCTCATGAACCTAAGATCAAGTAGAAACTTAGGAAGAGATAGATAAAGTACCAAATCCTCCAAGGCTAGTGTCAACCACACAACCAAGTTGGGGATTCACAACTCAGTAGTTAGCACTACATGCTGAGTTCACGGATGAGTGAGTCAGAAATGTCATTTAACTGGGAGAGACTCTTGGCTTCTGAAGACATGCATAGTTCAGTACCTAGGGAAGGTTTTATGTCTAGAGTGGAAGGGGAATATTGGATGTCTCTTCAATACATATCCACTAACTTGCAAGGAATACCCATCTACCTCGATGGTCTACACAGATCAGTAGCAAGAATGATAAACACTACAGAATTTGAAATAATTCCAAGTCCAGCTATCAAGTATGAAGGTGGAGTTTACATGGACAAGCTGGGCCAAATCTATGTAGTAACTGAAAACCCTGATCAAATTAATGATAGAGGAGAATTAGAGGGACGAGGAACTTCCAAAAAATCTAACCAAGAAGAACTGGTGACTACCCCAAGGGGCAAGTCTGTGGTGACTCAAGTCTTGAGAGAGGATTTGATACCTCAAGATGATTACATGTTAGACATATACCTGATCCATGGGTCTGACCTCAGGAGTGCATAGATTTGGAAGACAACTTAGCTGAGGATCTCAAAACCACACAAGATCCTACCAAGTCAGAGGACACAAAGAGCAATGAAACTTCTAGTTTGAGTTATGTGGAGGAAGTGACAGAGTTAGTGGCCAAGAAATTAGGGGTACAAGGACAAAGGAACTACCAGAACTCTTCCTTGAGAGTGCCAATGTTAGGAAGTTGCACACGTTGCAGTGGAGATCATCCATCTCATGTCTACACCAGAGAAGGATTAGGGTTATCACAACCTTATCCTTACGATAGACAACCAACTCAAGAGCCTAACATGTCCTCTGGTAGTGAGCAGAAGTACATCAACTATAACACCGAAAACTATCCAATGAATAGACAGCCACGATCGATTGTACCACCCCAATATAGACCATATGGGTACCCTCCTAGAGAACAAAGCAGGGAAGTTCTTAGGTATAACCCATGTCCAGGATCACGAGGAGAAACTAAATCGTATGAACATGGAGGATATAACCAGACTCAACCTATACCAAGACAACAACCACCCCACCCCCTAGCTCCGATACAAGGGCAGAACATCGCAATACAAGTCATTTGTCTTGAGTGTGGCAAAGAATAGCTCCTGAGATATTTTCCCGGACATCCCTCTAGTGCACCAAAGGTTACACCCATTAATGTAGTAGGCCTAGTAGGGGATTCAAGTTCCAGTAGCAATAATGTGGCTCCTATACATGCAGTTACTAGGGCACAAGCCTTACAAAAAGCTAAACTAGCTGAGCAATCAGAGCCAAGTGAGTCAGGAGAGCCTAGTAAGAGAAAAACAAGAACATGGAAGGATACTAGAGAGAAAGCCAATCGTAAGTGGACCCAAAAGTTATCGGAACTAGAAGAAAGAATGAAAGATGCAAAAACAAAAATAGAATATATTGCCTCTCACAGCCCCTTGCATGTCAAAACTCCATCCACACCACCTCATCCCCACCCACCAACCACTGTAAATAAACCACAACTAGGATCTGTTCTTGCAGATCCCACCCCAGAAGACTTGGACATGATGTTCAAGGCATAACAGGCTCGACTTCAAGAAGGGCCAACACTTGCAAACCTAGAGAAGAGCTATCCTAGAGCAGATTTAGAGATTGAACGGACAAAAATGTGCATAAAAATTGTGGAACTAGCTCAAGCTATGTTGAGGCCAATCAGTTGTTCAATCAGACAAACGCTATTACATCGGGTTGGCACTTCCAGGGCTTACTAGATAAATTAGAGCAGTTGATAAATATACTGCAAGTTTCTTTACCTCCACAGGCTCCACCAATTATTGGAAGCGAAAGCTCATCACCAAAGAAAGTCTATGTTCCTGACTTCTTAGATGATGGAGAACCTCTTTCAATTCAACAACACACTCAAAAGTTCTTGCGAGAAATACAAGAAGAGAAATGGGCCAAGGAGAAGGATGTTCCCCCTCCTATTCTTGACATTGATGACCTTCACGATCAATATCCACAAGACATTCCATCTATTTATGAAGACCAAGTAGAGCAACAAGGAGAAGAAAGGTTAGAATTTGAATCCAATTCTTTACAAGAGTTGCCACAGTTCACCGGCCCCTGGGAATCTGAATCTCTCCAAATCAGAGCTCCCGCAATATTGATAAAAAATGAAGACTCGGTGATTCCAAGAAACACTGAAGTCGTGAAGAACAATAAGTTTCAGTGTCATCTCACTTTAGAAGAGCTGCTCAAAGTAAAACCTGCGTTATGGAAACATGTGGCAAATCAGGTTCCAGAACTTGATTCCAAAATACCAAAAGCAGGCTCTAAGCAGAGAGTCCTAGAGGTACCTCTAGAAAAAATAGGCGACATGTGTGAGGGTGAAGAACGTAATACTTATCTTCCAATCACCTACCAAGGTTACACAACCAAAGCAATCATAGATTAAGGTGCTGGTGTTGCTATTGCAACCACCTCCTTGTGGAAGCGATGGGGCAAGCCCACATTAAGACCAACTAGAATGAAGCTTCAGATGGATGATGGCCATGTGGAAAAACCTCTAGGATTACTCGAAGGGATAACTCTAACCACTTGTGGTGTAGAGTTTGAACATACATTTGCTATATGTGACTTTGAAAAAAATAATGTCTACAAGATGATCCTAGGAAGACCCTTCCTATGACAACTGCAAATAGTACAAGATTGGGGAACCAACTCCATATACTTGCAGCGCTTAGGGGTCACAACCAAGGTCAATTTGAAGGATTACACCTTCATAAATGTACCACCCCTACAGTGGAATCCTATCCACAAGGAGCAAGAAGATTCAATCTCTGTGCATTATAAAAGTTCATCTGATACATCTTGGATGCATGAAGATACTCATTTGTGGATGTGCAAGGTCACGAAGGAAGAGGAAAAATGCTTAAAGGTAAGAGAAAAAGGAACTTCTCAAGGAGATAGACCAGTTAGGGACCTAGCCTATACGCCGATGATCTTTCCGGATCAGGAATTTGAGCCTCATGGTTGGGCAGAAATTTTAGCCACCATGGACATTGCTATCAATGAAGAACAATGGACACCTCATTGTGATGAGGAGGGATATGATATTTCAGTATTCATGTGTCAACCCTTGCTAGAAGAAGGTGGCCCTAGTGGTTTCATAGAAGAAGAAGAGAATGATGACAAATTAGAGTCCATTCTGATGGATAGTTTCTTTATTTCATAGGAGAACTATCTAGAGGACATAGGAGTATTTACACAGAAAGAAGAAGAACCTCTCACAAGCATCAAAACAGTAAATTCAAAGGATGGAAGTGAAGGTGGTCAAAAGAAAAACAAAAGATAGGTAGTGAAACTTGAAGAGGAGGAACCATTGTTTGAAGTGCCAGAGAATTTCAAGAAATACAAAGTTGAGGATCAAAAAATCTTGATACGAATGCCTAAGAGAGAGGCCACCACAGGAGAATCATATGATAACAAAGAAAAGACCAAAAAAGGCATAGTTACCATCGAGGAGAATGAAGAGAGTGTACGCACATAGGAGATGACCTAAGTAAAGAAGAGGAAGTAGAGTTGGTAGCCTTATTGAGGGAATATAGGGACCTGTTTGCATCGCACTATAGAGACTTGAAGGGAGTAGATCCGAAGATTTGTTCCCATACGATCCCCATGATAGAAGATGCCAAACCCTCCAAATAGAAACCTTACACATATAATGACACCTATGCAACTAAAATAAAAGAAGAAATTGACAGATTGATTGAAGCCGGATTTATCTATGAGATTGAGCATACTGAATGGGTGTCCCATATTGTAATGGTGCCCAAGAAGAATGGAAAGTTGCATGTAGGCTGACATTTTGGTCCTGATTGAGTAATTAAGACTATTCTACTCTCAGGACTTTGGTGGCCCACTCTTCATATGGATGCACATACCGATGTGAAGAAATGCGACACATGCCAACGTGCCCAGTAACCCATTAGAAAGGATGAGATGCCTTTGAGGCCAATGATGGGAGGACGTGCATTTTCAAAATGGGGTATAGACTTTGTAGGTCCTATCAACCCTCCACCTAGAAACTCCCATGTAGAGTACATAATTGTAGCCATTGATTACCTTACCAAGTGGGTAGAAGTGAAAGCCACAACAAAGAATGATGTTCAAACAACGGCTAAATTTTTATTCGAGAATGTGTTCACCAGATATGGACTTCCAATAGAGTTAGTAAGTGATAGAGGAACACACTTCTTGAATGAAGTCATTGAAAATCTCCTCCAAGAGTTCTTGGTGATACATAAGAAGTCTGCCCCCTATCATCCATAAGCTAATGGACAAGCTGAGAGCACAAACAAGATCGTATGTAATGTATTCACAAAATTGGTAAATAACAAATGCTCTGATTGGGACAAACAACTTCATCATGATGTTGGGCCTACCGAGTTCCCTATAAAATAGTACTCAATGCCACCCCATTTCAGATGGTCTTTGGACAAAATGCCATGCTACCACTGGACTTCTTAATCCCAACTTTAAAAGTAGCATACGAGCATGAGTGGAATTGTGAGTTATCATCTAGGATCTTTGATCTAGAACGCTTAGGTGAGACAAGGCTACGAGCAGCTGCAAGAATCTATGCTGCAAAGAAAAGGCAAAAGGCGTACTTTGATGCACATATCAAAGATAAAGGATTGAAAGAGGGAGACCTAGTGTTGGTTTATACACTAAAGCAACATGCCCGTAAATTGGAAAAAAGAGGTTACGGAACCATGATCATTAATAGAATTTCCACTAGCGGTGCAGTTCAATTGGCCACACTAGAAGGTGATATCCTGCCAAACTATATCAGTGGTTGTCGAGTCAAGCTATATTAAGAACCTCTTATAGAGAATATGCTAATGAGACTCAACACTGTGAAGAAGCGAAAAGAAGAAGAGTTAAGGGTTAGAGAAGAAGCACAGGTAGAGGCCAGAGAACACATTAGGAGAAATAAGTTAAGATGCCTAGGCCTAGATGTCAATCTTGAGGCCCCAAGATACCACATGGCCATGTGTCAAACATCAAGTGCAATTGCTTCTCGAATAATTGATGGACGTCCCTTTGTGAACATCGCGGTAGGACAAGGGAAGAATGCAAGGATTGTGAGAGCATTGATTGACTCAGGTGCCGCAACTAGTGCGGTTAGACTTTCATACTACCAAGATATGCAATTGAACCTCAATCCCATCGAAGCTTATCTCATAGGATTGGGAGGAGTGGAAACCCATTGTCTGGGCAACTTCGAGCTTCCCATGTATCTTCAAGGTGTTCCAATGAGAGTCAAAATGCTAGTGTGTCAAGACGAAGACCTTACTGAATTTCTTGTCTTGGGTCAAGATTGGATTTTTGACCATGCAGTCAACTTAAATCTCAGAAGCCGACTTCTTCAAGTTTGGACACATGAACAATGTATTACATTAGAATTAGACAACTGCATGCTCACAGATCATGGCACCACACACTCTCTTAGTTCCTCGGAGACCAATCTTCACGAACAAGATGTTGTATGTGTCAAAAGCTCGATGATTCAGAAGGACTCAATCATGGAAGGTCAGTCACAAAGGCAAGCAAACCCTCCTTCCTTTTCGAAGAGTAAAGCATCCACAGTAGTTCAACCTCAGGGGCAAGCAAACCAGTACAAGACAACTGGTATATCAAATAGACAAAGAGCCTTCAAGAGTAAAGTAGCTCCGGGCATAAAGCAGGTCTGGGTACAAAAAGGAGAGCAACCACTAGCCGGGCCAACACAATTCCCACACAGGCAAGCCAACCATGGGAAGACAAGAACCAAGCAACCAGGACTAGCTCAACCAAAAGGTCTTCGACAAATTTGTGTATCACAAAAATTAGTTGCAGATCAGCAAGGGCGATTACATATGTGGGTTCCCAAAGCACTCTTACATGCACAAAGGCCTATGCTCTCCCACATACGAAAGGTCTCAACAAAGAATCCAAGGAGAGAAAAGGGTAAGAACCAACTACCGAGACCAAAAGACAATAAACTCGCCTCTTTGGCAAAAATAAGCAGGCAATCATCAAGGATATGGATTTGGAAGCCAAAAGCACGAGCAGCATCCACAGAAACAAAGAGCCAACCACACTAGATACCAAAGTTCAGAAAGCATCCAAAGATGAAGAGGCCAGAGGTGATCTCTATAAGGCCAACTACTATTCTTAAATGAATTCCTATAGGGAGTATTACATCATTTCAAGATCCAATCGCCACCTCCAAACAAGATTGGATCAAGTCTGCAAGTAACATCAAAAGCCTCGACCAGCAAAAACCATGTGCCTTTTGCATAACCTTGTCTTTTGCACCATTCAGGTCATGCATTTCCAAAGTGTGCATCAATATAGGCCCACATTACACGGCCGTGCATAGACACAATTTAGAATCCCAAGCACATGCGACACATCTGACATATGTAAAATCTTTTATTGATGCTAACACCTTTCTATAAAAAAATAAAAAAATAAAAAAAGGAAAAAAAAGAAAAAAAACAAAAAAGAGAGGAAGCAGAAAAGACAAAGAGAGGAGACATGACCATGCGCTTGAAGAATCTCCTCAGTGAGCCATCAGCAAGGACATCCATCAACAAGCAAGACAAGACAATGGTCAATGAACATGATGGGAGTACCACACAATGAGTGAAGATCCATGGACCCTTCACCATGGTAAGAGTTGCCTATTGTAATAACACTATAACCATGGTAGATTAGGAAGCATCTTCACTAGCATACCCTTGAGCACTTAGCTCAAGACCAAACTTCTTGCACCATAATTCTTCCAATGCATTTCCCAAGTATGCATGCATAGGGCTACATTACAAGGTAGTGTACAAGGCACATTCTTCTTCCAACCCATGCACTAATGCACTTAACCATCAGTCATTATGGGTCAAAGGTACTTAGCATCCTACTATGAAACTCATGTTCAAAAGCTCTAAAGGACATTAAGAGTATAACATCAATACCTGCAAAGCAATTCACAGTCGACAGCTGCTCAAAATCCACATTGACAACCTCTTTGGAGCTCACAACTACGACATCCGGCTACCATAGGAAGAAGTACATACAACAGGACCAGAACTTGCATAGGCTAGCAGTGCCAAAATGAAGATTGAGACAACCAACCAAGCTATATTTGGAAGATGGACCACTCTTATTGGTACATGATGGACTACATGGAACAACCACTACAACAAGGGTCTGTCAGGGACGACAGACTCGAGAGGGGGGAGGGGAGTGTTGACACTCAAGCTTAAGGACAAAGCATGGAAGTGCATCAAGGAAGTGGACACACAAGAAGAAGGAGCATGTAGGGAGCTCCAAGAAGCACATGTCAAATTTTTAGAAGAAATCCCCATAAAAATAGTGATTTTTATCACTAAAAACCATTATAAATACCATTTTCCATTTTTCTAACTCCATTTTGTTCAAGCCAAGGAGTCCTTGAGCTTGAGGAGTATTAGAAGTATCATCCTACGAGTTTTCATAATTTTTAGACTCCATTTGAGCTCCCAAATAAGCCCTAGAACCTAATTTTTAACTAGGCCAGACACTAGGTCTGGACAGGGCCAAAACCACTCAAAAAACTATAAAAAGGGCTAGAGAGCTCATTTTAAGGGTTAGCTAGTTCTAGATTTCAGCTTTGTAAGAGAGTTCTTTTGTAATCAAAGCTTTCCATTGTTCCACTCTTTGCTCTTACCTTGTGCGCGTGTGTGTGTATGTGTGTGCATGCTTGTGTGCTTTCACTCACGCACTTGTGTCATCACTTGCTCATAGTCTTCATACTAGTCCTCATGTCTCCGCGGATTGACATCTATGAGGTGAAGCTCCTCATGTTGGTACTTACCATTGTGCTATAGTGACAATTGTGCATTCTGTATTTTGTGCATTCTACTTACCTATTGTGCCATGGAAGCTCTTGCCAACATCACCACATTCCATGTTGGCCTTTCCCTCGACCTGCTGGAGTTTCTTGGTCCTCGCGGTTTGGTAGCGTTCATCGAGTTGCCTTGGCATTCAGTAGAATGTCATCCTTACCTCGCCCTAGTGATTGAAGCCATCGCATATATCGCCCCGACAGAATCTTGTTGGCCTCTTACTTGCCTTAACCTATGCACAGTGGTTACCCTTAACACTGTGGCTGAGATGTTTCATCTGCCACACGAAGGTCGTACTGAAGTTCCCCTTCTCCCATTGGCAATGATGAAGCAGCTCTTTCCTCGACATTCCTCCAATGAATTCACCATCCTGTGCTGACTGGAGCCTAAATGTGCCGCATTGCAATTTTTGGTGACCACCCTTAACCTCCAAAAACAAACTTACAGTATATCTCGACCCTTTTATTCTTTGATCGATGTTGTTGCCCGTGAACCTATCAATTGGGCATTATTCTTTTTTTGGCACATCCATCGTGAATGCCAAACCATTATGTGTCAGTTATCCAAAGGTGAATGCCCTCGCACCCATCTACCTCACCTTCTGTCGTTCCTCCTCCCAGTCATGAACCTATCAATTGGGCATTATTCTTTTTTTGGCGCATCCATCGTGAATGCCCAACCATTATGTGTGAGTTATCCAAAGATGAATGCCCTCACACCCGTCTACCTCACCTTCTGTCCTTCCTCCTCCCAATCGTGAATCCTATTTCAAGCCTTCCGACGGGTAATCTATTGTTGCACGAGGAATTTGAGCAGGTGATGGGATGTGATGATGATAAAGAAGACCTTTTCCAATTTTTTCGGGAGAAATGCAGGAAGGTCAGCCCTTCTCAAAGTACAATTCATGCATCCACCAGTAAGGTAATCCTTCAGGATGCAGCTTCATCCCTGTGTGCGTCTTCCGCCCCACCCTCACCTAAGGAAAAAATCATTGAAGACATTGTTATAGAAGATGGTCACCACATCGTAATGGCAGACAAGCAACAGGAGGTCATCATGGACACAGCACCAAAGGATACAGTTTTTGACATCACCCATCAAACTA
The DNA here is from genome assembly GCA_020310875.1 of Ceratopteris richardii. Lineage (NCBI taxonomy): Eukaryota > Viridiplantae > Streptophyta > Polypodiopsida > Polypodiales > Pteridaceae > Ceratopteris > Ceratopteris richardii. The sequence goes on from CM035420.1 coordinate 17,638,414, forward strand.
CGCAAGAAGTGATAGTTGAATCCCTCATACACCATGAAGCCCAGACGGACAAGGGTGATTCCACTGTGCCTCCATCTCCCCCAAAGTCAATGCCTGACAGTAACACTACAGAAAATCCAGTAAACCCTCCTCCTTCACCTTCTCGGGCACCCTTACTCTCCAGTTCCTCGATACGCCCTTCTTCCCCTCCTCACTCGATTGTAGTATTCTCCCCCTTCCTCTTCTGCTATAATTTCTATAAAACCTTCTCTCCTATTATCAAATTTTTTAGTACCGGATGTGTTTTTGCAATTGGCCCAGATTGGTGACTTCCTTATTCATTTATCCAAGCAACTCCCCGCTCAGTTGAATGATGCTCAATAGTCCTTGTGAACTGAATATCAATCAAAGGTTGATGTGTTAGAGGTAGATATTGCTCCGTTGCAGGAAGAGATTTTGGCAGCTAGAGCAAATGAATGTTTATTAGAGGAACAAGTTAAAGCTAAGGATGGTGTTATCACAGCTAAAGACATCAAAATCGCTCTTCTCAAGCAGGTGCTAATTGACAAAGATGATGCTATAATAGCTCTTGATTGTGAGTTGCTCGCACCAGATTTGCAGAAATCGAACAGGCCTATAAGGTACTAACTGACAAAGCATTACAAGGTGAAACAGAACTTAAGCAGGTTAGAGAAGAATCGTTCCAAAAAGATCAAGTGCTCGATGAAGAAATTGGTCGCACTATTAAGTTAAAGAAAGATATTGAAGCTATTCAAAAGGAGGGCCAAGACTTCTTTAGGACAATGCAGTTTCAACATAGGAGTTGGACCGCCACGAAAAGCAACTTGGTATTCAAACAACAGGAACGACTGTCATGAATTGATGAAGAGATTGTTGATGCCAAGTTACGCAGAGATACAGCTATAGCCAATGACATCTATCTACAAGAAGCTTTCTTGCAGAACCAAAGTAAACTTTTGTTGTCTCAAGTCATTGCTTCCAGTTCGGTGCACACAAATGCTCATCTGGTAGAACCACACGTTCTCCAGGAGATGTTAGAGTCACTGAAGCAAAAAATTTTGTGCACTTTTAAAATAGCTTGTGCTATGTATATTCAAGGCATTTCGATGATTCTTAGCTATTTTTTTGTAATTAACCAATTCTGGGTTCGACTCCACCGTGCGTGCCAATGTTAGGCCGTTGGAATGTAATTGCAATTATTGGGAAAATGTAATTGGAAAGGACGCACATCAATAGGATATAGCGTAACACTTGTAACTTTTGATAATGAAAAAGTGCAGAAGCAGATGCACAGGGGATCAAGATGCCGGACTGTGGGTTTGTATGGTGTGCCTGTGGGTCGCTTAGTGCAAGTTTTAGTGTCTCGAGTTCTTACTGTTCTGAGTATTAAGTTATTTTGATGATCTTGTCTATGTAATACTTTGTTAATGAGTATATAATTTTAATTGTGGTCGCACGTAAATTGTCGGTGGAGAATCAGTGTTATTTTGCATAATTGCATATCATAACTTTATCACGTTGATGTAGTCCATATACTGTTAGGAAGTCTGGTGATGAAATTGTTAATTACAAGTTTGTTGATGTATAATCAGAGTAAAGTGATGAGTAACGCTATGTCGTGAATGTTTTCTCTGGGAAAATAATCATAGGGCCTCTGTAATACAGACCCCTAACCATCCCAAGAACCCTATAATTGATTTATTCCTGATAGCCGTTAACAAGGGTGTTAGTATAGAAAGAAGAAAATGCTAGATAGGAATGTAAGAGATGAAATAGGTGCATAAGAGATGTTGGATGATTGTTAGCTTGAGTGCCAATTGATGCAGAAGGTAGTCGCCTTGTTGGAAGGTGGGAGGTGGTCGCATTAGTTGGAGTTGGGAAGAAGGTGGTCACCTAGTTGAAAGGTGGGAGGTGGTCACCTTAGTTGGAGTTGGGAAGGTGGTCACCTTAGTTGGAGTTGGGAAGGTGGTTGCCTTAGTTGGAGTTAGGAATGTGGTCGGCTTAGTTGGAGTTGGAGGTGGTTGCCAAGCTAGAAGACTGGAGAAGGATGTAGACTTGGTCGCCTATTGGCTCTAAGAGGGAGGAATGGATGGTGGAGAAGGATGGACGGGTCGCCCATGAAGCTTAAGGGATGGTGGTCGCCTAAGATGGGTTTTCACTCAGAGAGAAGGAGCTAGATAAGGAATGGTGGTCGCCCAAGATGGGTTGTTACTTAGAGAGGAGTGAATTGTTACCTAGAGAGGAAGTGAGGATGGAAGGTAGTGTTTAGCGAGGGTGATTTCCATATGTTTGAAGGTGGTCACCTGTTGATATATTTAGGTAGTGATGTGTGTGAACACTCTAGGACCACCGAGGCACTTTTTTCCCTCTTTAGAAGGTTTCTTCCCCCGTCTTGTATATATACTTATTGCCCTAACAAGCTACTTATCTTTGTACATTCTAGTTCTCCAAGCTTCTTCTTCTTCCTTGTGTTGTTTGTATGCTTCCGCAGACGTCAAACTCTAATAATTGGTATCAGAGCAAGTCACCGCTTCATCTAAGTCATTGTCTACACCTCTCCGATTGCAGTCTCAAAATCGCACAAAATTTGGTAAGCATGCTGAAGGTGTTTTAGAGATCAAAACTGCTTCGTTTTGTGGTGCCAAAATCGCGATTTGAGCTCGTTTTGGTCTCCGAATGCACTATTGCAATGCTTGTGCAGGCTATTTTGTCTTTTTGTGCCAAAGATATTTACCAGTTTTGATTTGCCAGTATAAGCGTCTCAAAGTCTGTTACACTTCTAGCAGAACTTGTTTGGTTAGTTTTGTTCAATTTTTTCAGATACAACCATTTTTCTCCATTAAGGTATTTTAGTCAGTGGCCATGGCTGAAACTAGTGATCTATTTTGTATGTTGGCTATTGAGGATAAGTTGGATGGTACGAATTACCCATTGTGGGCTTATAGGATGCATCATATATGGTTGCAAAAGGGCTACGAAATATTGTGCAAGGTGTTGAAAGACATCCTGTTACACCTGCGAATACAGATATTGCAGATACAGGTGATGGAGCTGATGGAGATGGTACCGAAGATGATGCAGATTCCTATTCATGTTGTTTCTGTTGCACCTACTGCAAAGCAAATTTGTTGGGATAGCAGAGATACTCAGGCACATGCAATGATAGCTTTGTCTGTCAAACGTGCCATTATTCCTCATATTCGCTCTTGCATAATAGCTAAGGATGCTTGGGATACACTTACCACATTGTACCTGGCTAGGAATGAGGCTCGTGTTGCTTACCTCCGAAAACAATCGGAGAGTGAGCACATGAATGAAGGTGATTCTATGGACAATTTTCTCATAAAAATCAAGGATTTGAAAGAACAGTTGATTTCTACTGATGAAGTTATACCAGATAGCTCACTTGTGCAGGCCGTTCTGAATGGTCTTCTTGACTCATATCAGAGTTTTGCTTCTATTCTTTGTTTGATGATGAAAGGCAATCCAAATGCCTTGTCATTTGAGGAGTTATTATCTCTTTTGTTGCAGAAAGATCAGTCAAGGCAAAACAAGTCCATCATGCGTGTTGCAGATCAAGCTTTCCTGGCTACTTAGAAGGGCAAAGGTAAATGGAGCTCTTCTGCTAGTAAGTAGAAATCTGCAAATGCTCCACATTCGAAGAAGGAGGACAAAGATGAGAAGAAATTAGAAAAACAAAAATTGTTTTGCAAATACTTTAAAGTAAATGATTATTAGGCCGAAATGGTTGTTGCACAGGCCTCTACGCCAAAAACAGAGTCTGCTAATCTTGTGCAGGATGAAGAATGGGTGTTTACTATTGTTTACAATTTTGACCCATCTTCTCATGAGCAATGCATGTCTCTAGTAGACTCAGATGTTTGGTACTTTGATAGTGGGGCGACCAAACATATTACCTCGCAGCGCAGCTTCTTCTCTTCACTCGAGCTTGCACCTATAGGGAATACTGTTACATGCGCCAAAAAATCCTCTTATCCTATTATGGGACTTGGTAAGATCATTTTGACTACTGTTGATGGTAGTTCTTTCACTTTGTCAAATGCTTTATTTGTGCCAGGGATCAAGAAAAATCTGTTATCAATTTTTGTATTAGCCAACATTGGCTTGGTTGTGCAATTTGTTGATGACAGATGTATAGTTCATGATCTATCAAATGGTGACATCATTATTGATTCTAGCATTTTATGTCATGGGTTGTATAATCTCATAGACTATGAAAGATTGTAAATGATTTGGCATGTGTAGTACATGATTCTCACGCTATGTTAGATGCAAAGCTTTGGCATGCATGCTTTGGTCATCTGAGTTTTGCTAGTTTGCTTCACCTGCAGAAATCTGAAATGGTGTCCTCTTTGCCCAAACTTGAGGCACCTAGAAAACATGTGTGTGAAGGTTTTATGTTGGGCAATGTGCAGCATTCTTCCTTTCCAAAAGATGGTTCAGTTCGGGCTACTCAGAAATTGCAACTTGTACATATTCATGTCTGTGGTCCTATGCAGACACCTTCTTTTGGGAACTATCTTTACTTCGAGACGTTCATCGATGATTTTTCCAAGCATGCATAGGTATATCCATTGAAGGCAAAGTCCGAAGTGTTTATGTGCTTCAAACAGTTTCTGGTTTTGGCTGAAAATCTGTGAGCATGTAAATGGGCACCCTCCATTCAGATCGAGGGAGGGAATATATGTCTTTTGACTTCAATGCATTTCTGGCTGAATGTGGGATAAAACATCCGTTTACAATGCCATATACACCTCAACAGAATGGGATTGTTGAACGGAAGAATAGGTCACTCATGGAGATGGTGAAGTGTATGGTCAAGAGTCAGGCTTTACCACATAGTTTCTGGGTTGAGGTTGTCATGTGTGCATCATATGTACTTAACAAGTGTCCCAAAGCATTGCAGTCTATCACTCCATATGAGGCTTGGCATAGTCGCAAGCCATCTGTTGCTCATTTGCATGTTTTTGGTTGTTTGGCATATGCATTATTGCATGAACATCATAGAAAATTGGATGATAAAGCAGTAACATGTATTTTTGTTGGGTATAGTTCTGAAAGCAAAGGCTATCATCTGTATCATCCATAGACTAAACGCATTCTAGTTAGCCATGATTTTGTTTTGGTGGAAGATGCTATTCAGCCCTTACTTTCATGCACTAAGGAGACATTTGTTAGCTCCAAAGACATGTATGATACTTTGCTTCCTCTTTTTACAGGTGGACAGTCTAGTGCTAGTCCTAATGAGGCAACTTCTCAACCTTTGCAGGTTTCATGTGATGATGCAGATCATTCCATTTCTGATGCAGATTTACATGATGCACTTGTTGATGAGAGAGTTGATATTGAGCACGCAAAAACTATGCCAAAATGGTTGGTGAAGACTTTGTGTGACAGCAAATTAGATGCACCTCTGTCATATCGTAGTTGTTCAAGCTCTCATAGTGCCTCTTTTGCATCAAATTGCTATGCTATGGCTGCCTTTACTCTCTGTGATGAGACTGAGCCTATTTTCTTTGATGAAGCACAAAATTTAGAACATTGGATGGTTGCAATGCAATCTGAATATAATGCTCTCATGAAAAATGGTACATTGTCTTTATGTGACTTGCCTTCTGGCAAGAAGGCCATTGGCACTAAGTGGGTATACAAGCTGAAGCATAAACTTGATGGAACATCTGACAGGTATAAGGATAGGCTTGTTGCAAAAGGTTATGTGCAGGAAAGAGGCATTGATTTTGATGAAACCTTTGCTCCTACTTTTCGAATGACTACCGTTTGTAGCATCTGTGCACTTGCAGCTCATCATGGTTGGAATGTACATCAGTTGGACATTTAAATAGCATTTTTGAATGTGACTTGCATGAAGAAGTGTATGTTTTTTTTTCCGGTGGCTTTGTGTAGAAAGGGCATGAAAACGAGGTGTGCAGGTTAAAGAAGGCATTATATGGTTTAAAGCAAGCACCATGTGCTTGGTATGAAAAGATACATGCATATCAGATTGCACATGGTTTTGAGAACAGTCCAACTGAAAGCTCCTTATATGTTAAGCATGCTAATGATGTGCTTGTGATCATTGTGGTATATGTTGATGACATGCTGCTCATTGGTCCTCATGACATGCATATTGTTGATTTTAAGGCTGATTTGCATGCCTCATTTGAGATGTCTGATTTGGGGCATTTGCATCACTATTTGGGCATTCAGTTTATGCAAGTTGATGGTGGAATGGCTTTGTGTCAAATGAAATATATTGACACATTATTGCAGCATTTTGGCCTTGAAGACTATAAGCCTATTTCCACTCCTATGGTTACAGGTTTACAATTGAGTCTTCATGATGTTGGAGATGCATTTGATGTTGTTCTCTATCAGCACGTTGTTGGATGCTTGATTTACTTATGCATTGCTTGGCAAGATATTCAGTTTGTTGTCTCACAGATGAGCAGGTTTATGCATTGCCCAGGTGTCAAGCATTGGCAGGCGATTAAGCACATCTTTTGCTACTTGAGTGGTACCTAGTTAGTTGGATTGTTTTATCCCAAGGGGGGATCACTACCGCCAGATTTGCATGATTTTTCTGATAATGATTGGGTTGGTTGCTACGACACTCGTATGTCTACCAGTGGTTTTTGCTTCATGCTTGGTAGCTCATGTATATCTTGGTTGAGCAAGAAGGAACCTATTGTGGCCACTTCCAATTGTGAGGCTAAGTATAGGGTAGCTTTCACAGCGACTGTTGAGTGTGTGTGGCTCAGATGCCTTATGGCTGATTTGGGTGTTGGTCAAGCTTCTACCACCACCATATTCACTGACAGTCATAGCGCATTGGCAGTTGCGAGGGACCCAATGTTCCATGCTCGCACTAAGCACATTGAGGTGCATTATCATTATGTCAGGGAGAGGTTCTATGCTGGGGAGATCAGCTTGGCATATGTGCCCACATAGGAGAACGTTGCAGACCTTTTTACAAAGGCTCTACCCAGGGAGAAGTTTGAAGCTTTCCGCAAAGCTTTGGGCTTACTTCCATTTGTGGATTGATTTCACATAGCTTGGCACTTCCTTATACATGAGTGCCAGCTCCTTGTTCATCGCATCACTCCCAGGGGGGATTTGTTGATATCTTTAGTTAGTGATGTGTGTGAACACTCTAGGACCGTCGGGGCACTTTTTTCCCTCTTTAGGAGTTCCCCCCCCCCTTGTATATATGCATATTGCCCTAATAGGCTACTTATCTTTGTACATTCTAGTGGTAATACATTCAGTATTGTGTGTTGTGCTCCAAGATTCTTCTTCTTCCTTGTGATGTTTTCGTGCTTTCGCAGACGTCTAACTCCAACATCGCCTAGGGGTGGTCACCTAGGGTGGAAGCTCCCTAGGGGTGGTTGCCCTAGGGGAGGTCGCCTAGGAGCCTGAGGGGTAGTCCATATAGGGGTTGAATATTGAGGGAGAATGAAGGGAAAAAATCCTATGTGATAATCATTAGAGGGAGTTGGTAGAGGGAGCAAGTTCGTAGAGGAGGGACTGAGTACAAAGGGAAGAGAAGAAGAGGAACATATTGATGAATAACTAAAAGAAAACCTAATCTGGGACTGAGTACAAAGGGAAGAGAAGAAGAGGAACATATTGATGAATAACTAAAAGAAAACCTAATCTTTTGCATTCCAACATCTTACAACTAATGGGGAAAGACATCAGCTTCACTATAGCTAATAGGAAAAGACATAAGCTTCACTATGTACATTATGTATAAGATCATGTTATTGCTCTCCTACTGCTCCACAAAGGGTTTTAGCTTCTATTGATTGACCAAGGGCAATGTCACGCCATTTAGTGTAGAGATTTGCATTGCACCCTTTTGGAAGTATTCGTGTAACCCTAAAAGTCCATTCCACCTTGGCATTAATTTCTTCTTATATTTCTTTTCAAAGAGTCGTGGTTGGTACAATAAAACTAAGCTCCCTTCTTTGATCTAAGATTTCCAAAGTTTTGCATCATTATTCTGCTTTATCTTTTCCTGTACAGTGACAAGATGCCCATTGCCGATTTTTCTTTTTTCTTCTAGAAGTTGTAGCCACACAAAGTTTGTTGTAAGTGCTGCAAAAAACCTAGGGATCCAATTGGTTCCAATGCGGTTGGAGCCATGCAAGACTTCAAATGGAGCAATTGCTTGTATCCCATAGACTACCTCGAATGGAGTATGTCTTGTTGTGGCCTTGAATGAAGTTCTATAGGCCCACAATGTTCCCAAATAGGTGTGTCCCCATGTATTTGGGAATTGTAAGCATGTTTTCATTAGTAGGAGCATGAGAAACCATGAGTGCTGCTTGCGGATAGCAAGAAGCTCTTCCGGAAGGGACTCGCTTTCCTTCTCCAAGGATTCTAGGCGACGACTCTGAGGGTAACCCCGTTCAGTACAGAATCCCCGTCTTTCTTATGTTTCCCTATCAACTCTCGGAGGGTATGCTCTAAAGTGGCCAGTTGTTCCTCCAACTTGGGAGCCATGGGATAGGGGGGGGGGAGAAAGAGAGAGAGAGAGAGAGAGAGAGAGAGAGAGAGAGAGAGAGAGGTGGTTGTGGTTGTTTGCATAGCAGGCAGAAAACCTGAAAATTAGCTTTGGGATATAAGTGCCAAACCCTAAATTAGGGGTCCCAAACCCTAAAATCAGAGTGTTTAAACCCTAGAATCAATGGTGCCCCTAAAAACAGAGAGAGAAACGAACTCATTGCTGAGAGAGGAAGGTTAGAGAACCCTAAAAACAGAGTTTCAAAACCCTAAAATCCAAGTTGTGCCTCCTTCAAAACTCTAAAATCAGAGCTTGGCATATCCAGAACCCTAAAATTTAGAGATGTGCCTCTTCAGGACCTAAAAAGTAGAGATGTGCCTCTTCCGATCCCTAAGAATCAGAGTTGTGCCACCTTCAAAACCCTAAAATCAGGGAAGTGCAGCTACAAAACCCTAAAATTAAAAAGAGAGGCTAGCAAAACCCTAAAATCAAAGAGAGAGAGAGAGGCTATGAAACCCTAAAATCAAAGAGAGAGAGGGGCTATGAAACCCTAAAATCAGAGAGAGAGAGAGAGAGAGAGAATTAAATTTTTCAAGAACATTGCAAAAGGTAGAAGATACCCCAACTGGGCACCAAGGAGCCCAAGTACCAAAACTAGGCACCAAGGAGCCCAAGTGTCGAAGTTGGGCGTCTAGACGGCCAAATGCTGGAGTTGGACATAGAGACGTCCAGATGCTGGAGTTGGGCACCGAGACGCAAAGCATCTTGATTTGGGCGCATGCACACCCAGATTCATCAAGAGACAAGACTTGGCGAGACAACAGGCCAGAACTGACAAGGCAGCCAAATGGATCCTGGACACTCATCGCTACAAGACAAAGTCTAGTACTGGTGACAGTGCTGACAATTGAAACTGCCTAGTGCATTAACTGCTATTACCCTTATGTAACAGACCTTATGTAACAGACCTCTCATCTTGTAACTTATCCCTCACCTATAAAAGGAAGGAGCCTCAAGAGAAGAGGACACACGAGACTATGTGATTTAGAGTTGCCTATAGTGGATAGAGAGCTCCCTATAGTTGATAGAGATTTGGAAGGAGTGAGTGCAAGCCTAGAGCTCGTAGAGACACCAAGGGGCCTATCTTGCTTACTTTGCTAGTGTGAGGATAACTGGAGATTGAGTTTTCATTGTCTTGTGCCTATATGACAAGGGATATGAATATGAATAGTTGATGGGTTGCACTGTCATATTTGGTTGCTGTCTTGTGTTATATTTTGTTGTGTGTTATATTTATGGTTCTGATTCTCACTCGTTCTCTCTTATTTTTGTGTCTATCTTCTAAGTATAGATTGAAGTAATGATAAGTATTTTGGTTGTTAAGTGTATATTATTGTAATGTGCTCTAGGGGTAGTGCATTTTGTATTCCCTGCACCCACACACTTCACCATCTACAGGTGAAAATTTGGCACACACGGTGGGATAGGGCTTCTGGAGATTTCCTTGAGAAATCACTTAAGAACCTGAAATCACTTAAGAACTTCAGGTGCCACGTCTTCTTTCACCTCGTACATATCTCCTCCATCCCACTATGGGTGATCCCCTATTTCATTCGCCGCCTCCATACCTTTCCACAAAACCTCATCTTAGGCGACTTCCTCTGTCCACCAAACCTCTTCTTGGGCGACTCCCTCCTTCCACAACCCCATCTGGGTGACTTCCTCTTCCATCAAGTTTCTCCATCAAGCTGGGATACTCCTTCTTTCCATTTGGGTGACTTCCTCTTTCCATCAAGCTTCTCCACCAAGCTTCATCTGGGTGACTCCTTTCCATCTGGGTGACCTCCTCTTCCATCAAGCTTGGGTGACTCCTTCATTCCACCAAGCCAACCCAACGACTTCCCCATCTCCATAATCATTGGGAAATGAATCCACTTATCATTGAGTTTTTAGGCGACCCTTTCACTTTCTTATTCCTGGTCAATACTCCATTCAACTTCTAGGGGTAATTCTAGCCATTTGCCTCCTTGGGAGTAATCCTCAAGATGGTCCATGACCCACACCAGAGCTAGCAAGGAGAAACAATTAAGCCCTAAGAAGACACCAATCAAGAGCTATCATAAAAGAAGACCATACCCTTATTTAACACTTGTGAGAAGTCTATCCGCCTCAAGTCTAGCTTGCAGATTAGAAGGATCAGAGGACAAGGCTAAGACTCAAAAGTCTTTACCGCAAGTCACTTTTCTTAACACCACTATGGCTGAGGAAATTTTTGCTCTCCTTTCGAGGATAAAAATTAGATTTTCTTCATTTCATGGTGGTGCTAATGAAGATCCTAAAGACCACGTATGAAGATTTCTTTCAACTTGTAAAAGCAGGGGTCTACAACAATGACAAGATGCCTTCCTTGCCCTCTTCCCATCAACAAAGGATTGGTAGAAAAATGGTTTAGCTAGTATGCAGAGAATCATTTTCAAACATGGGAAGCATTGAGGACCAAATTCACAGAAACATTCCGGCAAGGTAATTCTACGGAAAGAACATTAGATGAGCTTGAGAATCTAGTTTTGCATGTGGGTAAGTCATTTTCAAAACTTATGACATGGACAAGATCACTGGTGGAAAGATTACTAGATGCACTAGGGGATTTCCTCATCAAGAAATGGGTGGAGAAAGCCCAATCAAGCTCCACATAATAGAAGCTCAGGGAGCTTTTGTGTCCGGATGCCACCTTAAGAGAGTTCAAAGTAGTAGCCACAAGGATTGAGGCTACATGGGTTCATTTTGGATCGCAACCAGGTAAGAATTCTTCCCAAGATGAAGATGTTGTGAAAGAATTAAGAAGGGAACTAGAAGCCTTAAAATTTCAAAGAAATCGGGAAGAAGACAAAAGTACCTCAGAAGGTCTCGCTCAGATACAACAAGAGATAGAAGAACTGAAAACACTAAGGGAGGTAAGAACTGGACTATGGTGTTCTCTCTGTACTACTCAAGAACACATAGCACAAGAGTGTCCAAGGAGACTAGCATGCCAATTTTGTGGAAAGGGTGGCCATGAGGCCAAGGATTGTTATTTTTTGAAGGGTCTTGGAAACGAGAATATGATACCTGCACAACCACCAACAACTTAATGGGTAGGTGTAGCTCAATCCTCTTTGTTGGGCAACTACCCATACCGTCCACAGGAACACCTTCTGTGACAACTTTTTACATCAGTCAAGGACACCAACGGCAAGAAGGTAGGCCTCATCATAACTGACCACCTAGGCCTATAATGTGTTATCGATGTGGGGAGTATGGACATTTCCAAGTAAGTGTTCCCTTTCGGAAGATGTCCCACCATGAAAAATTTTTCCTGAGACGAGGAAACTCGTCCCTTGCATATGTTCATGGTAACTAATGATGAGGGCAACATAGAATCTCTAAGTGCTCGAGTAGTCTAGCTTGAGAAACTTCCTGGAGTAATGACTAGGGCACAAAAGAAGAAGGAAGCTTTGAAGGATGCTGCCACGGAACCAATGGATTTAGCTTGTTAAAATAAGGACAAATGGAAAAAGGCAAGAGAGCATGAGTACCCTGATAAAGCGAAGCAAGGAGAAAGTCTCACTAGAAGGAATAAGAAGAAATGAAGATACTCTCGAACATGTGATAGACAAGGCCTATGCAGTATCTAAGGAGGACTTGAGGCAGTTTCATAATGGATATACTTCAAAGGACAACCAAGAAGGTTTTCTGAGTGCAGTTCAAGTCTTGCAAAACACTTACCAACAGGTATCACTATATAACTTATTGGCTATGAGTCCTGGGTTCAGAGGAGAAGTAATGACTGCCATAAATAGGTTAGACCCTGGCACCATATTAAGTGGCAGACAAGGCGTCACTTCACTAATATCTCAACAATACCCATGCCCTCAACTTATAGCTCTGAGCTATCTAGAATGGCACCTCTTATGGTCTACAAGAGTCCTAGATTAACTATAAGTAGGAGTAATAGTTAATGGGGGATCTGGTATTAATCTTATGCTTGAATACACTATGTCATTGCTAAACTTAAGACCAACTAAAATTGCACATTTTACAGTATCGTTGGTAGATCAAAGCAAGGGAAGCCCACTAGGCATAGTGGAGAAGGTCGAAGTCATCATTCAGAATATAAAACTTGTGTTGGATTTTGTGGTAATAACCCTTCCAAAGGTAAAAGGAGGATTTTCCCTCCTTATAGGGAAGCCATGGCTACGCCACAATAGAGCGGTACATGACTGGGATAGTAACACCTTATGGGTGGCAGGTCCACATAAGGTGATGATGTAGCTTTAGATAGAAGGAGGAATGGATGAAGCCCTATGTACTTCTCAAGTTGTTCTCCATCCAGAGCAAACTACATAGGAAAGCAAGAAAGATAACAATAGAGAAGAAGAAGAGCTAACTGAACAAGAAGGAGCCAACATTTGGGCTACACCTCCTCCACCATGGGTCATGGAGAATGTGGAAACATTAGGATAAGAAAACGTGCCTTCACCTCCTTGGGCGTCTCCACCTCCTAATTCAAGTTGGGTGCACTCACATCCGAGAAGCAGAGATTGGGCACCTCCACCTCCTAGTACTAGTTGGGTCCCTCCACCTCCTAGTACTAGTTGGGTGCCTCCACTTATAGATTCTTATCAACATACAAACCGGGCATCTTCACCTCCTGACACATGGGAGGGGAATTTTCCACCTTCTTGGGCACCACAAAGTTGGATTACTCAGAGGTTTGGGCTCCATTCTCTACTCAAAGGCCTCCAAATTGGGCACGTGAATGGGCGGCTTGTCCCCCCCCTTGGGCTACCCCTACGATTGGTTGGGCGGCCCAATGGGCATAAGGTAAGCCTCATACAGAATTGGAGTCATCTAAAGAGAAAAGATTTGACATTAAGGAGGAAGTTGATATAGGAGAAGAATTATCTATGGAAGATCTAGATGACATCATGTATTTAATTGAAGAGCATATAATGTTGGTCTACTCCACTAGAGAAGCGTAGATTACTATTAAAAAAAAGTAAGAATCTCATAATGGTAAAGGACATGCTTTATAGGGTTGGGCCTGATGGAATGTACAGGAAGTGCCTTCAACCACATGAAACAGAGAATGTTCTTCAATTGGCACACGAGACTAAGTCTAGTGGGCGTTTTCCAGGGCGTATCACTGCACTTAGAATACTCCAAAGTGGGCTATGGTGGCCATACCTGTTCCGAGATGCCACCAAGTTTGCAAAGGCATGTGATATTTTTCAAAGATGTGCACCCAAGCCGACTCGACAAAGGAACCAACCACTTTATATCTCCATAGCTTGACAACCCTTTGAGCATTTGGGGGTAGACTTTATTGGCCCAATTTATCCTGTAGCACATGATTCCAGTGCAAAATGTCTCCTAGTGGCAACGGATTATGCCACTAAGTGGGCTCAAGTAATAGCAAATAAGGAATTTACTGCTGAAATAATAGCTTCATTTTTGTAATCACATTTGTTGCAGATTTGGATGTCCCATAGAATTACCCGAGCAAATGGTCAAATAGGAGGAGTTGCACACTGGGCTTACTAATATGAGGGTGAAACTGGACAGCATACATGAGGGGAAGATCGCCCCACAGCTAGAGGACATCCAGGCGACTATCAAGAAAGAGTGCATAGAGGTGGTTCAGAGCGAGCTTGACACTAAAAAGATGAATGGGTCGAAGTTGTCAAAAAAAGCCTTCGACAGGAGGCAAAGGAGAACAACCACAATGAGGAGATCCACATAGTACACACCACCATTGAGGAGGAGCGGATGCAACAGGCTCGCAGGCTCAATGTCCATGTCTCTGGCCTCAAAGACAGATGGATCACCAGAGCAGGACGGGCATCGATTGTGCACACTACTTGGATACCGCACGAATGAGCCTCTCCCTTTCACCAGAGCCTGGAGAGAAGGACGGGACACCACACGGAGCAGAGCACTTATCCTTCCGTTCTCAGATGAGGCCAGGAGGAGAGACTTCCTCATACGACGGGCGGTACTACCCACTACATCGGGCACCTCGATCTATTTGGATGACGACCTCACACAGATGCAGATAGAGCACAGACGTGCATGCATGCCGCGTGTCGTCCAAGCCCGACGGGAGGGACATCGAGCCCTATACAAAGACGATCATGTCATCATCGATGGATGACACATTGATTAGGGATTCGTGGCCTATGAGACAACACAGCAAGAGGTGCGCATTGCAGTCTGGAACTTCAATGGATCTTTGTGGACACATCCAGGGTGCCTTGAGGAGGTGATGGAGGGCAAAGACATTATCTTCTTGACAGAGACATACGAGAGCCCGGGGAGGAGCCTACCAAGGATTGAGGGCTATAGGTGGGAGTCAGCTCACCGCCGACAGATCTGACAGCACACTACATGAGGGTCAGGAGGAGTATCCGTGCTCTATAGACAGACGCTACAGCACAGGGTATAGCTGGTAGCCAGAGACCCATAGGCACGTTTCATGTGGATACGCCTCGAGCTATCAGAGGAGAGAGTAGTGTATTTCGTCATCTGTTATATTGCACCTATCGGCTCGCGCTTCACATACCCCCAAGCAGCCCTCAGAGGGGGAGGGACCAGACAGCCCATCGCCATATGAATGCCTCAGTGACATCATTATGGAGTATACTGGGATGGGTGAAGTCTTCCTTGTAGGAGACTTCAATGCCCGTACTCAGACCCACCAGTGTGATATCTATGACTTTGACGACCCTGAGATGCTCCGCACCATGGAGGACATGTCTACACTTGGAGCCTCAGCCAATACCGCCACACCCACCTCATACGACCGACACTTACTCCAGATGGGAGCAACACACCGTCTCATTATCTATAATGGGATGGTGACTTGGCCCACCTCGAGTGGTCTCGTCTACAGTCCACCCACGACACCGCATGGAGGCAGTGTGGTAGACTATGTTATCGGACCCCCGGAGGCGACATCTCATCACCTCATTCACCATCCCACCCATACCGATTGGAGTTGATCACACATATCTGGCCCTATCCATACACGGCTCACCATGCATATTCCATCCCGCTACCATACAGCCACATGCCCATACCACCATTCACTTTAAACATGAGCTAGCACATATCTATAGCTCCCATGTTCGAGAGCGCATCTACTCCCTTGACCCCTCCGCCCCATAGGACACCCTCACCATCCACTTCTCCTCGATCCTCCATACATCCGCTACTCTCAGCTTCCCATACACCACCCACAGTACCACATATTCGACACAGTTGGGGCATACACCCTAGAATAGATGGTACGATGAGGAGTGTAGACAACTATACCGACATCTCAGAGCATAGAGTATCTTGGCATCCATCACGGAGAGGGAGGTGACAATAGATGTGAGTTCTGACATGCCAGAAGCGACGAGCTTTCAAGGAGCGACAAAAGGCAGAGTTGTTTGACCTTCTCATGAGTAGGGATTGCGCCACCATGTGGAGGGCCCTACATGAGCCACGCTCACCTACACCCATAGCAAATCCTCAGACTTGGGACACCTACGCCCAGATGTTATATGACGTCCCAAGACAACCCCCATTGGAGAGATCCCTCACATACCGCATCCTTTGATATCCACCCTATTCACAGCAGGCATAGTACAACAGGCCATCCATAGGCCACAACATGGCCGTTCAGCAGACCACACGGGACTACAGGGCGAGCACTTTATATACGTAGTCGATGTAGTTTCCCACCTGATCACCCACCTCTTCAACGGTGCTTTGGTTGAGGGGTTACCTAACTCGTGGACTATGCATACCATTGCACCTATCCATAAGTCGGGCGATATGATGGACCTCAAGAACTATAGGACTATTATGATAGG
Organism: Ceratopteris richardii; assembly: GCA_020310875.1. Taxonomy (NCBI): domain Eukaryota; kingdom Viridiplantae; phylum Streptophyta; class Polypodiopsida; order Polypodiales; family Pteridaceae; genus Ceratopteris; species Ceratopteris richardii. The sequence continues at coordinate 17,654,839 of CM035420.1, forward strand.
TCACATCCTAACCAAGATCTATAGGGCAGTACTAGAGGCAGAGCTCAGTACACACGCTGAGGCAGCTTGGATCAGAGCACTCGGCCAAGCAGGCTTCCGCCGCACTTTCTCCACCATCGACCACATCTTCGTGCTTCGTTGCTTGATTGAGAGTGTGAAGGCGAGGAAGCGGAGACTATACTGTTGCTTTGTGGATTTCCGCACGAGTCACAGGCAAGGTGCACTGCCCCGGCAGCCTATCAAACACCCTCGAGAGAGACTACTACGGAGACTCCAGAAGTTACAGCTACCATCAGACATGCTATGGGCCATCCATGCTTTGTATGCACGAGTCATAGGCAAGGTGCACTGCCCCGGTGGCTTATCAAACAGCCTTGTTAGCACCATTGGTGTGAAACAAGGTTGCCCTCTCTCACCCACTCTCTTTTGTCTCTACATCGACGAGATCATGGAGTATATACAACGAGCAGGAGGGCTAGGAGGAAACCTCAGAGGTATGCCAGTACACATCCTATTATATGCTGATGACATTGTCTTGCTTTCAGAGTCACAGGAGGGGCTGCAGTCACATTTACATGCGCTCGATACCTTCTACATGGAGAGAGGACTCAGTGAACCTTGGCAAGACCCAGGTCATAATCTTCCACACCTCTAGGACAGTACGCCATCGCGCCTCTTTCACCGAAGCCAGAGGACAGATAGAGGTAGTGGACTCCTACGTCTACTTAGGTGTCACCTTCTCGGGCAGCACTGGGGTATTCTCCATGGCACAGGTAGCGAGAGATAGATTGACGGGAGGCTATGCGGCACTTGCTGGATTGGAGAGACTCTGCTTTCCGTCACATTTTCAGGAGCCCCGGACTAAGGGGTGGCTCTTTGATACTCTAGTGACACCCCCATTGATGTACGCAGCGGCAGTATGGGCACCAGGAATCACGGAGGCAATGTGGATGCGGATTGAGAGGCTCCAGTTCACCATGATATCACGCTTGCTCCGCAGCAAGTCCTCCGTTCCACATGACATTATACGAGCTGAGCTTGGCACACCACCAATGCTAGTGGAGGCCCTCTTTCAGCTGGTGACCTTTATTCTGAGAGTCAGAGAGCTCCCCACCAATCGACTCACCACACTTGCATTTGAGAGCTCTAGACATTTGGCAGAGACAAGGCATGAGAGAGTATGGTATGCACACACCTACAGATGTTTGGCAGACCATGGCATGAGCATTACCAATCTCTCCCCTTTTTAGTATGACCTCTCTTTCCCCTACATTACCCTCTCTCGTTCGGAGAGGAAGAGGATCATCCCTCAGGACCTACTACACTTACACGCTAGGGAGACATGGATAGCACCACGAGAGCCTCTTCCCACAAAGAGGCAACACTACAGAGAGCACTTCATGACAGTGACAGCAGATGGTTTCATTCAGAGACCACGATACATGGATACATACATGGCACCAACAGAGAGAGTGGCCATTGGGCAGATCAGAGTAACATCACACCAGCTCGAGATTGAGGTTGGGCAAGCAACACATACCCCCGGGGACGAGAGATATGCCGAGAGGTGGAGGACGAGGAGCACTACACATGGCATATGAGGATATCAGAGACCGCTACCCACAGCTCTTCAGGGAGCCCAGAGAGATCAGGGCTTTATTGGAGACGGAGGACCAACGCACTCTAGGTCATTTCCTAGTGGAGCTCCAGCGTCGTTGTGCCTCACTTCTCCAACAGATGGAGATACACCGGCCCCCCCTCCCTGACTCATATTACAAATTTTTTCAGACCCACATCCACCCGAGGACCCAGCTCGACGTGGGGTGTCACATTACAGAAAGCAAAGGAGCTTAGACGAAAGCGCCAACGACTGAGACCCCCACTTCGGATAGCCCGTCCCCACCAGAGAGATTCAAGCGATTCACGCATGCCATGACATGGAGATACGGAGATGTCAGCAGCGAACCCATGCCAATCTCGACGTGCAGAGCATTTGGAGGATCGCCACAATGCCTTACCCACCGATGCATTATATCCTACACCCACTCCAGGCATTTAGAGGGTTACCCGGTTAGGACACCACCGAGCCTCCCCTTCCTATGCATATCATATTTGTATCTCACCTATTGAGCATATAGAGGGCATACCCATAGCACCCTACACCCTCGACACCAGCTATTATCCACTCCTTTTATACTCTGTTTTGTACTCACACTTTATTTTCCTTTCGGGATCACAGTGGATTGGATCATTCTGATGTTATATGTTTTGTCTCATGGGCCAATTTTGGCCCCTAATAGAGGTTAACAAGAGCCTCCCTCCCTCCCTTCCCCCCCCCCCCCCCCCCCCCCGCCCTCCCTCCCTCCCTCCCTCCCTCCCTCTCTCTCTCTCTCTCTCTCTCTCTCTCTCTCTCTCTCTCTCTCTCTCTCTCTCTCTCTCTCTCTCTCTCTCTCTCTCTCTCTCTCTCTCTCTCTCTCTCTCTCTCTCTCTCTCTCTCTCTCTCTCTCTCTCTCTCTCTCTCTCTCTCTCTCTCTCTCTCTCTCTCACACACACACACACACACACACTATGCCTAGGTATATGAACTATAAGGCCAAAAAAAAAATGTTCAACGTGATATAAAAATCATTCTGAACGATTTAAACCGTTTTAGAATTTAAACGATTTTTATTATAGGCAAAAAATCGTGATTTGGCCGTACTATGCAAGAACTCATAATGGATCCCCATCCAGATAATGAGGCATTTTTCTGTAAGAATGTTGAGCCATCCAATAAATAGAAAAAAGAACTCAGATGAATCTTGTATCTCCTAAAGGTTAGTCAGAGATGTGAGCAGAAATATGAAACATGGTGCAAAATATAGCTCGGGCATGAAATCTGAAGGAAGCAAAGATGACATTCCATACAAGTGAGGTTCCGACCAAAACCTAGCCAAGACGACAACACTAAGAAAAAAAATCAAAAACCTTTTTCAATCAAAAAATGTACATGTCAAAACTAGAATGCAAAATCAAAACCACAGCACTAAAAAAACATAGAAAACCTCTTTCAGTCAGAAAACATAATTGTCAAAACAACAATTCAAATACCCTCGCTTTAATCGAAGGTAAATAACAACAATTGTGAGTTCAACCAAACAGTACTGGTGTCAACCTTCTGTTACAATGAAACATGAATGTAGTGCAGCATAAGAATCATCAAAAATGCTACCATGCTGAATCCCTCACATTCCAAAGTCTAGATAGCACCTTTAATATGAAACACACAAGACTCTAGAAGAATCATCTCATTAAAGCCTAAAAATTAGAGTTACATTCTATAATCGTGTGAATTAGAGTAATATTAATATAACAGGATATGCTGTACACCCACATCTGATTAACAGACATAATTGCGTTGTAGAAGCTGAGAACTGAAAAGCCAGCACACCCAAAGAGACCTAATTCATGTCTTTTAAAGTGTGCAGACAAGTGGGCTGACATTGGGCATAAAGCTAATCCCAAACCTATTCAGTCCTGCAAGAACACTTCCTTACAACTTCCATTGGGGAGTCCATGGAGTCACACAGATTGTAAATAGTAGTCTAAATCAAGCACTTCTGGCTTCTTCTTTTGTTCCCCTTGAGACCTCATCAAACTCTGCCTCAGATATAGTCTCTGCATCATCAGCAGTGGTAGACATGTTAGAATATGCAGAAATTGCCTGCTGCACTAAGAGTGTGTTCTTTATGATGTCTTCTGTATTTTCTCCGAATGTCGATTTCCTGAGGGCAGAAACTGCTTTATTGATGTTTGCCAATTCCTCTTGGGAAAGCTTCTCTTTTTCATCCTTCAATTTTGTCTCTGCTTGAGCAATAACATTTTCTGCAGTTGCCTTAGCATCCGCTAAGGCTCTTCTTTTCTCATCCTCCTCAGCATAAAGTTCTGCATCCTTAACCATTCTTTGTATATCTTCTTCACTCAACCCACCAGATGATTGAATTGTAATTGCCTGTTCCTTACCAGTTGATTTTTCACATGCAGAGACTTGCAAAATGCCATTTGCATCAATGCTAAATGTGACTTCAATCTGAAGTGTACCACGTGGAGCTGGTGGTATGTCTCTGAGCTCAAATTGGCCCAGAAGTTTGTTATCTGCAGCCATTTTTCTCTCACCTTGGAAGACGGATATACCTACCACTGTCTGTTTATCACGAGTTGTAGAAAATAACTGGCTTTTCTTAGCAGGAATAGTTGTATTCCTTTCAATAAGCTTGGTGAAAACCCCACCCAGAGTTTCAAGCCCAATTGATAGAGGTGTAACATCCAGTAATAGTATATCTTTGACATCGCCTCGAAGGACACCTCCTTGAATCGCTGCACCCATAGCAACAGCTTCGTCTGCATTGACCCCTTTGCTAGCTTCCTTACCAAAAATCTTCGTTACAAATTCCCTCACCTTTGGCATACGTGTCATTCCCCCCACTAATAAAACTTCATCCAGATCCCCGAGGGTAACACCTGCATCTGTAAGACAGTCATGGCATGGCTTCCGTGTCCTTTCAATCAAATTCATTACCAAACTCTCTAGCCTAGAGCGGGTAATTGTTGTATTGAAGTGCTTAGGACCAGATGCATCTGCTGTTAAGAATGGAAGATGGATATCTGTCTGCATTGAACTAGACAGCTCAACCTTAGCTTTTTCAGCAGCCTCACGTAACCTTTGCAGTGCAAGTTTGTCTTTGGTAATATCAATGTTTTCTTGCTTGTTGAATTCACGGACCAAATCATTCAGCAATGCACTATCAAAGTCTTCACCACCGAGAAATGTATCTCCATTAGTTGCCTTAACCTAAACAATAAACAAATGGCTAAGAAACCTCTGAGAAAGTCCTAAAGATCCAGTTCTAAAATTTTGACATGCATGATAACGTTATGTTAACAAAAATCCATGCTAGGTCCACACGAACACTCTTCTCATATGCATATATGCTACAGCAAGTCAGCAAGACTATCACACACCATAGATATGCTCCGAATCCAACATACAAAATACTGCACCTAGATGTTGGAAACAAATAATACGGTTGCCAGGCCTGAAGAGTTCAGATGGGAACTATTTATGGCCATTTGCCATGAGAACTATCCATAGACATGGATGCATTCAAAATTACATATAGAGATGAAGGTATTGCAAACAAATGTTCGTTATAAAAAAGAAGATTGAAGTCCCTAAAGTACCAAGATGAGAATGACAGAAGTTTTAAGGCGGGAACTCTCTATAATGACCGAAGTGTTGATGGGCATTGAGAACTGTGGTGCTACTTACTATGACATGTCTATTTTTCTTAAACTTACTCCATGAGTAGATCTCTAAGGCTTGGACAAATGAAGTTACTGAACTCTCTCTACTCAACAAAACGACTGAGAGCTTCACTGGCTTCTATCAATTTCAAGAACCGAACACTAAGAAATACCTCAAAGACGCCATCCAGCATCTCCAAAATGGAAACGTCAAAGGTGCCACCACCTAAATCATAAACTGCAATCACTCCATCCTTTCTTTCCATTCCATAAGACAATGCTGCTGCAGTTGGCTCATTAATAATTCGCATAACTTCAAGACCTGCAATTCTTCCTGCATCTTTAGTTGCTTGGCGTTGGGCATCATTAAAATAAGCTGGAACAGTTATTACAGCTTTTGTAATTCCACGGCCTAGGTATCCTTCAGCTGTTTCCTTCATCTTTTGAAGGACAAAAGCTCCTACTTGGCTTGGTGAAAGTTTCTGCCCACCTGCCTCCACCCATGCATCTCCATTTTCTGCCTTTACAATCTTGAAAGGCACCATTTGCATTTCTTTCTGGGTTTGTGGGTCCTCGAATTGGCGACCAATCAAACGCTTCACACCAAATAGTGTGTTTACAGCATTGGTTACAGCCTGTCGTTTGGCTGGTATACCTACAAGTCTCTCACCTTTTGATGTAAAGGCCACAACCGATGGTGTTGTCCTAGCACCTTCTGCATTTTCTATTACCCTTGGCATCTGCACAATCAAACCAAGTTAAAGAGAAGAGACAAATGCAAAGGTATCTACAACATTACTAACACAATTCAGTATAACTTTACCTTCCCTTCCATTACTGCCACACATGAGTTAGTCGTCCCTAGATCAATGCCTATAATGTCATTACCAGCTGCCTTTGAACTACAGCAGTAAAGAGTTTCAACCGATTTAGAATTCAGTACAACAACTAAGGAAAATCCAATAAGGGACAAGCAATATATTTGCATTCACAAAAACCAAAAACCAAAAACCAAACAAAAAGAGAGAGAGAGAGAGAGAGAGAGAGAGAGAGAGAGAGAGAGGAAAAGGGGAGGGGGGGGGGAAAAAAGAAAAGGCGGGGCGGGGGGGGGGGGGGGGATGATGAAATGAAATGAAATGATATATTTACATCTTCAAAAGGCCAAAATGACCTATGAGACCCCAAAAAAAATAATAATAATTATAATACAGAGCTGGTGAATCTGATACAAAATCTGTGTAGATCTACTCTAAAACTTAGTGCCATAGTGGAAAAGATAGAGCAGGGGGGAGGGAATATAGTCTAGAGACTCTCTAGATGATACAGTGATGGCAAGAGGCTTGAGTGATACAATGAGGAGGTACAATCTCATGAGGTATAAGGCTAGACCAACATCAGCCAGGGAAAGATCAAGGTATAGGCAGTCCATCTCAAAGTAAATCCCGCATCGGTCTGTGTTTGATCTCCTCAATGTCCTCCATAGTCAAGACTCTAACTAGGTATAGTGCGTGGCATGCCAAAATAAGCCTAATCCTCTTCTGAAATCGTTGTCTCTGTTGGGACATCCTCCTCTGCAATCGTGGATGTCTAGATCTCCCTAGGCCCCTCACATGGTCCACCAATGTGCCTCTGAAGTAAGTGAAATCCAGGCTCGTTGCAGCTTGCACTGCTGCCTGTCTATCTCATTGTGTAGTGGTAGTGACTGGCCTAAAGTAATTTGTAACCTGCCACTGAGTCTGCCTCTTTGAAAGCCTCAATAGGCTATCTCTATGTCTCCTCAGCTCAAGCAAAAACAAACCCAAGCATCCCTGGTCCTCATATCCCATAACTCTAGAGAAAGGTCCAAAGCCCTCTCTAAATAAGCAATAGAAGCGCCCTCATATCTCAATAGTATGCAGAGCGATGACATATGTAATGTAGCTTTGTCTCAAGCTCCCTATGACATATACGACATATCTTGTCCTGAGCTGCAACCCCTCTATATGGTCTAAATCTCAAGCTGATGTGAGGATGTACGTATTTGGCCAATAGCACATTGCACCCCATATGATAAATGTGTATCCATGTAACTTGGCCTGACTACAAAACCATCTGTCGTGAGTCGAAGAAGATGATCTCTATAAAAAACCATCTTTGTGCCAAACTCCTGAGTAAGCTCTATCCATGTTCTCCTAGTATCCAGCTGAATCAAGTCTTGGCGGGTGAGGCTAGTAATCTATGTCCATGTCAAAGTGAGAGAGGGGGCCTCCAAAGAGTCCTCGAATGGAGGCAATCTGCCCATGTTAAATTCATGCATCTCGAACCATGATGTCATATGTGCATATCAACAAATCGTGTCTCCTTGTAGGGCCAATTGTCGAGACAACTCAAGAGCAAGTCGGGCATATCTATCTCTGGGGAGATCCCACAAGCTATGCACGAAAGACACTGATCTAGTAAGTGCTTCAATCACTCTTGGGGGGGCAGCTATTTCTGCCCTAATAATCTCATGAGGTGTCGAAGCCTTGGCTCTAATCATCCGAGAGATCACCAAGGTCGGATTGCATCTAGATAGTCGAGGAGACCTATGGCGAGGATCATACCTTGCAAGGTCTACAGCCTTCATGGAAAGGATTTCCAGTTGATGGCTAGTGCTTGATAGAGGATCCGAGTCATCCTGGTGACCCTATGTATACATACCCGCCGCTTCCACAATGATAGACTAACTATGGGACACAAGGAGACAGTCATCTACCTCATGCCACATGGTGCAACCAAGAGTCACATGAGTGATAGGTATTCTTTGGGGATCTTTTTTGAGATCCAAGACAATTGATCTATATGGTCTCATGTGGATGAGGCTCGAACTTAGGTACATAGATGGGTCCTTCCAGACATGTACACTTTGCATACCCTTATGTGGCACGTCGCGTTTCTCTCTCGTAGGTCACTATTTGTGATCAGGGATACGAGTTGAGGGATTGGTGGATGATTATTGAGGTGGTATGACTACAAGTCTACTTCCATGGGCATTACGTTGTGAGAGGATTTCCACAAGGTGGGTCATTGACCGTACTTGTCGTGAGACCACTTGCAGTGGGACCATTGCACATGTTTCTGTTGTATATACCCTGTGGGAGGCATTAGAAGATGCTTTCCATGAGAGAGCGGATATTGGGTGCCTTTGTATCACCATTGGAGATTGCCAAGTGAGAGAGGATCTTCCTCCATGACCACCGATGGGATCTACCATGTGATGGAGGACTCATCCTTGGTTGAGCCACCAATGATATCTACCTTGTGACAAGGACTATGTTCTTGAGTCGCGTAGGGGTACTTGTCACAAGGTCGATGAATTTATTCATCGACAGAGCATTGGGGAGAGATGCATCCACATGGCATGATTGGATTCAATGCATTGTTTGCACATTATTTTTGTTTGATTGGAAGAACATTCATGGATTTTACTTTATTCTTCTTCATTCTTTTTACTTATGAGTGCATTGGTCTTTGTTTTGGCATGATGTGGATGCACTCTACCAGAGGCGCTGGTGGGTAACCACTAGTAGGTGGACTCATGGTAGTTATCGAAGAAAGATCATGTGTTGATTATTCTCCATGTTAGGACATCTTGAGGGATGGAGGACTAACAGGAGCAGAGTGGTGCTATGGGATGACTTGATCATTCACAAAGTGATGCAGACCCTTGGGATGAATCATGTTTATGGCATGACCATAAGAGACCCTGTTTGGCTATTGGCACCTTCATTTTCTTGATGAAGGACATTGAGATAGCAAACATGGTTCTAGTCCACATGTGGTGGACATAGGAGCTCATCAGTGTTTTTTGACACTAAAGCGCAATGTGATCTATTTTCTATTGTGAGCCGTGAACTTTCTATTGACACATACCTTGGGCCACACATATATGTACATTGGACACTAGATTCCTAGTGATTCTAGCTATTGCAGAGGTATGGGAACTCATCGATAGTTATTCCTATGTCGGTCTGACCACCTTGGCAGATATGCCAAGGTGGACTTATGAGAGACCTTACAGAGGGTGTTACCTCAGGGTGACCGTAACCCTTGGATTTATGAGGTTGCTCTCTTTGGTTCCATAGAGATCTCGACTTTGTGCATCTTTCTCTCAAAGGGGACTGCTATATGATTGCTATGTTTGGGATTAAGCAATTAGTCCAAGTCACTTTTGTGACCCGATAGTCATGGGTCCCAAGTACCTATACAATTGCTCCCAGTGAGACTCGAGAGAAAGATGGTAGGAAGATATTCCAGTATTACTAGATTGCTTCTCATATAGGGAAAGGCACACACAAACTATGATGTTATGCCCCATCATACATGGTGCACCTTAGCCCTAGTAGGCTGGTATTTGTTCATCAATACAGGTTGTATTTGTTCATCAATACAGGATGGGGGAGACATTTTGTACGAAATATCCATAAGGATGCACATGGTATAAAGCTAGAATGGGCTAGCCACAGGGTACATGTATATATTCGAGATAACTCGTATGTGGTATTTGTAGAGATACGTGTATTGCCATGCCAGTATAGATTGAGCATAGGATACATGGATAGGATGGAGATCTCTGTCTTAAGGTATCCCTCGGATGCATGTGGTGCTATACCTGTGATGGTTGAGCACACAGCACATGCATTGCCTCTTGTTCAGAGTCTCGAGAGTGGACAATTAGCACCACTATGGACTCTATCATGAGATAGTTTTTGACCTTGTATCGGTCAAGATTCCATTGAGGTCGTCAAGAGATGAGTCCACTTATGGCAATGGTCCTAGTCATAGTTCCATTATTTGAAGTAGTGGGCTTTGCTCACCTTCCTATGGAATTGTTATGTCCTTTACATGATGTGCCCCAAAGGGAGTTATTAGTGACCTAACTACTCCTTGCACTCAGTTCGCAGAGGGACACCTTAGTTATGCCCGAAGGGAGTTGTGTCGTCTTCCCGAAAGAGAGTTGTGTTGCCTTTCCAAAAGAGAGATTCTAGTATTTCAACGACATCTGGCATCTGGTTTCCTTTGGAAGTACTGTTTATATTGATCCAAAGATCATTTAGATAGAACGATTGACCTTGGACTATGGAGAATATGTTGGTGGTGTGATGATCATATGTCACATGATGTTGCTTGATCATAGATGGTATAGCCTTCAAGGATACCTGTGTAGACACAACCGTTATGGAGCCGGATATATTACAGAGGATGCTGCCCTCGATGGCAGCCCTCTTAGCCCCTCAATTGTGATGGTAGCCCCTTGGGTTTTTTACCCAAGAGTTGTTGGCAGTTGCCCACAAAGGTATGCCCCATTGTTATGTCTACAGATGGTATGGTTTCACCCAACATATACCTCTCATTTATGGCCCGATTGGGTGAGTGACTTCCCCGCTTGTTGTATGCTCATGATAGTATTCAATATCAGCTGATGTATAGCCCATAGATGTTGATATTTAATCATGAGCTTTATCTCTTTCTCAACCACGAGACCTAGAGGCATGGATCCTTATTTTGTAGCAAAGACTCCTTCCAAGAAGAAGGAATTGTTACAGAGGGAGGAGGAGAACACGACGGAGACAACCTTGCATTATGTTGTCTTCCTCGCACTTCATACGATATGTGCACACCTCATGGTCTTGGTGGGGTAGGAGGGTGTATCTTTTGGTAACCCTAGATCCTGAGACAATTCAAACTTACAAATGCATGATGTTATCTTCTTGATGGTAATTCATCAATGATGTAAGCAATTCGAACAAGACCTCCAAATATCAGAATTTAACAAGTAGACAATGGATCTTAGGGTTTCGGCACGTTGCAGACGCATTGGAAGCATTAGCTTCCCCAAATTCCGAACCAATAATGAGATATAAAAAGTCACATGGAATCTGAGGTCTAGGATGGTTTCCTTTGTCCATGACATCTCTTAGAGGTGGTTGCCTACTTGGCTGCAAGCTCTCAGGCTTGGGGATGAGCCCATATCGACTCTACAACTGGGAGGTGAATTTGATGTCCGCCCTTCTATTGTTTGTGAATATGGCTTGTGTCTTGTCTTGTCGAGAAGGGAGGATCCTGGAGGTCATAACATAAGGCCCCAAGGACTTACTTTTTGTATATTTTGACCCTTCCATGCTCTCTTCGAGAGCTTTCTAGACATATTTTTGTTCTAATTTTTGGACCCCAAATTGGATAGTTATGGGCATTTACATTATTTTTATGACTTTTGATCATTGGGCATGTATGAACATGCCTAACTGACCTAAAAATCTCTCATAACTTGATTGGGACTTCTTCAACTTCAGCTTCTCCATCTTCTTCGCATAGGTTTTTCTCTCCTCACAAAGAAGCCCACTCCCTTGGTGTTTTGAGGATTCGAGAACATCACCACGTAGCTCTCCGTGGCCTCTTTCAGCTGTATCAGAGCTTTGAGTTGTTCCATTGCAACAAAGTTGCTCCAAATGTTTTTCTACTTCAGCCTATGCTAAGTTGAAGGCTTTTTCTTGCACTTGGGAGGATTTTATCGCAAAAAAACTTCATTTTTCGCAATAAAAGTGCTATTTTTGAAAGATTACTTCATCCCACAAAAAAGCTGAAGCAAATTTTGAGTTTTTCAAAGAGTTCCATCATAGAGAACCTCTTCTATTAAGCTGCTTGCATTCCCACATGTCATTTTCAGTAACCACATTGCTGACTTTTTATTTATAGATCCTTTTGTTGCAGAAATTCTCTCTCATTTCAAGTGGGAGTACATGTATAAGGATTGAGGAAGTACATACTTGCTGAAAACTTATTACAGCACGTCATTTCTTTGATTTTACAAGTCATTTTGCTACAAAAATTGGGGCTTTTGTGAAAACAAGCACCCGCTCACTTTGTCTTACATTTATGTATGTCTTTCGTGGTTGAAAAACAACAAATTTGTTGTTTTTATGCAATTACAGCTTGCTAGATTTTTCTGAAATTTTTTGCAAAAGATTCAAAAAACGATTTCTTCAAGTTTTGAAGAGTTTTTGGTAAATTTCTCAACTATAGTCTTGTCAGGTGATTGCACACATGAAAGCAAGTGAATTTTACCTTTTTTGGTGAAATTTTGAAGCTCTCAATGTGCAAACATAGCTTCTACCTTATCCTCATTCTTAAAGATTGAGAAAGAGCTCTTGAGGAAGTCAAGCTTGAAGATATGACAGATGCAACATGGACGAGCTTGAACAAGAAGGCCATCACTTATATCAAGATGGTTGTATAAAATGAATTCTAGGTGGATTTGAAAGGCCTTACAAGTGCTTTTGAGGTATGGGAGAAGCTTAAGGCCACCTATGAAAATACCACGCCTATAAATCAAGTGCATCTTATGCATAAGGTAGTGTATGCAAACTTGCAAAGGCATCTTATGCATAAACTAGTGTATGCAACATGATGAGTAAAAAGGTGCAGTTAAGTCCTTGTGCCAATACTCTCTCGCAATTGCAAGATTTCGGATACCTGCATTTGATGATAAGCTTAAGACCATCTTTTCTTGTTGATGACCTTACTTGATTCATGGGAAACATGGGTTGTTTCGATTACGAATAACCCCAATCTTACCTTTGATGGTGTAAAAGGTTCAAGAGAAAGTCAAGAGGAAAGCCCGTGGAGAGGGAAGTCGTTCAGCCAATGTGGCTAGAGAAAGAACAGAAAAGAGAAGTGGAAATGTACAGAGGAACAGGAGCAAAAGCAAAGACAAGGCTCAAGTGACTTGTTACCAATGTGGTAGCAACGGTCACAAGAAGCTTGATTGTAGACACTACAAAGCTGAACTAGAAAGAAAGAAGACCAAAGGTGATAAGAAGAAAAAGGATACCAAAAATGAAGCACATGACAACTCAAAGGGCAAGGACAAAGAGAAGACAAATGTGGCCTCTAGTGTCATCATTGAGGAGCTATCAGATGCAAAGATATTTTTTGTGCTACTATGGAAGCGGATCATGCCAAAGTTAATGACGCTTCTGTTAATATTCATGCACAGGATATGCAAATCACAAAGAGGGATCTGATTGATGCCTTATTGTGAATGATGCTTTGTCACAAAAATGGAATGTGGATTCAAGTGCATCGTTCGATGTTACTCCTATTACGGAGTGTTTTACTACCTTTCATGCAAGCACTTGTGGACACGTATATCTTGGAAATAACCATGCTTGTTCTATTGAAGGTATTGGCACAATGCTTCTCATTGCAGATGGCACTAATGAGGCACTAATGAGCTGGTTTTGCATTATGTAAGGTATGTAGCAAGCATCAAGAAAAGCCTATGTTTGTTGGGCAAATGGACATGCATAGAATCATAGATATAGTACCCTCTTTGAGAAGGGGTCATGAAAGCTAATCAAAGGCTCTAGGCTGATTGTTAAAGGTAAAAAGAAAGGGGCACTTTATTGCTTGCATGGTAAAGCCTTTCTGAACAAGTTTATGGCTTTGGCTGAAATCCATTCACATATGGATTTATGGCCAAAAGGCTTGGCCACATGAGCCAAAAAGGCCTTGATAAGCTATGTAATTTGGACAAGTTTGATGCTCAAGGCTCAAAACTTGATTTTTGTGATGAATGCCAATATGATAAGCAAGTCAAGAATTCCTACCACTCTCGTATCTCTCCTAAGTCTAATGTGCTTGATCTTATTCATTTCGATGTTTGTAGCATGCTCACCAAATCTATGGGGGGTGCTCTTTACTTTGTTTCTTTTGTTGCTAACTACTCTAGGAAGCTTTGGGTATATTTGTTAAAACCTAAAGATGAAGCCTTTGCTGTATTTAAGAAATTTCATGCATTTGTGACCACTCAAACAGGTAGAAAGCTGAAATGCTTTCGTACATATAAAGGGGGTGAATTTACAAGTGCTGAATTCAATAGATTTCATGAAAATCTTGGTATTAAGAGGGATCAAACAGTCCCTACAGCTCCTCTTCCAACAGTGTGCTAAAAGGTATAACAAGACTTTATGTGAGGGTGAAATGCATATTGTCCACAATTAAACTCCCTCATGTATTTTAGGGAGAGGCTTTGAAAACTGCAATTCATGTTTGCAATTGTTCCTCTCATATATCCTTAAAAGGTGAAATTCCAAAAGAGGTTTGGTCTGGCAAACCAACTTTATATGACCGCCCACACATCTTTGGTTGTGATGCTTTTGTGCATATAAGGCCTAAGTTGAGAAGCAAGTTAGATGCAAAGTCCATGAAACGAATCTTCATGGGTTATGGAGATAAAGGTGAAATGGGCTACACGATTTGGCTACCTCAACTCAAAAAAGTAATACGCAGCCCAGATGTTGTATTTAATGAGGCAAGGATGCTCAAAAATGATTGTGCCTCTAAACGTGACCATAAAAAAGTCAAATTTCAGTATGTAAAGTCAAATTTCAGCATGTACAGCCACGTGTTAAATCCGATTTGAACCCTCGGGATGCACAACATATGGCTGGAAATGACAATGAGCCAATGGTTATTGAGCCAGATGATGTTGGACAACAAAATGAGGCTCCTGATGGGCATCTGCAGTCACCTATTCATGCTGAAAACAGGGCTGGAAATAAAGTACAGCACCCAGTAACAATGAGGAAATTGATGTATCTCTTGATGTAGATCCATTGCCAAAAAATGTGGATCATTGGGTAAGAAGATCTACACATCCTAGGAGGCATGTGAACAGATATGACCCCTCTATACATTACATTATGTTATTATATGAGGGTGAGCCTCTCACTTATAAAGAGGCAAAGCTATGTGAGCACAAGAAGAAGTGGGAGTTGGCCGTGCAGAAGAGATAAAGGCCTTGCATGCAAATGATATTTGGGATTTGGTTGAGTTTCCCAAAGGTAAGAACTTAGGAAGGCCATTCCCAACAACTAGGTATATGAAATCAAAACTGTTGATGGCAAACTCAAGTATAAGGCAAGGTTGGTTGTTGAGGGATATGCCCAAAACTAGGGCATTGATTTCCAAAAGGTGTTCTCCGTGGTGGTTAAAATGACCACATTACGTGTGTTATTTGCTCTCAAAGCTGCTTTGGATTTGGAGTTATTCCAAATGGATGTTAAGACAGCCTTTTTGCATGGTGGCATAGATGAAGAGCTGTACACAAAACAGCCAGAAGGATATGCTGCTGCTGGAAAAGAGCATCTGGTATGCAAGCTGAAAAGGAGCTTACATGGGCTGAAACAAGCCCCTAAACAATGGTATAAGAAGTTTGATGCATTTATGCTCAATCATGAGTTCAAAAGAAGCCATGCAAAAGAAGCCATGCAAACCGCTGTTTGTACATTAAAAAGGATGAAGATGGCAGCCCAATCATTCTTGTGCTGTATGTATCTATCTTGAAATATTTGAAAGGGACCAAAGGTAAATGCTTATATTATGGAAAGCATCCATTGGAGTTAAAAGGATTCTGTGATTCAGACATGGCAGGTGATGTGGACACTGGCAAGTCCACAAGTGGCTATGTATACTCTTTCAAGTGGAGCTATTTCATGGTGATGATAGCCAGAGTGCCATATGTTTGGCAAAGAATACCATGTTCCATGCTCGCACAAAGCATATTGATGTGAGATACACTTCATCAGAGAAGTGTTAGAGGATGGCCTGATCACTTTGATCAAGGTCAATACTTCATAGAATCGTCCAGATGCTCTCACTAAGTGCCTACCCAAGGCACAACATCAGCTATGCATATAGATGGTGGGAATGACTTAGCTTGAAGGAGCCTCCTTGGTCCTAAGGACACTCTTTTTGTATATCTTGAGCTTCCATGTGAAAGCGCTCTCTGAGAGCTTTCCAGGCATATTTTTGTTATATTTTTTGGACCCCAAATTCGGAAGTTATAGGCATTTACATTATTTCTATGATTTTGGGTTATTGGCCATGTGTGAACATGCCCAAATGACCTAAAAGTCACTTATTAATAATACTTGGTCCCAAATCTCTCATAACTTGATTGGGACTACTTCAACTTCAGCTTCTCCATCTTCTCCAAATTTCTGTGCAGATTTCTCTCTCTACTTTCGCTCCTTATTGGAAAACTTCATGATAATAAAGGAATGTTATGAGTCTTAAATAGAACAAGCTTCAAGAGGAGTGTGCGGATAACTATGACCTCCAGAACCCCTCCTTATTGGAAAACTTCATCATAATAAAGGAGTGTTACGAGTCTTAAATAGAACAAGCTTCAAGGATTAAAGAAAAAAGTGTTAGGGTTCATCATCTTTAATTGATGGATACTTGGAATCTGAAATATTTACTAAACTAATGTGTTGACCGACCTCATGGATAGAAAGAATCATTGGTTTCACATATATGTCAAGACTTCATAGTCAAACAACTAATGTTCACGATTCAAAAACACTTTCAAAACATGGGAGTAATGTTATATAACCTCAAGTTTTTCATTTCTAGAATAGTCTTCTATAACTAGTAAGAAACAATTCTTTAATCCTTCAAATCTTTAGAATCTTTGATTATTAGGTGAATTTTCCAATTCGGAATCCTCTAGCAAGCATATAAGGTTGGATTTGTCTAATAAGCATCTTGAAAAAGGATATTGCAAATCATTAGAAAGCATGATTTTATTTTTTGAGGCTAAAACACTTAAAACACTTCCCAAAGACTTTTCTAAAGTTTGATTAAACCACCAATCGACACACATAGCTGGTTAGGAAGGCAAATATTTGACATTAATCTGCAAAAGTGAGTCCTACTTTATCCTGACAAAATGAGTTAGTGTCAAGTACATTACCAACTATCCAAGCCATTTTTTTCTTCAATTGTATTGTGTGAATGAATGGTTTGCTGAACTAAAATTTCAGCTCTATTGGTGTGATAAGTATCATGAAGATGTGTTATCCTCAATGAGAACTTGTTTGCACTCAAGCAAAGCATGCCAAAGACCATGAAAAGGGTACACAAAGGATACTTTCCCTTAGATTTTAAGAGAGTAGAAAATGTTATGTCTTCAAAATCCAAGTGCTTGTTGAGGCATCATAGGTAGAGGAAACTTGTCATGTTTTGAATATGGGTTTTCTCGCACATAAGTGCTAGGTGGTCACATGTCATTGGGCTATGGCCACCTCATACTGATAAAAGTTGTCTGTTTTGTTGTACAGGGTTCAAATTCAAATGCATAAAGTATATTTCTAATTTTTGGATTCTTGACAAGGCAAGTTGTGAAAGTATTAGGGTTCTGTCAATGAGCATCATGTCTCCATCTTTGCTCATTTGTGTGCGTTATCTCTGTGTGCACACTTTTGACATTTCCTCATAGGGGGCAATAACAAGGCCATGCCCCCATGGCCATTGGATCCCACAACGTTCAAGCCTCATTGATG
Organism: Ceratopteris richardii; assembly: GCA_020310875.1. Classification (NCBI taxonomy): domain Eukaryota; kingdom Viridiplantae; phylum Streptophyta; class Polypodiopsida; order Polypodiales; family Pteridaceae; genus Ceratopteris; species Ceratopteris richardii. The sequence continues at coordinate 17,672,487 of CM035420.1, forward strand.
CCAAAAGTTGTGCCAAAGAGAGAACTAGAAGAGAATTCCTACATACTACTGAAGCATGGGTCTCCATCTAAGAAACATATTCTTCATCAGATTGCTCCTAGGAATTGGAAGCCAAGGGATGCAAGGAAGAGCATTCGGATCAAACACATACAACAGGCGTAGCAATGAAAAAGCAGGTGAGTAGATTGTCATTCCTACTCAGTGAACTAATGAGGAATTCTTCATAAACTTTCCTAGTAGCAATGGAGCCCAAACAAAAAATAAATAGAAAAAGTGTATCATGATCCCTCATTCCTCCATCTATACCTTTTCAAGCAATGTAATAGACGTTTATGAGGGATAAGGGATACCAACAAAAAATATTTGTTTGTTTCAAGCCTCTCTGTGTAAAGTAAGAATGAAATATAATATATTGTGTATTCATTAGGTACAATAACTTGCATTTGCAATCCTACAAGTCTTCGACATCTTTATACATGCTTTCTTGCTCTGTTGGAAGGATTTCATCAGAGAGATAGAGAGAGAGAAACATTAATTTCGTCAAGCCATTGGTAGCAATAACGATGCATGACTTATCCGAGCATCACCGTCAATCTCTACAAAATAGATGCATTCATAATAGTGAGCATGGATCTCTCCCATGGATGCTTTATTCCATAGATTGATGTAGATCAAAGAACTAAGAATTTTCGTTGCATGGCTTGCCTACATAGTTGAAAAGTTTGAATGTCATTACAAGTGTTAAACCATAAACATTTCTGATATGTACATATCCCGATTTGCAATATGAAGCCCTTCTGTCCATGAAACACTCTACACCTTTGTGGATTGTGGTCCCTAGTTTGGACTTTTATTTGCTTCAACACATACGGGCACTCTTTCATTATACTTAGAAGCTAAAAGTGGGAATGCATTCAAACACCCAAGGGGTCGAAAAGTCTATCAAAGAGGAGTAATCCATTGCGGGACAAGGGAAACATGATGGATTCTCTGTACACATTTACTCACATACCTGCAGAACAGCATATTTTGGGGCAAAAGCCAGAGTTGTGTTTGGCTGATGATGCAAATAGGGATACGGGTAAGATAAAATATGACATATGTATGGCTAGCTGAAGCCCTAACGAAAGACTTCATTGAAAGTCTCACCTTGGATGCCTAGGCTTCAGGGGGATTTCTGTGAGCCCAAGTTGAGCATCAAATTTACGCCCTGCATATGCTACTCCAGAAATACATTGGTTTGCGAAAAGAATAAGGAAAAAAAAAAAAGAAACAAAGTTGAAAAGCAGCAGTAATCTTGCACGGAAATCTCTGGACAAAAAACTCTTGATGACGAACAAGACTTCTCCGAGGTCACTGCCCAACAGATGCACGTGCATCTTTTAAGCAACCTACTTATGCTCCTAACATGACTATGATTCCCATTAAGTACCTCATATGGCTAGCTGAAGCCCTAACGAAAGACTTCATTGAAAGTCTCACCTTGGATGCCTAGGCTTCAGGGGGATTTCTGTGAGCCCAAGTTGAGCATCAAATTTACGCCCTGCATATGCTACTCCAGAAATACATTGGTTTGCGAAAAGAATAAGGAAAAAAAAAAGAAACAAAGTTGAAAAGCAGCAGTAATCTTGCACGGAAATCTCTGGACAAAAAACTCTTGATGACGAACAAGACTTCTCCGAGGTCACTGCCCAACAGATGCACGTGCATCTTTTAAGCAACCTACTTATGCTCCTAACATGACTATGATTCCCATTAAGTACCTCATACAGGTTGTTAACCTCATTAAAAAAACCACGCTTGCAGAAAGGTACATTGCATGAAGTTCAAGTTCTTGCACAACGAAGGTCGCAATTCGATTACTGGATACATGCTACGTATATGAGATAATTCTGTCTTGATACCGCCATTTCAATGATCGCAGCATACAACTTGCAGATCATATTCGTAAAACATTCAAATGGGGGGAACAATGACAATGGAATGATGATTAATCAGACGATTGAAACGTACAGATGATTCTACACAACTGACCTGAACGCTCTAAGGCTCTCGGAGATGCGGGATGAAAGACTAGTGAACTGCACTCCATCCTGGAAATGTTGCACTAAACATTAAAATTGAATCAACCTAGCTGTGAACTTGCGCAATACTCATAGAGATACGCAAGCTTCAATATTTGAATGTGGAAAAGAAACATGCCAGTACCAGATGGGACTGATAGTGGCGATTCACGGACTTCTTCAGATAAGAGGAGGCACGCCCAAGTTTGCTAGCATGAAGGAGGCTCGCCATTGGAAGCTCTAACAGGGAAATCGAATGAAGCTAGAAACAGGGAATCTCAGTCTCGTAATCGGAGGTAACGCAGGGATGGGGCTGGTAAGGAGCTAGCAGCACGCGAGAGCTAGTCTCGGACGCTACTACTTGGGGTACTCAACTGTGCAACGTGGACTGAAATATGAGTGAGTATTCACCGATCTTAAACCCTAAACCCTGTCCAGCGCATTCGTTATTTTCAACATGAACAATCTATAGTGGAACAAATGTTAGAGAAGAAAGACATTTCATTCCATCCGGGGGGGAAATATATTAAATTCCATACAGATTTTCAAACAAAACAAAGACTCGGAAATATATAGAAAGACAACAAGAGACTCTTTGGAAATTGGTAGTATCATCACGGAAGTCTTTTCGAATTTCTTTGTCCTATTCATATGGCATTTCAAAGTAATGTCAAGCATCTCATGGCCTTATTAGTAGCATTATCATATTTTCACTCTTGTAAGAAAAGAAGAGGAGGTCCACTTTTTCTCCACCCTATTTACAATTTCTTCCATGGAAGACCAAATCGCAAGTTATTCACTCTTTAATTAGTTAAGGGATCATCGTGAATAATGATTCACATCAAGAACAAGCACTCCATATTTACACCCACACCCACGCAGATTTGGGTACCCAAAAAGTGTATTATAGCTCAACCCTCAAGCCATGTAATATATACCCCTTAGAAATCTCTTCACCCTTTAACCCCACCACATCCGATAACACCTTTTTTCCCTCAGAAGAAACATATCACCCGCTTAGAAACTCTTAAAAAGTGGATACCGATACGTATCTAGACATCTTCTCCGACCCCCTTATCTAACATTACTCCCACCCCTACTAACCTACAACCTCGTAATAACTCATTCACGACTGAACCTTGTACAAATCCACACACTATAAGCGAACATCACTTGTAATAACACCTCATCAAAGAAATGTATACATTATCTAAAAGCATGTAGGTGTCTAGAGACCTGCATTAGTTCTGCAACAATCATTCCATAAACCACATCACAACAATCGGCTACACGGGATACACATCGGCTATGGAAAGGGATTGCGGTCTCACTTTAATGGGATCATAATTAATTTCCATACTAATGTGTTAATCTTTTGTAGCAGATCCTCTACACGCTCGCATCATTCATCATGCAGGCAGAAGTACCATCGGAAGCTGGCCCTAGTGCACCAATGGCCAATCTTGGAGAACTACTAGCGGAACCACATCCGACGGCACAATCACCAGAGTTCCAGGGATTTCCAGGACCCATGCCAATCGACGACCCTCCTAGAGGATATACTGAGAAGATTCATCGCAACTCTCACTGGTTCCAAGGACTAGCAGGACCATTAGCGGACGCAAATTTTATATTTGAAGCCAATTTGGAGTTTGATTATCGTACATGGGCCAAGTACCAATTTTTCTCAAGAGAGTTCGAAGGACTACAGAACATAGAGGACTTAACACATGTTTGGGCAAGAGCGGGCTTCACGGAATATTTTAGTGACCCTTTGCCTAAACCAGACTTCTATAGATGCTTTTACTTAGTCACCACTTTCATAGCTTCGAAGAACAAGGATCTACCCGGCACATTTATGTTGCCATCCTTGGTGAATGACCCCCCATTCAGGAGGTTTTATTTGACCAAAGATTTGATTCATGTGGCTATCAAAATACATGGAACTCACACTCCAACAGAGCGCGAACGGCTAGTTCTAGAGCCAATGAAACGTGGAGATGTCACTAAGTGGGAGGATATTTCAGCAATCACACTTGAGCTCTCTAAACCGTTGAGGATATGTATGCAGCATTTCGCTTTCCCCGCTCAGGATAGATTTACAATGCCCCATAAGCGCATCTGGTTTGGCTTATATTTAGCATGTACTGGACCTCAGACTGTTGATCTAGCAAGCTGGATCATTGATCAGCTATACTTAGCCCAACATAGATGGGAAAGAAAGAAGGTCATCAATGGATGTTGTGCTCTTACGAGAATTATATATATGTGTTTGGCGTACGACTTGCCAATTGAGCGTGCGATGACAAGTGAGGAGTTAAAAGCATTCAAAGGCACAACAAAGAAATCTAGGAAAGCTAGCAAAGGACGAGCAGGAAAGTGTATGAGAGGTACTATCCCATGCCTCCAAGTCCGTGAATCACCGTCACCTCAACCATCTCCTGAACAGTCTCCGACAGAAGCCACTCCAGCTGTACAACCTATTCGTGTACGGTTATCTCGACCTGTCGTTACAGAGGGCACTACTAGTACAGTCGCTCCTTAGGCAACATCAGTCCAGGAACCTACCACCACGGAAGCAAAAGTTCCCACCACTATTGTTGTGGAAGAATTTTTCTTTTCCGATACCAAACTTGGAAGCAGAACCCATAGACACAACATTCGATTTTGAGATGCGAGATGTGTTGTCAAGTGAATTTCAGTTCTCAGAATGACATATATTTTCTCAAGAATATGAACGTCCAAGCTACCCGACCACACCCCGAGATCAACCACAAGGACAAGTCGTGTCTAACTCTGAAGAGGAAAGAACAGAAACCGATGATGATGAAGGCGACGATGAAGCCAGCCAGGGCACTCATGAATCCCAAGAGCATGTACAGACAGATGAACAAGGACAACAAATGGACACCCAAGGTGATACCAGTACGCATGAAGATGAGACCTTTGAAGCAGCAGCTTATACACTGGCCATCAAAAAGTTGTATCGGACTATGGAAAAAGTTTGGGCACGCAAGAAGTTAACTGAAGAAGAGAGCCAAGCACTCATCGAACAAGAACTGGTCTCAGGCGGTTTTGAAGAAGTATACATCAGAGGTTTCAGAGAACTGGTCAAATCAGTGGGATCCACAGAAGCTTTAAGATATTTGCAGAGGAAACCATTACCGCAATATGACCCCCGACGAGTACGACTATTATCAAAACTAGGCGAATACATTTGTGTATCGATCGGAGCACAATCTTCAGAACAGGCCAGGGAAGCACGTCTCATCCCTGAAGGCTCAATGACCGAAGGCACCATTGTAATCGACTCCCCACCCCACACTACTACTGTACATACCACCACTGTAATCGGAGTACCTGCCACCCTAACTACTCCTTTTTCACCTCCCGTCTCTCCACTCTCCCTGTACATCCACTCTCTCCCCGACCATCCACATCCTTTAACAGTACACTTGCCACAGCTTTTGTTGCCTCCATTCCTCTAACCATGTCCACTACCACTCAACCTAGTCTACCACCTAGGACGTCCACCTTCCTATCCGGTCCGTTTCTCCCTCCATCTTTCCCATCCTTCCCCACACCTCCCAGACATCTTTTTCCATTCCCACCCCCATTAACCTTCTCCCCAGTCTCACCTCCTCGACCCACTACAATTCCTCTTTCCCCTTTCCACCAAGGCATACAAGAGACCCCAACTATAAATTACTCTTCAACCTTTGTAAATCCTGTATTTACACCCACACACTTACCCACGATCACACCACTACTCACAGTCACCGCACTTGACACCACGTCAGCGACATGGACATCTCACCACCCACTGCACCACCACTCACTTCATTCATGGCACAACCGTACCTAGGCACATCACAATTTTCCACAATCACCACAGCATCCACTTTCCCACCCCCATTCCCCATTCCCTTTGCATCTACACCTACTGCATCTTCACTTAGCACACCACTCATATTATCACCCACTGTAGATACTGCATTCCGACAGATGTTCACCTGCATGACTCAAGTGAGAGATGAATTTGCATCTCTAGGCACTAATTATCAAGCACTGCAGAAGACAACGAATGATCTACAGTCGCAGCTTAATTCATTGTCGATAGAGAATGCCTCATTGAACACCCGCTACCAAGAGCTACGAAAGGCTTATCATAAATTGGAACTAGAGTGTGAAGAAAAGACCAAAGAAGCCACTGCTGATCTTGATAACTTATTAAGGGCACAAACGATTCGCAATGCAACGCTCACCAGGAACATGGGCTTACTCAGACGACACTTGGCAGCAGCGAAAGAAGAGAATCAGCACTTACAAGAACAAAACAGAGAAAATTTAGAAGCTTCTCTAGATCAGCCAGACCAACCATTAAGCCCCAGTCGGTTCAAGGCCATGCCCTCAGAATCTATGAGAATGTTGCTAGATGATCACGTCAGATTGTTAGACGAGTACGACAGCATGAACTAAGAATATCAGAAGTTGAAAGAAGATCATAAACTACTTCAGTTAAGAGCACCAATACAACAAGGACTACCAGCTCCTATGGACCCTTCTCCTGAGATCTTAGAGGAACTCAACGCATTACGGGCCCAGGTATCTACTCTTGAATCACGGATAGCTATATATGAAGCACCACCCATACCAGAATCCCCACCGGAACTACCAGCAGAGGAAGAGACAGTAACCATTCCGGTGGAGGAAACTTTTGAAGAGGCGTACGAACCCCAACCCTTCCCAGGCGGACGAGCCACGGTTGAAGGCCAGACAACTTACGAACTTCCTACTCCCGCATGGATGAAGACGATTGAAGAACTTGGCACAACACACTCAGCCAGGGTAGAGGCGCAGTTACACACAATGGCGATGATTGAAGAACGCATTTTATAGTCCCCCTACTTTGCTCATCTGGCCCCGCGCAGATACATATCAAGGCATGAGCTACAATATAAACCTTATTTTATGCTAATGGCAGAATATCAGTTGGCCATAGAGAAAGAAACAGGCAAGAAACCATCTCACGCTACTCAGTTTGAGCCTGACGATTTGCCACTGGATGCGAAGCACGGAGAGATCTATCAACCAAATTGGCGTAAAGATTTACTACAGAAATATCCAGAGATGATGAGTACCTGGGTTAAGGCACCATTACACTTAAAGTATAACCCATGTTGGGGACCAGTGCCACGTCGCCGCTCCTGGACAGCATTTGCTATCAAAGTACAGAATAACAAGCAATGCCAGGATTGGCTAAATTACCCATATTTCAAGCCACCCATAGAACTACCAACAGTTGGATACATGATGGCCATGATTTGCCACTGGCTCCCTTGCTTAAAGCATATGGACAATATAGCCGCGCACATGATTGTCAAAATATTTGACATGATGCAAATGGTTTTCAAAGTCTTCCGGCGCGTCAAGGCACCACATGTAAACACCACGGGCTTTGAGCATGGCAATCTAGATCTTGCATACAATATGAGTACAACGCCATCGCTACGGGTGTGTTATGCTTGGCATTGCAGAATCAAATACCTACCGGCATGCTACAAGCAGACCTTCGAAGAAATGTTCACAACCGGTTTCTGTGAATACCATTCCGAAGTGTTCATCAGCAGGTCTACACACCTCTTGCAATTATTTGCCTGTGAACAGATGGTGTATTCCACGCATTATCGACTCCCACCATCCGATGAACCGCAACCCATTGATTGGGAGAAACTCGAGGCAGATCTGGCCTGAGGAATTCGCATATCAGAACACACCCTCGCTCAGGAACTACTACAGAACTATATCCGACAGACCTCACAACAAGGTTCTGTCGCAGACGATAGAAGCGAGAGGGAGGGGGGTGTTGGCAGTAGCCACATGCATAGAAGATGCAGAAGCATGTAAAGATAGAGCATGGAGTCAGTCGAATCATTTTTCAAAGAATTATGCTTGATAAATACTTTTCAAAACCTCCAACAGTGATTTTCATCACTTTTGTAACATATGTAACACAGAAAAACCCTTTTTGTAATCTATAGCTCCATTTTGTGCAAGCCGAGGAGTCCTTGAGCTTGAGGAGCTTAGGTAGAATGAGCATACCAATTTTGGTTATTTTTAGACACCGTTTACCCTTTCAAATAGCATCTAGGACCTACTTTTTAACTATGCCGGTCACTAGATGTGAAACCGGTCAAAACTAGTCTAGAATCTATAAAAAGAGCTAGAGAGCTCATTTTTGAGGTTACCTTGTTTGAGTAGAGAAGAGCTTAGAGCTATTTTGAGTTTGTAAGAGTGTTCTTAAGTAATAGAGTTGATTTCTCACCTTCCATTGTGTCTTGCTTGTCTCTTCGTTGAGTGTGTGTATGTGTGTGTGCATCTCTATGCTTCTCACCTTCACTCTCACTTCATCTCACATTCACGATTGTCATATCACTCCTATCTCTTCCGTGGATTGACATTAAGGAGGTGGAGCTTCTTAATGTGGTTCTAACCATTGTGCTAGAGCAACACCAGCGTATAAGCTACTGCTTCAAAGGTTTCATCTTCATGTGTACTGGTATCACCCTGGGTGTTCGTTTGCTGTCCTTGGCCGTCTGTCTACACATTTTCTCCGGATTCATGAGTGCCCTGGCTGGCTTCATCGTCTCCATCATCTTCATCGGTTTTTGTTCTTTCTTCATCGGAACTAGACACTACTTGTCCTTGTGGTTGATCCGGGGGAGTGGTCGGGTAGCCTGGCCGTTCATATTCCTGAGAGAAAATTTGGCCTTCTAAAAATTGAAATTCATTGGAGAAAGCATCTGGCATTTCAAAATCAAACGTTGTATCCATTGGCTCTGCTTCCATGTTGAGTATCGGAAAAGAAAAAGCTTTTGCACCAATAGTGGTGGGAACTTCTACTACAGTGATAGGGGTCCTGGGGCTGTGGCTGCTTGAGGAGCAATTGTACTGGTAGTGCCCTCTGTTATAACTGGTCTTGATAACCGTATGCGAATGGGTTGAACAGTTGGAGTGGCTTCTGTCGGAGACTGTTCTGGAGAGGGTTGAGGTGACGGTGATTCTGGGACATGTAGGCATGGAATGGTGCCTCTCATGCGCTTTCCTGCTCGTCCTTTGCTAGCCTTCCTAGCTTTCTTTGCTGTCCCTTTGAATGCTTTCAACTCCTTGCTTGTCATTGCACGCTTGATTGGAAAGTCGTATGCCAAACACATACATACAATTCTTGTAAGAGCGCAACATCCATGGATTACCTTCTTCCTCTCCCAACGGTGCTGTGCTAAGTATAGCTGATCAATGATCTAGCTTGCAAGATCAACTGTCTGGGGTCCAATACACGATAAGTAGAGTCCAAACGAGATGCGCTTGTGGGGCATTGTAAATCGGTCCTGAGCAGGGAAAGCGAAACGTTGCATGCATATCCTCAATGGTTTAGAGAGCTCAGGGGTGATTGCAGAAATATCTTCCCACTTGATGACATCTCCACGTTTCAGGCTCAGGAATTAGCCTTTCTCGCTCTGTAGGAGTATGCGTCCCATGAATTTTGATGGTAGCTCTAATCAAATCCTTTGTCAAATAAAACCTTTTGAATGCAGGGTCATTCACCAAGGATGGCAAAATAAAGGTGTCTGGCAGATCCTTGTTTTTAGAAGCTGTCAAAGTGGTGACTAAGTAATAGTATATGTAGAAGTCTGGTTTAGGAAAAGGATCACTAAAATATTCCGTGAAGCCTGCCCTAGCCCAAACATGCTTTAAGTCTTCTGTATTCTGTAGTCCTTCGAACTCTTTTGAAAAGAACTGGTATTTTCCCCACGTACGGGTATCAAAAGCTAAATTGGTCTCAAAAAGGAAATCTGCATCTGCTAATGGGCCTGCTAAACCTTGGAACCAATGAGAGTTGCGATGAATCTTCTCAGTATATCCTCTAGGAGGGTCATCGATCGGCATAGGTCCTGGGAAACCTTGAAACTCTGGTGGTTGTGCCGTCAGATGGGGCTCAGCTAGTAGTTCACCAATATTGGCCATAGGTATGCTGGTGCCAGCTTCAGATGGTCCTTCTTCGGTTTGCATGATGGATGATGCAAAAATGGAGAAGATTTGCTACAAAAGATTAACACATTAGTATGGAAATTAATTATGATCCCATTAAAGTGAGACCGCAATCCCTTTCCATAGCAGATGTGTAACCCGTGTAGCCATATGTTGTGAAATGATTGATATAATGCTTTTGCAGAGCTAATGCAGGTCTATAGACACCTACATTCTTTCAGATAATGCATACATTTCTTTGACGAGATGTTATTACAAGTGATGTTGGGTTATTGTGTGTGGATTTGTACAAGTTTTAGTCGTGAATGAGTTATTACAAGGGTAATGTTTAGTCGGGATGGGAGTAATGTTAGATAAGGGGGTCGGAGAAGATGTCTGGATACGTTTCGGTATCCAATTCCTAAGAGTTTCTGAGCGGGTGTTATGTTTCTGCTGAGGGGCAAAAGGTGATATCGGATGTGGTGGTATTGAGGGGTGAAGAGATTTCTGGGGGTTATATATTACATGGCTTGAGGGTTGAGCTATGATACATTGTTTAGGTACCCAAATCTGCATGGGTGTGGGTTGATTCATAAGATACTTCTTGGCAATCCAAATTTGTCGAATGTTTGTACTCGTAGAAGAGGTTGAATATTGCCTCTGATTGGTCTTTAACTTCTCCTTATCCTTGTCTGCTTTGTTGAAATCTGTCGGTGGTTTCTGTCCTTTTGGCACCCATATTTGTTTTGTGCCTCTTATTCTGTGGTGCTCATACTGCAACTTTCTTCCTTGTGTCATCTGATATTGTAGTTGGTCTGGGTTCCTCTGTTGTGATTGACTCCTTTGTGGTTGAGGTTGAGAGGTCGGGTTGACATTCTGCTTTGGAAAAGAAGGGAAGTCCAACACTTGCAAAACCTACCCATTAGGAAGTGCTCCGTTTTGTACTATTAATCTAGGCCAGTCCGCAGTAAGTGTGGAAGGATGGGCACTGCAGCTGATAGTGTCCATTTGGCCGGTGATGAAGTCCACTTCACCGCTGATTGTCCACATTTGTCCGCTGATGCAACCCACCTGACCGCTGATTGTGTCCATTTGACCAAGAAGTTGGATGATTGCCCCTTCTAGTTTGCAGGAAGCCCAAGGGAAAATCTCCTGACGTCCTTCTGATTGACAATTGTCCATCGCCAAGCCCATGTGGGTTGGTGTAGACTTAACGTCACTTATCTGACTCAAGATCTTCCGGTCTTCCGTCGCATGCATTTCATAGGGTCTAGGGTTACATACCTCAGTTGGAATGTTGTTAGGGAAGTCAAGCGGTATCACTCACTTTCGATCTAAGGTTCCAATTTGTAGGGAGCCTTGTCTAAGATTTAGGCCATTGAGTGATCGTATATCCAATCTTGGCCAAGGATTAGGGGTTCTATCATGTTCTCGTCATGGCACACTAGTAGCTTCGCTGTCATGGTCACATCATGTATGAGGATAGGGAGGTCCATCTCACCCATGCAAGGGTTTCCATGCCTCCTAGCCCTATGAGGTATGCCTCAATTGGCCGCATTTCTATTCCTCAGTCCTTATGGTGGGACCATCTAATCGCACTAGTCGTAGCACCTGAGTCAATTAAAGCCTTGAGCTCTTGGCAAGGGTTGCTGTGCTCTAGCCTGATTGTAATGAATGGTCTCCTCTCCACTATGCTAGAATGAGTACTTGACTTTGCTTGACACATGGCCATGGGGTATTTGGGCGATGTTTCCAGATGGTTATAATGTTCTCTCCCTAGTCCTTGTCTTCTTAACTTCATGCACTTAATGCGTTCTATAGCTTCTGCCTGAGCTTCAGCTCGTATTCTATTTTCTTCCTCCTTACACTTCTTTGCCAACGTGAGTCATCTAAGCATATCCTTAGTAAGAGGTTCTTGATATAACTTGACTCTACAACCACCAATGTAATTAGGTATTATGTCCCCTTCTAAGGTGGCTAATTGTATTGCTCCACTTGTTGAGAATCTGTTAATGATCATAGGTCCATAACCTCACTTTTCTAACTTCCATGCGTGTTGTTTCAGTGACTAGAACTAAATCTCGTTCTTTTAAGCCTTTATCTTTCACATGTGCATCAAAATATGCCTTCTGTCGTTTCTTTGCTGCGTATATGCCTGTTGCTGCTTTCAGCCTGGTTTCTCCTAATCGTTCCAAGTCCATTATTCTTGCTGATAATTCATGGCCGGTCCACTGATGTTCTTGTGCAACCTTAAGGGTCGATATCAAGAAGTCCAAAGGAAGCACAACCTTCTAACCAAAAACCATATGAAAGGGAGTTGCATTGAGTACGGTCTTGTAGGCCACTCGATATGCCCAAACAACGTGGTGTAACTGTTTGTCGCAATCTGAATGTTTGTTGTTCACAAGTTTCGTGAGTATGTTACATAAGATCTTGTTAGTGCTTTCAGCCTGACCATTGGCCTGAGGATGATATGGTGCGGATTTCTTGCGAATCACCATAAAATCCTGTAACAAATATTCAATGACTTGGTTTAGAAAGTGAGTTCCTCGATCGCTCACTAACTCAATAGGCAATCCATATCTTGTAAAGACATTTTCAAATAAGAATTTTGCAGTAGTGTGTGGATCATTCTTTTTTGTGGCTTTTGCCTCTACCCGTTTGGTAAGATAATCTGTCGCAACAATTATGTATTCAGCATGTGTACCTTTTGTAGGGGGGGTTAATGGGTCCTACAAAGTCTATACCCCACTTAGAGAATGCACGTCCTCCCATCATGGGTTTCAGTGGCATTTCATCTCTGTGAGTAGGAAACTGAGTTCTCTGGCACACATCACATCTCTTTACATAGGTATGCATCCATATGAAGAGTGGGCCACCATAATCCTGCAAAGAGGATGGCTTTGATTATCCTATTGGGTCCAAAATGACTTCCTGCAACACCTTGGTGTGCAGTCTCTAGTACGCTCAAATAATCACTCTCATGAACACATTGTCTCAAATATCCATCTCGTCCTCGTTTGTATAGGTTATCGCCAATAAGTGAATAGTCTTGAGCTTCCTGCTCTAGACTTCGTTGTCGTGCTAAGGTCATTCCTTGAGGGAATGTCTTCGTCCTCAAGTATGTCACTAAAGGTTGAATCCATTCTGGTGTGAGAGACACGTGATATAATGTAGCATGTTCTACTGGTGGTCTTTCACAGCAAACATGGCATTCTTTACACAACTTGTAGACATCTGCTTCCATAGAAGGCCAATATACTCCTAGTCTATGCAGAGTCTGTAATGTTTGATGTTTCGAGTGATGTTGCTTTTATGCACCTACATGTGCTAATTGCAACCAATTCGCATGTTCTGATTCATCTACACAACAAGCAAGAATCTTTTTATTATCCTATTTATATATACTTCCTGCTATTATTTGATATCTTTGAGACTTAGTAATCTCTCCTTCTTTGATCCTTATCCTAGGATTCTTGGGTCCATATGTTAGAATAGGGACTATCGGCTTAGGACATTTTGGTGCTATCTCAAGATTAAACAAATATGCATCTTGTAATTCATCCGCTATCCCTTGAGGAGCTTCTCTTGAGGTTAGTCTCGAGAGGTGGTCAGGTCTGAGATGTGTCTTTCCTTTCCTAACTACTACTTCAAAGTCATACTCCATCAGTAATAGAAACCAACATATTAACCATCCGGTGTTACATGGCTTATTGACTAATTACAATAAAGCTTGATGATCTGTAAAGAATTTGAACTTATTCACCAACAAATAATGCCTGAACTTCTTTACTGCGTAAATTATTCCTAATCCTTCTCGTTCTGTAGTGGTGTAATTTCTTTCTACTGCATTCAACTGTCTACTCGCGTAAGCTATGGGGAGATCTATATTACCTTCATTCGTGGGTTGTGCTAACACACATCCTATGGCATCGTTGGATGCATCCACATGTACATGGAATGGCTTACTCCAATCTAGGGTTGTCAATATAGGTGCTGAGCACAAACGTTTTTTAAGTTCATTGAATGAATTTTCACACTCATTTGTCCTTTCAAACTTGGTCAAAAGAGAGTACAATGGCTTGGTTATGATTGCATACATGTGTATAAATCGTCTGTAATAACCACAATGACCCATAAATGCTTGTACCTCTTTTACGTTATTTGGCCTAGGTAAGTTTGCTATTACTTTCACTTTTTCCTCATCCGTAGAGATTCCATTCTTTAACACAATGTGTCCTAGATTTTTGCCTTGTTTGACCATAAAAATGCATTTTTTTGGGTTCAAACAAACTTGATATTCTCGACATTTGTCAAATACTTGTCTTAAATCTGGGATATGCATCTGCCTGACATTCGAATGAGCACATAGGTCATCAACATAAACTTCCAAATTCTTGCGTAAGAATTCCTTAAAAAACGTGACACATGAGTTGCTGGAAAGTGGTGGGTGCATTTGTTAAGCCAAATGGCATCACACAAAATGCAAATATGCCCCATTCTGTGGCAAAAGCCGTCTTGTGCTGATCTTCTAGAGCAATGGCTACTTGATGATAGCCTGAGAAACCATCAAGAAAGCTGTAAACTTCCTTGCCTGCAACTCTTTCCAATAAATGTTCTGTGATAGGAAGAGGATAACTGTCTCTAATCGTGGCGGCATTAACTTTTTTAAGGTTAATACACACACGCAATTTTCCATTCTTCTTGGGCACAACCACAATGGGGGATACCCATTCGGTATGCTCAATTTCGTAAATGAATCCTGCTTCTACCAAACGATCTATCTCTTCTTTAATCTTCGTAGCGTAGTTATCATTATACGTGTACAGTTTCTGTTTTGTAGGTTTTGCATCTAGAGTCATAGGGATTCTATGAGAACATATATCTGGGTCTGCTCCTTTCAGGTCTTTGTAACTCCAAGCGAACACATCTCTATATTCGCGCAATAGCGTAACTAACTCTTCTTCTTCTTCATCTGTCAAATCATGCGCTATGTAGGTACATTTCTCTTCTTCTCCTTCTATGGCAACTATTATTTTTTTGGTTTTCTCTCGGTTATCGTATACTTCTCCAACGTCAGCTTTTCTGTTAGGCATTCGTACCATGATTCGTCTATCTTCTATTTCATACTTCTTGAAGTTGTCTGAAACCTCGAACAAAGATTCTTCTTCTTCTGACATGGTTTCTTTCTTCTTTCTTTTCTTTCCTTCACTCTTGGTGGTCACCTGAGTGGCTAACCTCACCTCATTCATAATTTCTCCGTGCCTCTGAGGATAAGTTTCTACTTCATAGAAGTAATCTTCCTCTGATGCAAAGGGTGGGTCCTGTTAAACGTAAAATGTTTAAATGTTTAAACGTATCTCTTAAATTGTCACGTCTCTGACTATCCGAAAATTGTTACCAAACTAACGTGGGTTCTTGGGAGTGGTAGGGGTCTGTTAGACAGAGGCCCTGTGCTTATTTCCCAAATCTTCGTCACAACATCAAAAACATGAATACTCGTCTTAGCTTAGTTACTAGCATTAACTGGACAATACTTGATCTCTATGTTCCTGGGTACCGCACTTCTTCAGACTAACCTGCTATTGGAACAGAGTAGTAGTCCAATCTACAGACTCACTAGTATGTAGTAAATCAACCAGAGTGAATACTATAGCTGACAGATTCATTCGTCACAACACTTTCCAGTGATCTCAAATAAAAGGTTCACGTTTTACCGAAAGTACTAGTCCTCCCTCGTATTCGGGTCAACAAATAATAACACCGAATGCGATGACTCAGGTATAACAATTTAAGAACAAACAGAATACACTTCAACAACGCTTCAAGTTGCCTATTCGAACTCACACCATAATATCACTTACTCAGACTGACTCATAATACTTAAACAACTGAAGAACATACAGCAATGCAATACGTCGATAGTAATCAGACACACAATCCGTTACTCAAACACTCGTTATGGTGGACTATAGTATGAGCAGACGATGCAGAACATACTCAACACTAGCAGTACTCAAGACTGCACAACAGTGTTACAATACTCTCACAATCAAGCGAACAATCTGGCAATTCCAGAAAAAACGTCTCTCTCGACCATTCTCTTTACATTGCTTTATATAAATTTTACAGGATGCGCGTACCAACTTTTCGCGCGTATTTCAAAAAGCTCCGTTACATCTGGCATTCGTTACATCTGTCCTACTCCGGCGGCCGACTAACATTGGCACGCACGGTGGACTCGAACCCGCAAGTTATTTTTTATTACAAAATCATTGTTCGTCGATGATTCCCTCTAAATACATATTTCTGGCTAATCTAAATGTACGGGCTATTTTTTCCTTAAGAGTTTCTAATAGTTGTTTAAGGGTATCTGGCTCTAATACTTGCACATATACTCTAACAGAGCTAAGGGCGATGGCTTCGGTGAGCAAAATTTCGGCCTGTGTTTGCAAAAAGGCCTCCTGTAAGTAGAAATCGTTGGATAGTGCTGCATCCCTTGAAATCTTGATTTCAGCTACTTGCTTCTGCATATCAGTGACTCGGTCTTTCTGGTTGCGCAATTGATTATCTAGTCTTTCGAACTGTTGGTTCTGGAATGCATCTCGTTCTCTGCGGGCATTTGCTAAGTCCTTCTGATATTTGGTTTCCCTGTTCAATTGGTGTTTGAGTATATTATTGACTTCGTCTAAAGATTCTTTTGTTCTATGGAGTTGTTCTTCTGCCTGCTTAGCTTCTCTCTGCTGCTCTTGGTACTTCTGTACTGCTTCTTGCAGCTGGAGTCTTGTTTCTTCGAGTAGGTTTCCTAGCGCGATTCTGGTATCTTCTGTATCTGTGAGTGTTTGATTTAGCTTTGTGATCTCTGCGTTGGCAGCAATCAGTAAATCTTCTTTTGCCTGCATTGCTACCACTGCCTTATCTCGTTGGCTTGTGATTTCTTCCTGTGATTGGAGTGTGGCCTATAATTGCTTTATCTGTTCGTGGAGTGCGTGGTTTTCTGCTTTTGCTGCCTGTAACTCTTCCTGGAGGGGGGTGATATCTGCCTCCATCACTTCCAATTTGCGTTGGAAGTCATCTCGTGCATTGTCTGTGACTTGCTTCAGATGTTGCGGCAGTTGCTGTGATAAGTTGATCAGTAGTCTACCCATAGATTCTAACTCAGAGAAGACTGGAATGGGGTGGGGTGGTAGAGGAGGGCGAGGTTGTGAAGAGGATGCGGTGAGGAGTTGCTGGGAATTTGGTGGGGAGTAATTGAGGGAGGATGATGAGGATTTAGCATTTTCGGTGGGGTGACTAGGCTGGATGGGACTGCGGGGTGGTTCCGATGGGGGAATGGGGTTGACTGGTGGTGGGTTGGGAAGGGCAGAGTCATAGTTTGTTACCTTATCTATTGATTGTTGTTCATTTTCTGTATTGTTGGCCTCTGTGGATTCAACTGCCTTAAGTAGCTTGTCTAGTGCTTCCCTAGCAGATTGTTGCTCATCTACCTGTTGCTCTGATTCTTTTTCGGTCCAAATTGTTTCTGTTTCTGTTCGATCTTGTTGTTCTTGTTGTTCAGCCAACGATTCATTCTGCATTGAGGTGGCTGTATCATGGAATGTCTCCTCTTCGTTCTTCTCGTCTTCTTTATCATTATCTTTATCTTTTCGGGCTGAGCCTTGTGCCTCACTTTTGGATGAGCTGATCCTGATGCGTTTTCGGCGGAATAATTGGTTGAGCTCTTCTTCATCTTCTTCTTCATCCTCCTCTAGCAGTTGTATCGACTCCTCATGTCTCAGGACGGACCCCCGTGGTGGTGGTTGAGCTGCGAGTATGGTCGGAAAGAGAAATGACAATATGTGTGGTAATCTAGATCTTGGCGTTCCTCCTCTGTTTACTTGTTTAGTTATGGCTACGCATTCCTTGTGGATACGGTGAAAGAAAAAGGAGGCGAAGTTAACGGGTTCTTGGGCAGCTAGGTCGATGGTGGAGTAGAAAGGACGGATATGCCGTAGGTGCGTTTCTGGAGGTTTAGGATGGTGACTAAGAACTGGAGTGCAGTTCTTTCGAGTTCAGGGCGGCAGAGGATGGCGTATTCGTTTGATGAATAGCGGGGGAAGAGTGCTGTCATTCGGGCTACGGGGATGCTTGGGCCGTTCTCACGGCCTTGTGGGGTGAGGCGGAAGGCTTCGGCAAAGGCTTGGAAGGTTACTACGGTTCGAGATGGTAGGGAGGGGAAGATCCATTTTCGCTCAGCGATGGGGGATTGGGCGATGGCAGGTATGGTCTGCGCGAAAAAGGGATGGGCTTCCACTGAGTGCCAAGGCAGCTCAGCGAAGTTGGCCAACCCTCGGGTGCGTAGGTATTCTCCTACCTCGGTAGGGATACCTTCACGGAAGGCTGCAAAATTTGCCAATGCTTCCATTGCGCACACGAACGCGGATACACAGAACACAGAACACGGATACACAGAACACAGAAAACACAAGCACAATCACAAGAACACAATAGCGTTTTTTGGCGCAACCGAAGAGATTAAGTAGAGACATTACGGTGGGGGGGGGTAGGAAGTGATGGTTATCATTGTGCGGTGGTGGAATGATACTGCTTTCAAAGCATGCTCGAGTAATTAGTAAGGAGGGCGACTTATGACAAAAACGTGGCTATTTAAAAAGAAAAGAAAGAACCGAAGGAAAAGTAAAGTAAAAACAAAAAAAAATGTGGTTCACCACCGAATGTTTTAATGCGGGCTAGCAGCGTGTTGATACGGCCACAACTTCGAACCGTTGATTGCTTTTGGAAGTGGATTTCCGATCAACGTAGTCAACCAAAAAGTTGCTGGACCGATTTGCTCTGCGATCTTGTAAGGGCCGAACCACCGTAATTTGAATTTGCCTGTGGATCTATTTGACTTTGCATTATAGAAAAGTACAAGCTAACCCACCGAAAACACTGGAGTCTTCAGGTTTCGATCGTGCGTCCTTGCCTGTCTTAGTTGGACTTCATGCATGGTTAAAAAACTGAGCCATCGGTGCTCGTCTAACTCTCTGAGTGTGTCCAACCGAAATGACAGTGAGTCTTCCGATAGTAGTTTCTGAGCAATTGCCACTCGTAAACTTGGTATAACTATCTCCATTGGTGCTATTGCTTCTAAGCCATAAGCTAGTTTGAAGGGTGTCAATCTTGTTGTTACCTTGTATGTAGTCCGGTATGCCCATAACACTGCAGGTAGCAGTTGATCCCATCTTTCCGGTGCTTCCATGATCAATTTTCGAAGGATGTTCAGAAGAGATTTGTTTGTACTTTCGGCCAAACCATTAGCATGAGGATAATAAGGAGAACTAAATTTATATGTGACCTGGAACGACTGTGTCAGTGCCTTCATTAAATTGTTTACAAAATGAGTGCCTTGATCTGAGACAATTTCCAGTAGTAAGCCAAAACGTGGAAAGACATCGGTTAGCAAACACTTTGCTACCGTAACAGCTGTAGCAGACCGTAAAGCCCAGGCTTCTGCCCATCTGGTTGCATAGTCTGTACAGGTCAGTATGTAACGGTTGTTACTGAAGACTGCTGGAGATGTAATCAGACCGATAAAATCTAGGCCCCATTTCTGGAAAGGTTCCAATGGTAAGATGGGTTGCAGAGGAAAAAGATGACGTAGCAAAGGCTGTCCAGATCTTTGACAAGTATCACATTGTTTGACAAACTGTGATATATCTTTGTACATCGTTGGCCACTAGAGACCACTCTGCAGAATTTTCCGGTGAGTTAAGTCTGCTGCAAAATGGCCACCGGAAGGAATCGAGTGAGCCAAAGTGATAACTGAGTTAACTTCATGCGGTGGAATACAGCAAAGTAGGATTCCGGTATGATCTACATAATATAGTTTTCCAGCAATTAACCAAAATCGGCGGCTAAAGACTGCAATTTTCCTTTGTACTGCCCTAGAAGTCTAAGATGGAAGGAAACCATCAGTGAGAAAGGTCAAGATCTGATCATAATATGAAAATGGGATAGGTGGGTCTGCAGAATCTTCATTAATTGGTTCTGACACATAAATCGCGGGTGTCGTGTCATCTATGCCCACCGGAGCTTCACCGGAATCTAAGCGGGATAAGAAATCTGCTAAGGCATGTGAACTGCCTGGCCGGTGAATGACTTCGTAGTCGAATTCCTGCAAGAGTAGCACCCATCGTGCTAGTCGACCACCTAGATGTTGTTGCCGAACTAGATAGACAAGTGCAGCATGATCTACATGAAATGTGAATTTACGGCCCAACAAGTAATGTCTGAATTTCTTGACCGAATATACTAGCCCTAGACATTCTCTTTCTGTTACAGAGTAATTCTTCTCAGCAGGAACTAATCTTCGACTTGCATAATACACTGGTCTGAACCACTTATCAATTTGTTGCATCAACACGCTTCCTATTGCTATATCTGAAGCATCAACAAATACATGAAATGGGTGATCCCAGTCCGGCGGCTGTAAGATAGGAACTTGTGTTAATAGATGCTTTAAACGATCAAATGCTATCTGGCATTCCTGGGTCCATTCAAATTGTCGAGGAGTCTTGGTGATTAGCTTGTTTAGTGGTATAGCCAGATGAGCAAGCCACCGTAAGTGTTGTCCATGCCATCTTACTTGGCCCATAAACCGCATAACTTCCTTCGGTGTAATGGGCATTGGAGCTTCTAATACTGCCGAAATTTTATCTGGATCCACCTGTATACCTTGTGCAGATACAATGTGACCAAGTAGCTTGCCACATGAAACCGCAAACACAGATTTCTTTGGGTTCAAGTAGAGTCTATACTCTCTGCATTTCTGAAAGCAGCACCGTAAATGGAACAGGTGTGCTATCATCTTACCAAAAATTGAAAAATTGTCGAGATATACTTGCATAAAGGAAGTGAGGTAGGGAGAAAATATCTCCTGCATACATCTTTGAAATGTGCTTGGTGCGTTTCTCAATCCAAACCACATTACCGTACAAGCAAAGACACCCCAGTTGGTAATAAATGTGGTTTTTGGTATATCTTCTTCGGCCATTCTCACTTGGTTGTAGCCACTGTATCCATCTAGCAATGAATACATCTCGTGGCCTGCTACTCTATCAAGCATGGTATCCAAAAAGGGGATTGGAAAGGGATCCGGTACGGTTGCTGCATTTAATTTCTGGTAATCTACACAGATTCTCAATTGCTTGTTTTTCTTTGGCACAATCACAATCGGAGAGATCCATTCAGCATGCTCTACTGGCATGATGAATCCGACTTTTAATAACCTATCAAGTTCTACCTTTACCTGAGATGCATAATGGGGATTCATCCGGTAGCTGGTTTGCTTTATCGGCCTTGCTTCTGGCTTCAGCATGACCCTGTGCTGGTAGATGCGGGGTCCAATCCTTTCATATCTTTGTAGTCCCATGCAAAGACGTCGGTGAATTCTCGGAGTAGCTGGATTAAACCTGCTTGAAATGTTTCCGGTAAGTTTTGCTTTATCTTCACAGGACGCGGATGATTTTCATCTCCTAAATTGTAAGTGATCAGCTGATCTTCGGGGACATAGAACTGTTGATGTTTCTCTGTGTCGTCTGTTGGTTTAAGGAGTTGCTGCAGTTCATCGTCATGTGTCGAAACAATGTCTTCCTTCTTAGCTTCTTCTGTGATGGGTATTACTGTACAGACTGAAGCGTTCCAATTATCTACAACGGTTTGTAGATCAACAATCCCTAAGGAAATTAAGTCAGCGTTATTCTTCAGAAACTCTTCTTCTTCATCGTCTGACAATCCATCTAGCATATGGACTTGTTCAGCAAAATATGGTCTAGCGTGTAGCTCGCAAGGTTGTATAGCATCTAATTTTACCACATATCTGCGATTGGCATTTTTAAACGTAAGCTCTTGTGCAGACCAGTCCTGTATTACCGTCGCATGCTTCAACCAAGGTCGGCCGAAAAGAAGGTTGTAATCCAAAGTGGATTCCGGCAGATCTAGTATAACAAAGGCCATTTTAAAGGTCGTACCTTGCAAAGTGATGGGTACATTCTGCACAAGTCCTACGGGATGGACTCTTGATTGATCTGCCATTCTGACAAAAAATTGAACTGGTTCGATTTCGGTCCATCCTAACCTTTTGCATAATGCCGCAGTCGCAATGTTAACACCAGAGCCTCCATCAATTAATACCTGCGTAATCTTATGATTCTTATACCATACTGTAATCAAGGGAACTAAATGATCAATCGTAGAATCAGGTTCCGGTTGAACTGCTGCTATCGCTGGAATACAAGAAGGCACTGGACTGAACTATTGTTGGAACTGTTGTCGAATTCTAGGTACTAATGCCAGTAGTTGGCCCAGAGGCAGAGTGATAGATGCCTTAGATAGGATTTCCCAGGCCTGTTGAGATTGATTGACAGGCTCCACTGATGTTGAAGTTGATGCCTCTGCTGATGCGAAGGTATCTACGGTTGGTAATGTATCTGCTGCTGATGATGTCCCCGCTGCTGACTCCCGTTGTTGTGTTCCTTCCTTTGTTAACGATGGCTGGGTTACCGAAATAGGCTCTGGGAAGACTGGTGGTTCTGCTGTGGTCCATTGACTAGCCTTGTTGTACATTCTATGTTGTTCACGTATCCCTGGTTCAAATATTTATGCTGTCGGTTGCAGTTGTTTACCGGATCGGGTCTGGACTGCAGCAGCTTGTGTTTCCACCGGTGTGATTTGTACCATGTTGGCCATTGGATTTTGACGTTCCTTCTTCCTTTGATCATACTCAGCTGCATCCTTACAAAATCTCCTAATATTTCCAAATTCACCACAAAAATGGCAGCGTGGTGGTGGTAAATTGGGATTTTCCGGTGGTGGTCCATTCTGCCAGCGGTTTGCATTATAGTTGTTATTCCTCTGTCCTTGGTAATTTCGATATCCTTGCTGCTGGTTGTTTCTCATTTGTGGAGGCACATAATGGTTGGCTGGCTGTCCTTGTTCCTGGATAATTGCATTGACAGTCGTTGTTCCCTGTACTCTAGCGTTGTATGCGCAGTTTTCGGTGGTGTGTCCGGCAGTGTTGCAGATAGCGCAGAATGTCTGATTAAGTGCACAATTGGCACTAGTATAACCTCATTTTTTGCATGTGATGCAGTATACTTGTCTGGTCATATCTTCGGCAACATTTTTGTTTGTTTTTAACCACTCCAGATCTTCTGTAAATCCGCCGACTTTGTTTTCCAGTTGCAGAGTCATTGCAATGACTACATCGAGGGTCATGGCTCCGACACATCTTATGATCATGATCTGCTTAAGTTGTGGAGTCAAGCCATTGATGAACCACTGAGTGATAACGTCATCTGGTAAGTTAGCATGGGCCGGTGGTAGCTGCCTTAAGTGCGTTTTGAAGAGAGTAGCATACTCCTGTACGGTTTGATTTGCCTTCTGTCTGTTGTTCTGTAGAAAGTCAAAAATTTCGACCAATTTTTTTTTTAGCCTGAATCGCTACAGAAAAGCATCTCGTACTGCTTCATAGGTGCCGAAGTGATTAATATCATATTCTGTAAGCCATCTAGCTGCTTCATTCACAAGTGTAGATTGGAAGACAATAGCCTTATAGGCCTGATCCGGTGGATGGTTGAGAACTGCATAGCTTATCTGGAAAGTGCGTACGTGAGCATCCGGATCATCTCCTGGGAATCCACCAAATTTTGTGTACGTCACTCTTGTTGGAGGCGGCCTGGGTGGACATAACTGTTGTTGTTGTTGTTGTCCGTTCATCGTGAGTGTATTATACCTTCCTTCTGTATCTCGGGGCTGAATATCTGAACTATCGGAATCTGTATCGTCGGATGGCGCACTTTCCGGTGCGATGATCTTGCTTAATATGCTTCGAATCTCTGTTTTGAACAGCTGTCCTTCCTTCTTGATGTCCAGTGTATGGGAACTCGCTTCCAAGCGCGGTGGTTGGGCTAAAGATTCAGCAGAAAATGCTAAACCGTCACCGAAAAACTGTGATTCTCTTACTGAAATATCACCGGAATGAACCGAAATTATGCCCGAATACGGTGTTTTTTTGCCTTCGCCAATCTTTTTGACTAGAGTGTTTCTAATCGTAGATGAATCTGAATCTTTTTCCAAGATTGTTAAATTAGTTTCCAACTGCGTCTTGGTAGGTTCTGGAATTACTATTTCTTCGACAGACTCTGCCGAAATAGTACCGGAATGTACCAGAGACGTAACACGTTCCACCGGAATATGATCGGAATCAGTTCTAACGTTCTTAACTTTCTTGACAACTAGGTCAGACCTAGTTGTACTCCTACCTCCCAAAGTTGGCTTTAGTACATTAAGTACTCCAGACTGATGGTTCTTGGGATACGTTTCACCGGATCGAGTAACCGGCATGTATCATCTTTTGTACTAATATCGCATAGTATTACTAACGAAACAGTTTGCAACAATCTGGTTCTGTTGCTACTTCCAATCGACCGATAATCTGGATGTTTGATTCTGACAGACTACTGGCAATCTTGATGCCACCTTCCCACAGATGGCGCCAAGTGTTAAACGTAAAATGTTTAAATGTTTAAACGTATCTCTTAAATTGTCACGTCTCTAACTATCCGAAAATTGTTACCAAACTAACGTGGGTTCTTGGGAGTGGTAGGGGTCTGTTAGACAGAGGCCCTGTGCTTATTTCCCAAATCTTCGTCACAACATCAAAAACATGAATACTCGTCTTAGCTTAGTTATTAGCATTAACTGGACAATACTTGATCTCTATGTTCCTGGGTACCGCACTTCTTCAGACTAACCTGCTATTGGAACAGAGAAGTAGTCCAATCTACAGACTCACTAGTATGTAGTAAATCAACCAGAGTGAATACTATAGCTGACAGATTCATTCGTCACAACACTTTCCAGTGATCTCAAATAAAAGGTTCACGTTTTACCGAAAGTACTAGTCCTCCCTTGTATTCGGGTCAACAGATAATAACACCGAATGCGATGACTCAGGTATAACAATTTAAGAACAAACAGAATACACTTCAACAACGCTTCAAGTCGCCTATTCGAACTCACACCGTAATATCACTTACTCAGACTGACTTAGAATACTTAAACAAGTGAAGAACATACAACAATGCAATACGTCGATAGTAATGAGACACACAATTCGTTACTCAAACACTCGTTATGGTGGACTACAGTATGAGCAGACGATGCAGAACATACTCAACACTAGCAGTACTCAAGACTTCACAACAGCGTAAACAATACTCTCACAAATATTCAGGCGAACAATCTGGCAATTCCAGAAAAAACGTCTCTCTCGACCATTCTCTTTACATTGCTTTATATAAATTTTACAGGATGCGCGTACCAACTTTTCGCGCGTATTTCAAAAAACTCCGTTACATCTGGCATTCGTTACATCTGTCCTACTCCGGCGGCCGACTAACAGTCCATAATAATTGACTCTAGATCAAAGTCACTTGCATCCTCAAGTGCATCAGTGCTAGGTTCACATTCTTCAATAATCGAATCACACATGATTGGCTCTATCGTGAAAACTGAGATGTCATAGCCATCCTCGTCACAGTGGGGTGTCCATTGTTCTTCATTGATGGCTACATCCATGGTTGCTAGGATTTCCGCCCAACCATGGGGTTCGAATTCTTCATTCGGAAATACTACAGATGCATAAGCTGGGTCTTGAAGGGTTTGTGGATGTTGTTCTGAACCTAAGGTCCTGGCTTCTAACCATTCTTCCTCTTGTTTTGCTACTTTACACATCCATAAATGAGTGTCCTCGTGCAACCATGAGGGGTCTGATTCTAATGAATGTACCAATTCTATTTCTACCTGTCTTATGGATGGTGTTCCATTGTATTGGGGGTACGTCTCTATGTGAATAGTCTTTAAGATTGACTTTAGTAGTCACTCCTAAATGTTGCAAGTACAAAGAATTAGTTCCCCAATCTTGTACAATTTGCAACTGACGCATGAATGGTCGTCCTAAAATCATCTCGTAAGCATGATTTTTCGCAAAGTCACAAATGACGAAAGTATGCTCAAATTCCACACCACAAGTGGTGAGAGATATGCCTTCTAGTAAGCCTATTGGTTTTTCTATGTGTCCGTCAGCCATTTGTAGCTTCATCCTGGTAGGTCTCAATGCTGGCTTACCCCAAAGTTTCCATAAAGCGGTGGTAGCGATGGCTACCCTAACTCCTGAGTCTAAGATGGCTTTCGTGGTGTAGCCATGATGGGTTATTGGAAGATACGTGTTACCTTCCTCTCCTTTGCTTGCATCTCCGATCCTTTCTATGGGTATCTCTGGTACCTTTTGGTGTGATCCTATCTGTGAGGGAGTAGTAGCAAGCTCAGGGAATTGATTTGCCACATGTTTCCACAGTTCTGGTTTAATCTTCAACAACTCCTCTAGAGTGAGATTGCATTGTACTTTAGTGTTCTTGATCACTTCTGTGTTTCTAGGGATCACTGATTCTTCATTCCTCACTATTATCATAGGTGCTCTCATACTAATAGACTTAGCTTCCCAAGGTCATGTGAACTGAGGTAATTCTTGTAAAGAATTGGATTCAAAACCTGTGTGTTCACTCAGTTGTTTTTCCTCTACCTCATTGTAAATAGAGGGGATGTCTTGGGGAAATTGCTCTTGCAAGTCGTCTATTTCTTGAATAGGAGGATGGGTTCCTTGTTCTTTCCTCCACTTCTCTTCTTGGATTTCTCTCAGAAATTCATGTGAATACCTATGTATGGAGGACAGGTTGTCTTGATTCTCTGTGTTGGGTACTTGAGACAAGGATGGTGTATTCCTTTCCTGTGTCTCTGAGGCAATTGGGTTCCTATGTTGATTCTTTTTCTCTTTGCTATTAATCAAGTATTCTAGTCTCTCCATTAGTCCTTAAAAGTGTAATTCTAGTTTTGCCATGTTATTCCAATTGAGATATCTAGAGGCTTCAAACATAGCTTGTGCTAATTCTACCATCTTCATGCAAAGTTTAGTCCTCTCAATTTCTAAGTTTGCTCGAGGGTAGTCTTACTCATTTCAACTATTTGAGGTCCTTCGTTTATTCTGGCTTTATACGCACGAAACATCATGTCTAGGTTTTCTGGTATGGATTCTGCTAAAACTGATCCTGATTTTTTAGCTAGGTTCTCTTGATTCAATTCCTGTGAAGTCAATTCTAGGATTTTGGCTCTAGATTCCTTGAGACTTCCTTCCAATTCTGTTATCCTCTTACTCCACTTTCTCTTAATTCTTTCAGTGGAATCTTTCCATGATTTTGTCTTCTTACTACTAGATTCTCCAACTTCGCTAGTTCCGGCTACTTTCTCATGATTAAGCTGTTGGTTCTGTAAGAGTGCCTGGGCTCTTGTTATAGCTTGGATAGGCATGTATGTAGGGTTGGATCCATCCGCGTTGTTTACAATACCTATCACGTTGATCGGTGTCACATTTGAAGCATTGGCAAGGTTCTTAGGAAAATCTTTGATTATGTGCTCTTTACCACAATCGGCACAAAAGCCTTGTATGTTATAATATTGTGACTATCGTGCTATGGGTGGATGTGGACAATCTTTTATGAAATGATCTCCTTGACATCTAAAGCATGGTCCTCTAGGGCCCTGTGGTCTTTGTTTTCTCAGTTGGGGCTGCGGATTTGGGTTTGTATACATCACATTAGCATAATCCGGCTCCCAACTGGGTTCCAATGGTGGACTATCATATTGATATGTATCCACGTGTTCTGGTGACTCTCTGTAGTACGCGGGTGGACTATCTACATGATTAGAGTCAAAATTGTTTGAGTTTGGGTCACTTTCTGTGATCAAGGGTGAAGAAGGCACTAAATCCGTACTTAAGTTCTCTTCTGCAGTAGCATATTTAACTGAGATGACATTTGCTGGTGGAGGTGGCTGCTGGGCTAAAACAGGTTGAGGTCTCTGTTGAGCCTGATAAGGGTAGTTCTGAGGAGGCCTATAGTAATGAGGCTGAGTATTGTATTGACCTTGATATCTACCTGGCTGCAGGTATGCTTGCGGGTAGTTCTGTCTCACTGCTTGTTTGTTATATGGGCAGTCCTGAGCCGTATGATTCGTGTATCTTCTCTGGATAGTACAGTATTGGCCACTAGGGTTGGCTTGCAGTTGTGTTGCATTGGGACACACATTTGCCATATGATCACCACCATAGGTGTAACAATGATTGTTTGTTGTTAACCTAGGCATCTGTTTACTAGAAACTCCTAGTTTCTGGGCCACTTTTTCTGCTAGGTCCTCTATCGAGCTAGACAACTTTGAAGATGCTAGAGAGGAACAATCTGAGTCCTTATAGACTTTTGAGAGTTCCAACTCGTCTCCTAAGTTATCTTCAATGTCTATGCAAATTCTCACACACTGCTCTAGCGTTCTGAGTTCCTTTAAGTACACATAGGAGCGTAGCTTAGAGCTCAGCAAGCCATCTAAAAACAATGACACTTGCTTGGCCTGTGAGGCTAACTCTTGCATTGGACATCTTTCAACATATTGTCCAAACCTACGTCCTGCCAGTCTAACTGTTTCTTGAGGGGTCTGTTTGAAACTATGAATCAATGAAGACGTGTCATGTTTGATCCCACTTTTAGAGAGTTCTATAATGAATGACTCCAAAAAGTGATGGATGTCTCTAAATTGCCTTTGTTGCAATGGTTGAAACCAATATGTTAGCCCAAAAGCATTATATTGCGTGAACATGTCCTCTACTTGCTCTGCTCTTAGCACTTGCTTAAATTCCGCAACATGATCATAGGGATCTCCTGTCCCATCAAAGTAGTTTTTCATGGATTTTACTAGCTGAGTGGGTCTTAATATTCTTGCATGTTCACATGGTCTAGGTAGAGGAAAATCATCTCTACCACCTGGTATTCTAGGTTCTCTTTGTCTATCCACTCTGTCTGTGTCTATGGTGGTTCTATCTCTACCCATGGGATGATTGAAACTTACTTCAGGTCTCTCTTTGTTTTTCTCTCTTTGAGTACCATGTGTTGAGGATGTTCTTGCCCCTTATTGGCTTGCGTTTACATTTGTTCGAGATGGAGGAAATACTAGCTCGCCTCTCCATGTGTAGGTATTTCTTGCATGATCGGGTACTACAAATACTCTTTCTGAAGTTTCATCCAGGTATACCACCTTTCCAGGTGTATTCGGGTCCTTGAACTCATACACCGTGATGGAGCTTACCTCACTAGGTTGTTCTGTTTTGTACCTCCAAAATGCTTCGTTAGTTTCTCTACTCACAAACAACTCTATGCTTCTATTATCCTGATGGATCCACTCTGGAATTAGTACTCTGGTTAGCACAGATTTCCCTCTAGGTGTCCTAGGTTCTTCTAATGGTTCTTTTCCTTGGGCTCTCACTTTCATCTCTAACTGAATTGCGCCAAACTCATTGGTATTGTTTGGCTGAGTACTAAAGATGTACATCGTTCCTTCCTTGTCTATATACGCATCTCACTCGAATTTCACCACTGGACGTTCCAATCCAATGGGTTGATCAGGATTGTGCATTTGCACCACTTGTCTTCGCAAACCATCCTCATAGATGCGAGCACCTAAGCAGTTGGTTCGGAGAAATTCTAATTGAGTCCTATAGGGTCCTTCGGGTCTTTCTAAATATGCTACATTTGACCCTCCTTTTGGTCTTTCCGTGCTAAATGCCATTTCCGATTCACTCGTGTCTGAAGTCAACTCGTAGGGATAATTGCTATTCAACTGTTGTGCCCACGATCATGCAGTAGTTCCTACGCTTGCTTCTGATGATCTAAGGCTTCGTCGGTCTGACTTACCTATATGTTTGCCCGATCTAAGGTTCATGAATTTGCTTAGCGACACTCTTTGATCGTCAATGTTCCTTGTTTTTTATTGCTTGGTTCTTTTTAAATTCCTTTAAGTTCTTGTCTTGTCTCAATGAGTGCGTCAAGAATCGACTTTTTGTGGTACTTTTTGAGTTCTCATTCCGTCAGAATTAAGTTCTTTCCTTTAGATTTTCGTATCACACACCTTCACTTTAGTCTTGAACTTGAAAAATTAAATCTCTTGAACTAGATGAATTCCTATCGTTGTTAATCTAATCCACAATGCTACCGTTTTAGCCTAAGCTAATAATTGACTGAGGGGGTTGAGTAATCTTCCAACCTCAAGTCAGCTTTTCTGGTTGCTCTGATGCCCAAGAAGCTTCGCTTCCCAAGCCCTGCGTTCTTCACTGCCTTGCTTTGATTGCCCTTGATTGTCCTTGCTAGACCTGGAAAAGTCCAATATTAGACCAATTTCACAAATGGATGATCAAGCACTTGAGTATATACACCCTTAAAGGTCCTTTCTTCCTTTGCCCAAAGTTTCAATCCCCTTGACTTTCTAGTCCCAACTATATCAACCTCAAATTAGCTTATCTAAAAATCAACATTTATGAAGAAAACAGTTGAGCTCACTTAGTACTCGTCAAGAGCTTTCTAACGAGCTATAAAGCTCAAAAAACGGACTTCGGATGAAAAAGATATGACCGTTCAGGCCCTTGGGGGTAAAAACTGACAAACGGGTTTTTCTCCAAATATGAGTCAAGGGGTCTCCTATGAGTCTAATCACCCAAAAATTTGCGAAAAATAGCCCCAAAATTAGTCAAAAAATCAAACCCTAAAAATTGCGTTTGGGGTGGAGAATCACGATGGTCTAAGATAATCGTGATGGTCTGAGACCGTCGGGATGGTCTAGGTGAACTTTCGCGATGGCGTGGCACAATCGCGATGGTCCGAAGGTGCGAACTCTCGCGATGGTCTGAAATGAATGATCACGATGGTCCAAAAATGAACCGTCGTGATGGTCCGATCTACGAACAATCATGATGGCATCAGTCAACGGTCAACGCAAACCATCACGATGGTCCGAGTGAACCGTCGTGATGGTTACGGGCGCGATGGCATGAGCCTATCGCGATGGTCTAATTTTGAGTCGTCGCGATGGCGTACCTGGGACAGTCGTGATGGTGTGATTAGCGAACAATTGTGATGGTCTAGCTTGCCACGTGGCAGCATCGGCGCGATGGCATGGGCCAATCGCAATGGTGTGGGGTCGACGGGATCGTCGTGATGGTCCAAGTGAACCGTCACGATGGCTCAAGTGAACCGTCGTGATGGTGTGAGACCGTCGCGATGGTCCGACCGAACCGTCGCGATGGTGTGAGCCAATCGTGATGGTATGACACAATCACGATGGCATGAGCCAATCGCGATGGTCCACCAAAATGCAAATTTTGCAAATGCAAGTGTAGATTTGTGTGTGCGCTTGTGTTGCCTACCTCATGGTGAACTTGCTTACCAAAAATGCCGAAGTTGATAGACCATTACGATGGTCTGACACACACGACAGATTTCTGACAGAAAGTGAAATTTTACCTTTTGCAAGCTTTCTTGATGACTTTGGAGCACTGTACCTGCAAGAAAACTCAAGAACACAAAAGCACATGCAACCACAAAAGCTCTCTCTCTCTCGCATGCACAAATGAGGGGAAATGGTGGATATGGTGAATTTTCTGATTTCGTTTGGAGTGGAAGATGATGATGCGGTGATGAAGAAGGAGTGTAGAGGAGGTGAAAAACACTAAAAGCTAACTAAAAACAACAACAAAAACTAAAATTTTTACCTTCCAACGCCACTTCTTGCTATACTCTTACCATCACACATTCGTCCTAGACTTGATCCCCGACAATGGCGCCAAATTTGGTGTTGCTCTAGCACAATGGTGAGGACCACGTTAAGAAGCTCCACCTCCTTAATGTCAATCGGCGGAAGAGATAGGAGTGATATGAAGATCGTGAATGTGAGATGTAGTGAGAGTGAAGATGAGAAGCATAGAGATGCACACACACATACACACACACAAGGAAGAGACAAGCAAGACACAATGGAAGGTTAGAATTAGACTCTATTGCTCAAGAACACTCTTACAAACTCAAAAAAGCTCTAAGCTCTTCTCTACACAAACAAGCTAGCCTCAAAAATGAGCTCTCTAGCTCTTTTTATAGATTCTAGAATAGTTTTGACCAGTTTCACATCTAGTGACCGGCATAGTTAAAAAATAGGTCCTAGATGCTATTTGAAAAGGTAAACGGTGTCTAAAAATAACCAAAATTGGTATGCTCATTCTACCTAAGCTCCTCAAGCTCGAGGACTCCTTGGCTTGCACATAATGGAGCTATAGATTACAAAAAGGGTTTTTCTTTATTACATATGTTACAAAAGAACAAAAGTGATGAAAATCACTGTTGGAGGTTTTGAAAAGTATTTATAAAATATAATTCTTTGAAAAATGATTCGACTGACTCCCTGCTTTGCCTTAACATGCTTCCGCGTCTTCTATGCCTCTGGCTACTGCCAACAGCATCCAATGATCTTCTGACTATTTGGTTTAGGAACCAAATCCCATGTCAGATTCTCCATCAATGCATCATACTCTTCCTGCATAGCTTTCTCCCAATTTTCCTTACCTTTTGCGTCTTCATATGTAGAAGGGTCTTCATCTGCCTTTATCATATAAGCATAATCTTTGGTAGCAAAAAAAGAAGTGTCATAGCTATACCTTCTAGGTTGCCATTTGTGTCTTGATGACCTTCTGAGTTCTCCACTTCTTGAGGTTTCTTGTTCATCACAT
Organism: Ceratopteris richardii; assembly: GCA_020310875.1. Classification (NCBI taxonomy): domain Eukaryota; kingdom Viridiplantae; phylum Streptophyta; class Polypodiopsida; order Polypodiales; family Pteridaceae; genus Ceratopteris; species Ceratopteris richardii. The sequence goes on from CM035420.1 coordinate 17,705,271, forward strand.
TCTGGATCAAACCTTGGCACTTCTTCAACTTCAACCTGTACTTCATTGTTCTCCTCTTCATCAAATATCTGGACCTTTGATTTACCTTTCTTTTTATTCACAACTTCTTCATCACCTGCATAAATATTGATTGTACCTGCATACCAAGTACCTTGCTCATCAAATGTAATATCTTTTGACACAAGAAATTATTTTGTGGATGGACTCGTCAAGAGCTTTCTAACGAGCTATAAAGCTCAAAAAACGGACTTCGGATGAAAAAGATATGACCGTTCAGGCCCTTGGGGGTAAAAACTGACAAACATGTTTTTCTCCAAATATGAGCTAAGGGGTCTCCTATGAGTCTAATCACCCAAAAATTTGCGAAAAATAGCCCCAAAATTGGTCAAAAAATCAAACCCTAAAAATTGCATTTGGGATGGAGAATCGCGATGGTCTAAGATAATCGTGATGGTATGGGACCGTCGGGATGGTCCAGGTGAACTTTCGAGATGGCATGGCACAATCACGATGGTCCGAAGGTGCGAACTGTCACGATGGTCTGAAATGAATGATCACGATGGTCCAAAAATGAACCGTCGCGATGGTCCGATCTACGAACAATCATGATGGCATCAGTCAACGGTCAACGCAAACCATTGCGATGGTCCGAGTGAACCGCCGTGATGGTTACAGGCGCGATGGCATGAGCCTATCGCGATGGTCTGATTTTGAGTCGTCGTGATGGCGTACCTCGGACAGTCGCGATGGCGTGATTAGCGAACAATTACGATGGTCTAGCTTGCCACGTGGCAGCGTCGGCGCGATGGCATGGGCCAATCGCGATGGTGTGGGGTCGACGGGATCATCGTGATGGTCCAAGTGAACCATCACGATGGCTCAAGTGAACCGTCGTGATGGTGTGAGACCGTCGCGATGATCCGGCCGAACCGTCGCGATGGTGTGACACAATCACAATGGCATGAGCCAATCGCGATGGTCCACCAAAATGCAAATTTTGCAAATGCAAGTTTAGATTCGTGTGTGCGCTTGTGTCGCCTACCTCATGGTGAACTCGCTTACCAAAAATGCCGAAGTTGGTAGACCATCGCAATGGTCTGACACACACGACAGATTTCTGACAGAAAGTGAAATTTTACCTTTTGCAAGCTTTCTTGATGCTTTGGAGCACTGTACCTACAAGAAAACTCAAGAACACAAAAGCACATGCAACCACAAAAGCTCTCTCTCTCTCGCATGCACAAATGAGGGGAAATGAGGAGAATGGGTGGATATGGTGAATTTTTTTATTTCTTTTGGAGTGGAAGATGATGATGCGGTGATGAAGAAGGAGTGTAGAGGAGGTGAAAAACACTAAAAGCTAACTAAAAACAACAACAAAAACTAAAATTTTTACCTTCCAACGCCACTTCTTGCTATACTCTTACCATCACACATTCGTCCTAGACTCGATCCCCGGCAAAGGCGCCAAATTTGGTGTTGCTTTAGCACAATGGTGAGAACCATGTTAAGAAGCTCCACCTCCTTAATGTCAATCCGCGAAAGAGATAGGAGTGATATGAAGATCGTGAATGTGAGATGTAGTGAGAGTGAAGATGAGAAACATAGAGATGCACACACACATACACACACACAAGGAAGAGACAAGCAAGACACAATGGAAGGTGAGAATTAGACTCTATTGCTCAAGAACACTCTTACAAACTCAAAAAAGCTCTAAGCTCTTCTCTACACAAACAAGCTAGCCTCAAAAATGAGCTCTCTAGCTCTATAAGCATAATCTTTGGTAGCCAAAAAAGAAGTGTCATAGCTATACCTTGTAGGTTGCCATTTGTGTCTTGATGACCTTCTGAGTTCTCCACTTCTTGAGGTTTCTTGTTCATCACATTCTGGATCAAACCTTGGCACTTCTTCAACTTCAACCTGTACTTCATTGTTCTCCTCTTCATCAAATATCTGGACCTTTGATTTACCTTTCTTTTTATTCACAACTTCTTCATCACCTGCATAAATATTGATTGTACCTGCATACCAAGTACCTTGCTCATCAAATGTAACATCTTTTGACACAAGAAATTGTTTTGTGGATGGACTCCACAACCTATATCCCATCTGCTTATCATCATATCCAATGAATACATACTTTTTAGCTTTAGGTTCCAATTTGTGCCTTAATTGAGATGGCATATATGCATAGGCTAAACAACCAAACACTTTGCAATGCTCTAGAGTAGGTCTCTTACCCCACCATGCCTCATATGGTGTCATACCCTGTAAAGCTTTGCATGGTAATCTATTGACCAAATATGTGGCTGTATTTACAGCCTCAACCCACAAATAATTTGGGCAATTTTTCTCCTTCATCATGGATCTTGCAAACTCAACAAGAGTTCTATTCCTCCTTTCTGCTACACCATTTTGTTGAGGAGAGTACCTGCAAGTAATTTCCCTTTTTATACCTGCATTCCACAAGTAATCACTGAACTCATTAGAAAAATACTCTCCCCCTCCATCTGACCTTAGTCTCTTCAACTTATGACCTGTAATTCTCTCTGCATACATATGATAATGTTTGAATGTATTGAACACCTCTGGCTTATCTTTGATCACATAAATAGTGATCCATCTGGTAGCATCATCAACATAAATCACATAGTACCTTGAACCATTGATACTAAAATCCTTTGATGGTCCCCACACATCTGTGTGTACCAACTCAAGCTTCTCTGAATACATACAACCATGCTTGGAATAAGATTGCTTATGAGCCTTACCTAATTGACATGCCTCACATCTATATGTCATATGTTGACCTGCAACATTAGGCAATCCAAGCACTGAACCATTGTTAACCATATCTTTGATACCTCTTTCATTAAAATGTCCAAGCCTTTTGTGCCAAAGATCTAACTCAGAGATCTTATGTCCTCCATAGGTGAACAAGGCATGACCAACATTACCTTGGATCTTCAATGTGAGCAATCTTCCTTCTTTCTTCCCTGAAACAATTTGTTTATACCCATTGCTAGGATCTTCCACAAACACTCCTTCATTAGTGAACCTAACTTCATAACCTTTCTCAACAATTTGTCCTACACTTATCAGATTCTTAGGAATTGTAGGAACATATAAAACGTTACTCAAGAGAGTACTTCCATCCTTGGCCTTCACTGATCCAATTGACTTCACATTGTGCTTTGTATTGTCACCTATTTGAACTACATGATTAGTTACCTTATTCTCCAAATCAGTCATCAAGGCTATGTTGCCACTCAGATGATTGCTACATCCTAAGTCAATGTAGAAGACTCTTTGATATTCACTTTGCCTTTCACAAGTTGCATTCATTATCAATGTTGAATCCTCCTTGTGATCTGAAGCATAATTGTACTAGGTATTATTGTATTGTTGGCTTTGAAATCCTCTACCTGCATTTCTTCCAAAATAGCCTCTACTACCTCTACCTATGAAATTTCCTCTTTGATTTCTGCCACCTCTTCCTCTTGAATTAAAATTCTGATTATATCCACCATTACTCTGAGTATTATGCCAACAATCATTAGCTAAGTGATTTGTCTTACCACAAATCCAACAAGCTTTGACTCCATCTTTATTACTCCTGCCTCTTCCTCTACCTTTGCCACCTCATCTTCCTCTTAGGAAGTTAGCCTAGCTAGTTGTTCCTTCATCTTCATTTGCTTGTTGCTTCCCTTTGATATTTTTCTTCTTATCCTTTGAATACATTGCTTGACCTGCACTTTTATCACTTTCACCTTTGACATCCTACTCAAAGGTTAGCATGTGTCCTAGCAACTGATTTAAGTCAAGAGTAAAATGATCTAGTGATAATTCAATAGACAAAATGAATGGCTTCCATTTGTCATCACCTCTCAATCCTGTGAGGATTTGCCTTACCCATTTATCCTACTCAATATCTTCATCAACTGCTCCTAATGCATCTGCAATGTCCTTCATCCTTGTTACATAATCTGAGATGGACTGAGAGGCCTTCTTCTTGAATGTGATAAACTCTGCCCACAAGGATGCCTTCCTTGACTTTGTGGTGTTTTGGAAATGCTCCTCCAAAGCATTCCATATATCACTTGCACTTTCAAGACCTCTAATGTGAGGTAGCAAGTAGTCATTAACTCCCATATAGATAATGCTTCTAGCTTGAGCATCTCTCTTCATCCAAGTCTTCAAATATGAAAATTCATCTCTAGTTGGAACACTAGGATCTCTGAACTGAGGCTTTTCTTCTTCACCTGTAATATATCCTATCATATCTTTGATCATAAGATGAGCTTCCATCCTCATTGACCATGCTGGATAGTTCTCTCTATCCAACTTCTCTATTTGAAGAGAATCTCCCATCCCTTCTTCACCTGTGTATTGAATTCTTCAAACTTTATGAGTAATAGATGTATCTTTACTTCGAATGAAGTTTCTTTTGACCTTCTTGATAACTTCTGGTCTCCTTCTCAAGCTTTACTTTCAAGCTTTCACCTTTTGAACCTTCAAGTGTTGAACTCTTTACAACTGCAGTAGTCGGGGTCCTCCTATCTTTAGTTTTGATGCTTCCTGCTCTGATACCACTGATGGAGAGTGTTAATCTCCAAAAGAACAAGCTACTCTTGAAGTTAGAGAACCTCTATAACAAGAGCAACTCAAAACCTTCACTAATTTGGATGATTATTATTGGACTTTCAAAATTTTCAACAAACTGTGAAGAAGATGACTAAACAAAAAGTCTACTGCACATAACTCATCCATTGACTTATCAAACGTGTAAAGTTTTTTATAACTTTGTACAAGGTGTTGCCTATACTTTGCGCACCTCCTCCAAGTTAAATCATTCCAAAAGACTCAGTAGATCTTGAGAAATGATCTTAACAAGTCACCTATGTCTAAAACTGTTCTTCTGAGTAGTCGATTTAGACACCTGTAACTTCTAAAGCTTGGTTCTCTCAATCAAGAACCCCGTTTATGCAAATGCATTTAGCCATATGTAATTTATCTTCCAACTTAAAGAATGAGTGCTTGCTTGCTCAAAACTTTACAATGTGGAAGGAGAACTGAACAAAACATTAACATCGAATTTGGCGCTACCTACAACTTCTCTTCTTTACATTTACACATGTAAATGTTCCTACACACAATTCTCTCAGCCATATCACAATTAGAAGCTAAAATTTTGTACAGAGGTCATCAACTATAGACTTAGACTTGTACAAAATCATTTCACAAAAGATGAAATCAACACAGAAGGAGAACTCTCAGAAATATCGGGTGCAATTTTCTTCATTTCTGGAAAACTTTACATCTGAATGCGACAGCTATTCTATTCACTTCACAAGTGTCTAATGACATCTAATTCTCCTAAATTCTTGTTCTTACACACTCTCTCATATTTGCCCTAACTTTTTACTTATATATATAGGCAAATATGTACAAGTTCATAAATATACAAAAGTATAAGTGAGCTAACTCTAAGTTAATGTACATATGTGTACACATCTTCATCTTCTAGATATGCACTTCCTTCATGCTTCATAAGTTGATCTTTTCTCAGTCCTTGAATTCAATTCTTCATCAAAACTTCAATTGTTGATTGCCTTGCACCAACACCAAGAACATCAAGAAGAGTGTTCTTTGTACTTCTTCGACAATAAATATCAACCTTTGGGGCTGTCTTTTCAGCCACACTCGTAAAACTACAGGTTTCTTGAAAGATTTCAGTTTTGGTGGAAGTTGCTGCAGCAAATTTATGCAAGTTTTTTGAGCCAAAAACATCAGAGTTGACAGACACTTGCAAGTGTTATTGGCTAGTTTTTAATCTGTGCATTCAACCTTTTAGTGTCATTTTATTGCATAAATTGAGCACATACACATCATGTACGCTTCTGTGGATACCGTTTATGTACGTCCATGTGGTCATTGATATAGCGGTTACATTCTTTGCATAAAGCCTTTTACATTTGATAAAGAGGGCCGTGGTGAGGTTTTCTTAACTGGGAGACACCCAGATGTCGGGTTTCTTCGGTGATGCAGGTGGAAGACTTACCCAACCTCGCCATAGGAGATGTATGGTAGCTATTCATAGGTGCTCGATAAGCCTAGTTGGCTTCTATTGGATAACTGACTATATGCGGTGGAGTCAGTGATTCACTATGCAGGCAAACATGTCACTACTTGGAGTTTTATGATATTTTGACACTGGTATGCTCATTTTGCAGAGGATACTCTTGCAAAATTTTTCTAGATTTTTGGTTTTATCAACTATACAGTGGTCGATTTACTCCTTGATACACTTATTCGTTGGTGTTTGGACTCTTCTAGCTTCATTATCATTCCATTCAACTCTCTACCATCATGGCATCAGAGGTCTCAAGCACATCTGGTGGATCAGGTTCTACTGCTAGTGTTCCGAGGAGGAGCTATAACTTGCAGGGCAATGACCATTTTGAGATCCAAAAATTTGATGGCACAAACTTTGCTCGATGGAAGAATCAGATTAAAGATGTGCAGATTCAAAGGAGGCAAAAGAGCTAGTAAATGGAATTTCAAAGAAGCCAGTTGACATGGATGAAGATGATTGGGATGAGTTAAATGAAATGGCCAGGTCTACCATTCACTTGCACCTGGAAGATAATGTTTACTTTACAATATTAGACTGTGAAAGCACAGAAGAGCTTTGGAAGATGTTATGCAATACATATGAAAAACAGACGGCATCAAATAAAGTCTATCTGATGAGAAAATTATATGACCTTCATATGAAGGACACAGATAGTGTTGCTGCTCATCTAAATGAATTTGATGCTATATTCTCTCAGTTATAGGCTCAGAAAATGGATATGGATAATGAAATGAAAGCAGTATTGCTATTATGCACCTTGCCGTCATCATGGGATACATTTTGCACAGCTATTAGCAATAGTGCACCTAGTGGTAAACTTGTCTATGATGACATATGTGGAGCACTCTTGAGTGAGGAGATTTGTAGAAAGTCTATGGTTGGCACTCAGAGTGGAGATGCATATAATGTTTGTGATTCTTACCAAGGAAAGAATCAACAACGTGGCAGGAGCAAGAACAAGGAAAAGAATGGTCAACAGAATAAGAGTAGAAGTAAATCAAGGAAGAGGGATATCGAATGCCATTATTGTCATAGGAAAGGACACATGAAGAAAGATTGTTATGCATTAAAGAATGCTAAAGGTAAAGGACATAATGCTAATGGGCATGTTAAACAGTTACCTACACCATCTACCTCGACTGTGAAGATTGAAGAAATTAATGCTATTTTTGATGATGCTGATGTGTTGACACTTGATAGTACTATGCCACCTAAGGCTCTTATGGCTGATTCTCTTTCCCACACCTGGCTGCTAGATTCTGGTGCTTCTTTCCATGTGACACCACATAGAGAATGGTTCTCTAATTATGCAGCAAAGTCTCTTGGTACCATGAGACTTGGTGATTCTTACGAGTGTGATGTTGTGGGGATTGGAGATGTGGTTGTGTAGTTCATTGATGGTTCAAAATTTATTATGCATAATGTATGTCATGTAACTCAGTTGTCATGCAGTTTGATGTCAGTTGGTCAACTTGATGACCTTCAAAGGGCAATATGGTTATTGCAAAAGGAAGCAAAGTTGGCTCACTTTATCCTTTATTTGTATCACAAAAAGAATACTTGTTAACTGTTACTGAACAGCCTATGGCTTGTATTTGGCATGGTTGTTTGGGCCATATATCTCATAGTGGAATGGAAAATCTTTCTTGTTCTGGCTACTTACCCGTGTTATCTTTCTTTGATTTTTCATTTTGTGATCATTGGCAATATTGAAAGAAAACCAGAAACGTGCATAGAATGCACATTGACTCTTCAATTCAGCCTTTAGATCTCGTCCATACAGATGTGTGTGGTCCTATGCCCACTAGGTCCTTAGGTGGTTCTCTTTACTTTGTCACTTTCATAGATGATGCTACTAGAAAAATCTGGGTATATCCTATGAAATCAAAGGATGAGGTATTCCCTACTTTCAAAAAATGGCTTGCTTCAGTTGAGACTGAAAAAGGAATAAGCTTAAGGCTTTACATTCAGATAATGGGGGTGCATATACCTCACATGAATTCAGCCTTTTATGTGAGTCTAGAGGGATTCGTAGAGAGTTTACAACTCCTTATAACCTAGTACAGAATGGTGTAGCTGAGAGAATGAATAGAACTATTCAAGATCGAGTAATCTCTATGTTGCATCATGCAAACCTCTCACAAGACTTTTGGGCAGAAGCAGTCTTGACTGCAGTTCATGTGATTAACCTTTCACCTAGTACTACCAAAGGTCTGAAAGTGGCACAAGAGTTATGGACAGGGAAGCTAGCATATTATGAACATCTTCGAGTTTTTGGGTGCGAAGCATATGTTCATATACCCAAGAATATTAGACAAAAGTTAGAACATAATTCAAAGAAATGCATTTTTCTTGGATATGGTCGAGAAGGAAAATTTGGATATCACTTATGGGATCCTGAAACACGATCAATGATCAGAAGTAGTGATGTCATTTTAAATGAGCCTAAGACGCATAAACATCCCATTAATGAGGTTGAAGTGAGAAGAGTGGTGTTTGAGGATACTAGTCCTCCGGTTAGCATGCATAAAAATGCTGCACATAGGGATGTTCAAGAGAATCTCCATTCAGATCAGTTTGCACATGTTGCTCTTCAACAACCATTGAGACGTTCTACATATGTCTCACATCCACCTGATAGATATGTTCCAGGTTTAGATTTTGTTATGCTAATAGATGTCGGTGAGCCTTCTTGCTTCAAAAAGGCTATGCAGATAGAGGATCATGTCAAGTGGGAGCGTGCCATGAAGAATGAGTTGGATTCTATTCACAAGAATGGTACTTGGGATTTAGTACCTTTGCCAAAGGTTAGGAAAGCTTTACCATGTAAATGGGTATATAAGCTGAAATTCACATCAGATAGTGCTTCTCCAAAGTATAAAGCACAACTTGTTGCAAAGGGTTTTAAGCAACAACATGGTGTTGATTTCGAGAAAATCTTCTCTCCAGTGGTAAAGATGACTACCCTGTGCATGTTGCTTGGATTGGTTGCAATGGAGCACTTAGAGCTAGTCCAAATGGATGTGAAAACTGCTTTCTTGGATGGAGATCTTACAGATGAGATCTATATGGAACAACCAGAGGGTTATGTAGTTCCTGGCAAGGAAAGTCTAGTTTGTAAGCTTAAAAAGAGCTTGTATGGACTTAAACAGTCCCCTAGACAAAAGTTTGATGCTTTTATGAAGTCTCAAGGAGGATCATTGTCTCTACACAAAGAGATGCTCAGATGGCAGCTTGATATGCTTGATACTTTATGTGGATGATATGTTGATTGCTGGGAAGTCCTCTTATGATTTTTCAATTCTCAAAAAGAAGTTGAGTCAGACATTTGATATGAAGGATTTGGGGGATGCCAAACATATTCTTGGCATGCGCATTACTCGTGATCGGAGTAAAAGATGCATATACTTGTCTCAAAGTGAGTACATATCCAAAGTACTTCACATGTTCAATATGTAGGTTGGAAAGGCATTGAGTACACCTTAACCCACATATGTGAAATTGAACAAGGATGATTGCCCCAAATCAGATGAGGGAAAAAAATTCATGACCAAAATTCCCTATCAGCCTGCTGTTGGTAGTCTCATGTATGCTATGGTAGCTACAAGACCAGAGTGGTCAAGATGATTTTAAGATATCTGAGTGGCACTAAGGACAAGTGTCTATGCTTAAGTAGAGGGAAAGCATCCATTATTGGTTACACAGATTCTGACTATGCTTGTTGTGTAGACAATCGTAAGTCTACATTAGGGTACATTTTTCATTTTCCTGGGGGTGCTATCTCTTGGAGATCTCATCTTCAAGAATGTACAAGTGTTTCCACGACAAAAGCAGAGTATGTTGCAGCAAGTGAGGCATGTAAGGAAGCGTTGTGGCTTTCCCGTCGAAGTCGGTCTTCATGCTCCCTGTGTACTATATTTTTCTGTGTATTCTGTAGCTTCTGTATGGAGTACTGTGTGCGGCCTTAAGAGCTCAGTTTTCTACTTTGAGGATATCCTCGTGGAGCTCTCGAGAAGGAGAGCACACTATGGTGCATTGCCATTGAAATACTTTAGAAACATAGGGTTGCTTGCTAGATGAATGCTTGACATATCTCCAAATAGAGTGAACTCTTTGACCTCCACATCCAAGTCTTTGAAGAGCTTCTTGAGCCACATTATGATAATGCAACTGTAGGTTGCCTCTTGGACATCCATGAAATGACTCTTTGACCTAGCATGAAGACATAGCTAGATGTGCTCCTTCTATCCTCCTTTGAACTGACTCTTTGACCTACCCTTGAGGTTGCAATCCATCTCCATAAGGGTATTATAACCCTTGGTTGATAGTTTTCTTGATGTACCTAAGCACTCTCTTGGCTACATTCATATGAACATCAGTTGGTGAATTTAGAAATTGAGAAAGAACTCCTACGACATGAGACAAGTCAGGTCTTGTGATGGTAGCATAATTAAGGCTTCCAATTATGCTTCTATATGCTGAAATGTCTTCGAGCCGTTGGCCTTCACCTGCACATAACTTAGTGTTTGGATTGACAGGTTGTGTGAGTGGCTTACATCCACTCATACCATACTTATAAAGTACATCTAGCAAGTATTTCCTTTGAACAAGGTAAATACCATTTTCCACATAAATAACTTCAATCCCAAGAAAGTATTTAAGAACTCCAAGATCTAAAATCTTGAATTCATTTCCAAGCTTGGCCTTGATCCATGTGATACCTACATCATCACTTCCTGTTATAATCAAGTCATCCACATATATGCATACATAGACAACTAGTCCTCCTTCCTTCTTGAGGTATAAGGAAGGATCTCCATCACTTGGCTTGTATCCACACCTGAATAAATACTCCACAAGCCTTTGATTCCATGCCCTAGGAGCTTGCTTTAAACCATACAATGCTTTTCTAAGTTTACAAACAAAATCTGAATATTTAGGGTTCTCAAATAATGGTTGAGTCATGTAGACTGTCTCCTACAAATCACCATTAAGAAAAGCATTATTTACATCCAATTGATATATTAGCCACCTCCTAGATGTTGCAACCCCAATGATTTCCCTAATTGTGGTCATCTTTGCAACTGGGCTGAATCTTTCTTCATAGTCAATCCCATAGGATTGAGCAAATCCTTTTGCCACAAGCCTTGCTTTGTACCTAGCAATTGAACCATCAGAATTTCTCTTCACTTTATAGACCCATTTGTTGCCAATTACCTTCATCCCTTCTTGTCTTGGAACAAGACTCCATGTGTTGTTGTCTTCAAGGGCTTTGTACTCTTCTTCCATAGCTTCTTGATGCTCCTTTGTGTCTTTGGCCTCTTCATAGGTAGAAGGTTCATGATCTTTGATAACCTTAGTCATGAAAGCATAATGCCTAGCAATATAAATATCATAAACAAGCATTGAGATTGGATGTTTTACCCTTGTTGACCCCCTTTCTTCTCCTTTTGGTGGAATGAACCTTCTTTGCCTTCATGCCTTGATTTCTGCTTTTGATGTAGCTCCCCTTTCTAACATAGGTTCTTTAAAGTCTTCAACTTCATGTCCATCTTCATCAAGCTCTACCAATCTTGCCTTTCCTTTATTAACTAATTGATGGGCTGAATCCATGCTTGAACCCCTTTGTATGCTTGGACCACTGATTTCCAAGCTATCTTGAAACCTAGCTTCATATCTCCTCTCTGCCTCTTTAATATCTTCATCCAGCAATGGAAATTTTGAAGCATACCATGGTTTGAGCTCATCAAACACTACATCTCTAGATACCTTTAACCCCTTTGTATTAGGATTGTAGCACCTGAAACTTTTTGCTCCATAGCATAACCAATAAACATACAACTTTTAGCCCTTGCATCCATCTTACCTCTCAACTCTTGTGGCACATGTGTGTAGCATACAGACCCAAAGATTCTAATGTGTGAAAGGTCTCATTTCCTTCCACTCCATGCTTCCTCAGATGTCATGTCATGTATCCCTAATGTGGAATACCTATTCATCAAGTACACAACAATAGATACAACATCTGCCCAATATGTTAAAGGCACATTCATTTCATTTAACATACTCCTAGGAATTTATGCAATATAAAATGAAAAATGTGGTAAACCTCTTACGAATTGCCTCTTCTCCATGTCTTTCAACCTTTGAATGTTGATGTGACCACACCTTTTATGCCACAAATCCAAATCTCCAATCTTCTTGTCACCATAGGTGATGAACATTGCCTTGTTGCTTTGTCCTTTACCAATGTCAAGGGTGACCATCCTTCCTTCCTTCTTTCCTTTGGCTATCACCTCATAGCCATTCCTTGGCTCTTCAATAAAGCATCCGTTGTGGTTGAACTTGACTTGGTATCCCTTTTCAACCATCTGTCCAATAGAGATTAAGTTCTTTGTAATAGTAGGAACATGCAATACCTCAGATAGTCCTCTTGCTTTGTGGTTGCCTTCAAGCTTCACATCTCCCATTTGTTGTATCTCATGCTCTGTGTCATCTCCTGTCTCCACAAAGCCTCTTTGCTTGGGTGCTTGAAGATTGCTGACGTACTCCTCTTTACCTGACATGTGATTACTACAACCACTATCTATATACCACACCTCATCATGTGGTTGACCTTCACTTTTATGCTTCATAGCTAATAAATGATCATTTTCTAAGTTTGTTGAGGAGTTAGCATAATTACCTTTCCCTTTGTAATTGTTCCCATCTTGCTTTTCCCAACAATCTTTGGCATAGTGTCCTTGCTTCCCACAATTGAAGCATCCATTTGAATTGGAGTAGCCTTGACCTCTATATCTTCCTCCTCTACCTCTTCCTCTTCCTCTTCCTCTTGATGATTGACCTTCATCTTGGCTTGATTGAATCCCTTGATAGCTTTGGATGCCTTGTTGGTAGTTGCTTCTACCTCTTCCTCTTGAACACTACAAGGAATAGGGGCGCATACTGATGGTTAACGAGACACAATTTCGTCGCTATAAAATTGCAAAAAGTGTCGCAGTAAGCATCGAGCGTGGACCGTCAGTTAAACAACGAGAAATACGACATTTTTATTGACGTGTGGCATGATGGGATGTGCGACGCTCACATTGATGTCGCTAAAGTGACGATTTTAAAAAGCGTTGTATAAGCGATGCTAATTTGCATCGCATAAGTGAGGGTGATTAACATCACTTATGCAACACCAATTCTAGTGGCTTTTATGATGCCTTACCATCTCTTACATGATGGCTTGTTGGAGGCTCTTCGATCGGCATCTTCACGCATCTTATCGAAGAGTTCTCCAATGTTCGCAATTGCACTGTGCTTAGGAGCTGAAATAATTGCTTGCAGAATTGTTGTTTTGTCTAATCTCTATCTTATTATCTCTCTCTATCTTTGTTTCTCTCTTTCTACCTCTTTCTCTCTTTGAATTATCTCTCTCTCCCTCTCTCTCTCTCTCTCTTTATTGCAGGTTATTCAAGAAGCTAGCCAAGCAAAAAATATGGCTAACTATTGTAAGTACAATTTCCATTCTTTGTATATCATTTGAATTGTGTTATTTTCATTAGTTAGCATACTCACACTTATTGATATGCACATATACACTTATACATGATGAAGATGCACTTCACACATATACACATATACACATGCACATACACACACATATATACACACACATACATGTGCACATACACTTACACATACACACACATACACATGCATATGCACAAACATTTCTACAACCACATAAAAAGACTTGCATGCATGCATTATTGCATATATACATACACATACACACATTAACATATACTTAGATACATGTATATGCACATCCACATGCATGCACATTCACATGCATGCACATGGATGCAAATGGAAATGCATCCACATGCACATGCATGTTTCATACATATACACATGCATATACATACACTTGTATATTTTTATACACATACACATACATATGCACATATGTATATATACACACACATACACATATATACATATATATGCACATATGTACACACACATATACACATACACACATGCACATACATACATATACACATATACATGCACATACACATATACACATATACTTACACATATACATGCACATACATATACACACACATACACATACACATGCACATGCAAATACACATATACACACATATACACTTACACATGCACATGCACATACATACATATACACACACATACACATGCACATGCACATGCACATGCACATACATACACTTACACATACATACATGCATATACACATATACATATGTATGTACATTCATATACACACATATACATGCACATACATACACACACATATTACACATATATACATGCACATACATACATACATACATACATACATACATACATACATACATACATACATACATACATATACACACATACACATGCACATGCACATACACATACATTCACATATACACTTACACATGCACATGCATATACACATATACATATGCACATACATACATGCGCATATATACATAGATACATACATATACATGCATATAGACATACTTACACATATAGATATATACCTACATGTGCATATATACATTTTATATACACACAAGCACACATAAATATGAATGACTTATATAATTAAAGTAGTAAAACACATGCTTAATATAAACAATAATAACAATCAATAGAACAAAACTTTTCATTACATAATACCATACACACAATTCAAAAAATAATTGAAATGAACAATATATAGTTAATATATATATATATATATATATATATATATATATATATATATATATATATATATATATATATATATATATATATATATATATATATATATATATATATATATATATATATATACACACACACACATATCCAATGCCATAATCAAAATCCTAATCATCATCATCATGATCATCTGCATGATCTGATGTATCTGTGTGAGCACCCTGTGACGATTGAGATCGTCCCTCTTGTGTCTATCTCTCCACCTCATCCATATCTGCCTTTCCATAATACTATTGTATTACATATAACAACCATAAATAAGTAAAATAATTAAAACATCCATAAAAATAAAATAATTATATAAAATTTAATAATACTCACAAATGCAACCGGATGATCTTGCATATACTCGCTCAAACGCTAATATCCAAAATGTTGAGCATACTTGATCTCATGTTTCGTAGGATATCGGCCATAATCCTTTCGCTGCATTGAAACAAATAAAAAAGTTAGTATCTTGCATTTTAACTAAAATAAAAAATATACTCACTATAGCACATATACTTACAAATGTAGCTACAAAACCATGATAGCCCATTTGGCCTAGGTGCGATGTTGCTCTAGCACAATGGTGAGAACCACGTTAAGAAGCTCCACCTCCTTAATGTCGATCCACGGAAGAGATAGGAGTGATATGAAGATCGTGAATGTGAGATGAAGTGAGAGTGAAGGTGAGAAGCATAAAGATGCACACACACATACACACACACTACAAAGAGACAAGCAAGACACAATGGAAGGTGAGAAATCAACTCTATTACTCAAGAACACTCTTACAAATTCAAAATAGCTCTAAGCCCTTCTCTACTTACACAAGCTAACCTAAAAAATGAGCTCTCTAGCTCTTTTTATAGTTTCTAGACTAGTTTTGACCGGTTTCACATCTAGTGACCGGCATAGTTAAAAAATAGGTCCTACGCGCTATTTGAGAGGGTAAACGGTGTCTAAAAATAACCAAAATTGATATGCTCATTCTACCTAAGCTCCTCAAGAGTATTCAATGAGGCATTCTCAATCGACAATGAATTAAGCTGCGACTGCAAATCGTTGGTTGTCCTCTGCAGCTGCTGATAATTATTTCCAAGAGATGTGAACTCATCTCTTACTTGCATCATACACATGAACATTTGTCAAAATGCTATGTCTATGGTGGGTGATAATATTAATGGTGTGCTAAGTGAAGATGCAGTGGGTGTAGATTGCAAAGGGAACGGGAAATGGGGGTGGGAAAGTGGATGCTGTGGTGATTGTGGAAAATTGTGGTGTGCTTAAATATTGTGGTGCCACAATTGAAGTGAGTGGAGGTGCAGTGGGGGGTGATATATCCATATCGCTGGATGTAGTGTCGAGTGCCGTGACTATGAATAGTGGTGTGATCGTGGGTAAGTGTGTGGGTGTAAATACAGGATTTACAAAGGTCGAAGAAAAATTTACAGAGGGGTTGTCTTGGCTTGATGGAGAGGGGAAAGAGGGGTTACGGTGGGTCGGGGAGGTGAGATTGGGGAGAAGGTTAATGGCAGTGGGAATGGGAAAAGGGGTCTTGGAGGTGTGGGGAAGAATGGAAAAGATGGATGGAGAAATGGGTTGGATAGAAAAGTGGATGTGTTAGGGGGTAGACTAGGTTGAGTGGGTGCGGGAATTGTGGGCTGAGTGGGAGTAAAGACGACTTCTGCTACTCCACCGGAGAAAGAAGATGTTGTTCTGGGAGAAGGGGGGTGTATGGGGGAGACTGGATGGATGGGAGGCGATGGGGGAGCGATGGGGGAGCGGTTGGGGTGGTCGGTACTTCGACGACTGTGGTGGTATGTACCGCGGTAGTACGGGGTGGGGAGTCGATGATAATGGTGTCTTCTGCCAATGAGCTTTTAGGGACAAGACATGCTTCCCTGGCCTGTTCTGAAGATTGTGCTCCTGTTGGGACACGAATGTATTCACCCGGTTTTGATAATAGCCGTACGCGTCGGGGGTCATACTGCGGTAATGGTTTCCTTTGTAAATATCTTAAGGCTTCAGTAGGTCCGACTGATTTGACAAGCTCTCTGAAACCTCTGATGTAGACTTCTTCGAACCCTCCTGAGACGAGTTCTTGTTCGATGAGTGTTTGTCTTTCTTCGTCAGTCAACTTCTTGCGTGCCCAAACTTTTTCCATAGTACGATATAATTTTTTTATGGCTAACGTATAAGCTGTAGCTTCGAAGGTTTCTTCTTCGTGTGTGCTCGTGTCGCCCTGGGTGTCCGTTTGCTATCCTTGTTCATCCGTCTGTACATGTTCTTGGGAGTCATGTGTACCCTGGCTGGCTTCATCGTCTCCTTCATCGTCATCTGTTGCTGTTCTTTCGTCATATTCCTGAGAGAAGATCTGGCCTTCTGAAAACTGAAATTCACTTGAAAATACGTCCTGCATCTCAAAATAAAATGTGGTGCCTGCTTGTTCTGTTTCTAAATGGGATATCGGGAAAGAGAAAGCTTCCGCACCGATAGTGGTGGGAACTTCTCCCGTAGTGGTGGTAGGTCCTGGGACTGTGGTTGCTTGAGTAGTGACTGTGCTGGTAGTGCCCTCCGTTACAACTGGTCTTGATAACCGTATACGAATAGGTTATGGTTGTGGTGAGGGTGATTCTGGCACCTGAAGGCAGGGGATAGTTCCTCTCATTCGCTTTCCTGCCCTTCCTTTGCTGGGCTTCCTAGCTTTCTTTGTTGTTCCTTTAAACACTTTCAGCTCCTCACTTGTCATTGCTCGCTCGATAGGTAAATCGTATGCTAAGCACATATATACAATTCTAGTCAGTGCGCAACATCCATTGATGACTTTCTTTCTTTCCCATCGATGTTGTGCTAAATACATCTGATCAATGATCCAGCTAGCTAGATCAACTGTCTGGGGTCCCATACATGATAAATACAAACCAAACCATATTCGTTTGTGAGGCATTGTGAATCTGTCCTGAGCGGGGAAAGCAAAATGCTGCATACATATCCGCAGTGGTTTTGAAAGCTCAGGTGTGATCACTGAAATCTCTTCCCACTTAGTGACATCCCCACGTTTCATAGGGTCAGGAACTAACCTTTCTCGCTCGGTGGGCATGTGGGTTCCATGAATTTTGATGGCAGCTCGAATCAGATCTTTAGAAAGATAAAATCTTTTATATGGTGGATCGTTCACTAAAGATGGCAAAATAAAAGTTCCTGGCAGATCCTTGTTCTCTGAAGCTATCAAAGTGGTGATTAAATAATAGCATCTGTAGAAGTCAGGTTTAGGCAAAGGGTCACTGAAATACTCTGTGAAGCCGGCTCTTGCCCAAACATGTGTTAAGTCTTGTGTGTTCTGTAGCCCTTCGAACTCTCTTGAGAAGAACTGATATTTTCCCCATGTACGGTCATCAAAAGTCAAATTAGCCTCAAATATAAACTTAGCATCCGCCAATGGTCCTGCCAGCCCTTGAAACCAATGAGAATTGCGATGAATCTTCTCAGTATAGCCTCGAGGAGGGTCGTCAATAGGCATGGGTCATGGGAATCCTTGGAATTTTGGCGGTGGAGCCGTCGGATGGGACTCTGCGAGTAAAACACCGATAGGTGCTACAGGTGCGCTGGGGCCTGCTTCTGATGGTCCTTCTTCGGTTTGCATGATGATTGTCGTGCTAATGGAAAAGATCTGCTACAAAAGATTAGCACATTAGTATGGAAATTAATTATGATCCCATTAAGGTGAGACCGCAATCCCTTTCCATAGCCGATGTGTAACCCGTGTAGCCAAGTGTTGTGATGTGATTGATGCAATGCTTCTTGCAGAACTAGTGCAGGTCTCTAGACACCTATATGTTTTCAGATATTGCATGCAGTTCTTGATGAGATGTTATTACAGGTGATGTTGGGTTATAGTGTGTGGATTTATACAAGGTTCAGTCATGAATGAGTCATTACAAGGGTGTAGGTTAGTCGGGGTGGTAGTTATATTAGACAAGGGGTTAGGAGAAGACTTCTGGATATGTTTCGGTATCCACTTCCTAAGAGTTTGTGATCGGGTGATAGGTCTTTGCGGAGGGACAAAAGATGATATCGGATTTGGTGGTATGGACGGTTGGTAAGATTTTCGAGGGGTGTATTTTACATGGCTTGAGGGTTGAGCTATAATACATGGTTTGGGTACCCAAATCTGCGTGGGTGTGGGTCGATTCGTTAGGTACTTCTTGGCGATCCAAATTTGTCGAATGGTCGAACTTGTAGAAGAAGGTCGAGGGGATGTTGGATACTGATTCTGCTTCTGCCTTGACTTCTTCTTATCAATGTGTGCGTTGTTGAAATCAGTCGGTGCTTTCTGTCCTTTTGGCACCCATATTTGTCTTGTGCCGCTTGCTTTGTGTTGCTGACACGGCTTTCCTCTTTGCGTCGTCTGATGTTGCCGTTGGTCTGGGTTCCTTCGTAGTGGTTGACTCCTTTATGGTTGAGGTTGAGAGGTCGAATGGACACTCTGCTTTGGAAAAGAAGGGAGGTCCAACACTTGCAAAACCTGCCCATTAGGAAGTGCTCCGTTTTGTACTTTTAATCTAGGCCAGTCCGCAGTAAGTGTGGAAGGATGGGCACCGCAGGGTGTTTTGCCCATGTGTCCGCTGATGTAACCCACCTGACCCATCTGTTGGGTGGTTACCCCTTCTAGTTTGCAGGAAGCCCAAGGGAAAATCTCCTGACGTCCTTTAGATTGACAATTGTCCATCGCCAAGCCCGCATGGGTTGGTGTAGACGTAACGTGATTGATCTGACCAAAGATCTTCTGGTCTTCCGTCGCATGCATTTCATAGAGTCTAGGGCTACAAACCTCAGTCGGAATGCCATTAGGGAAGTCAAGCGGTATCACTCGCTTCTGATCTAAGGTTCCAATCTGCAAGGAGCCTTGTCTAAGATTTAGGTCCACTGAGTGATCGTATAGCCAATCTTGGCCAAGGATTAGGGGTTCTATCAGGTCGTCATCATGGCACACTAGTAGTTTCATTGTCAAGGTCACTTCGTTTATGAGGATAGGAAGATCCACCTCACCCATGCAAGGGGTTTCCATGCCTCCTAGCCCTATGAGGTATGCCTCAATTGGCCGCATTTCTATTCCTGAGTCCTTATAGTGGGACCATCTAATCGCACTAGTCGTAGCACCTGAATCAATTAAAGCCCTGAGCTCTTGGCAAGGGTTGCCCTGCTCTAGCCTGACTGTAATGAATGGTCTCCTGTCCACTATGCTAGGATGAGTGGTTGACTTTACTTGACACATGGCCATGGGATATCTGGGTGATGTTTCCAGATGATTATAATGTTCTCTCCCTAGTCCTTGTCTTCTTAACTTCATGTGCTTAATGCGTTCTATAGCTTCTGCCTGAGCTTCAGCTCGTATTCTATTTTCTTCCTCCTTACGCTTCTTTGCCAACGTGAGTCGTCTAAGCATATCCTCAGTAAGAGGTTCCTGATATAGCTTGACTCTACAACCACTAATGTAATTAGGCATTATATCTCCTTCTAAAGTGGCTAACTGTACTGCTCCACTTGTCGAGAGTCTGTTGATGATCATAGGTCCATAACCTCGCTTTTCTAACTTCCGTGCGTGTTGTTTCAGCATATATACTAGAACTAAATCTCCTTCTTTTAAGCCTTTATCTTTCACATGTGCATCAAAATATGCTTTCTGTCGTTTCTTTGCCGTGTATATTCCTACTGCTGCTTTTAGCCTGGTTTCTCCTAATCGTTCCAAGTCCATTATTCTTGTTGATAATTCATGGCCGGTCCACTGATGTTCTTGTGCAACCTTAAGGGTCGGTATCAAGAAGTCCAAAGGAAGCACAACATTCTGACCAAAAACCATCTGAAAGGGAGTTGCATTGAGTACGATCTTGTAGGCCACTTGATATGCCCAAACAACGTGGTGTAACTGTTTGTCCTAATCTGAACGTTTGTTGTTCATGAGTTTCGTCAGTACGTTACAAAGGATCTTGTTAGTGCTTTCAGCCTGACCATTGACCTGAGGATGATATGGTGCGGATTTCTTGTGAATCACCATAAAATCCTGTAACAAATATTCAATGACTTGGTTTAGAAAGTGAGTTCCTCGATCGCTCACTAACTCTATAGGCAATCCATATCTTGTAAAGACATTTTCAAATAAGAATTTTGCAATCGTGTGTGCATCATTCTTTTTTGTGGCTTTTGCCTCGACCCATTTGGTGAGATAATCTGTGGCGACAATAATGTATTCAACATGTATTCCTTTTGCTGGGGGTTAATGGGTCCTACAAAGTCTATACCCCACTTAGAAAATGCACGTCCGCCCATCATGGGTTTCAGTGGCATTTCATCTCTACGCGTAGGAAATTGAGTTCTTTGGCACACATCACATCTCTTAACATAGGGATGTGCATCCATGTGAAGAGTGTGCCACCATAATCTTGCAAAGAGGATGGCTTTGATTATCCTATCTGGTCCAAAGTGACCGCCTGCAACACCTTGGTGTGCAGTCTCTGGTATGCTCAAATAATCGCTTTCATGAACACATTGTCTTAAGTATCCATCTCGTCCTCGTTTGTATAGGTTATCGCCAATAAGTGAATAGTCTTGAGCTTCCTGCTCTAGACTTCGTTGTCACGCTAAAGTCATTCCTTGAGGGAATGTTTTCATCCTCAAGTACGTCACTAAAGGTTCACTCCAGTCTGGTGTGAGAGACACATGATATAATGTAGCATGCTCTACTGGTGGCCTTTCACAACAAACATGGCATTCTTTACACAACTTGTAGACATCTGCTTCCATCGTAGGCCAATATACTCATAGTCTATGCAGAGTCTGTAATGTACGATGTTTTGAATGATGTTGCTTTAATGCACCTATGTGTGCTAATTGCAACCAATTCGCATGTTCTGATTCATCTACACAACAAACAAGAATCTTTTGATTATCCTGTTTATATATACTTCCTACTATGATTTGGTATCTCTGAGACTTGGTAATCTCTCCTTCCTTGATCCTTATCCTAGGATTCTTGGGTCCATACGTGAGAATAGGGACTATCGGTTTAGCCCATTCTGGTGCTATCTCAAGGTTAAACAAGTATGCATTTGGTAACTCATCCACTACTCCTTGAGGAGCTTCTCCTGAGGTTAATCTTGAAAGGTGGTCAGCTCTAAGATGTGTCTTTCCTTTCCTATCTACAACAAAATCATACTCCATGAGTAATAGAAACCAACGTTTAATCGTCCCGTGTTACATGGCTTGTTGACTAAGTACAATAGGGCTTGATGATCTGTAAAGAACTTGAATTTGTTGGCCAACAAGTAGTGCCTGAACTTTTTTACAGCGTAGATCATCCCTAATCCTTCTCGTTCCGTAGTGGTGTAATTTCTTTTTGCTGCGTTCAATTGTCTGCTCGTGTAAGCTATGGGGAGATCTATGTTACCTTCACTCGTGGGTTGTGCTAACACACATCCTATGGCGTAGTTGGATGCATCCACATGCACATGGAATGGCTTACTCCAATCCGAGGTTGTCAATATAGGTGCTGAGCACAAACGTCGTTTAAGTTCATTGAATGAATTCTCGCATTCATCTGTCCATTCAAAATGGGTCAAAAGAGAGTACAAAGGCTTGTCTATGATTGCATACATGTGTATGAATCATCTATAATAATCGCAATGGCCCATAAATGCCTGTACCTCTTTTATGTTAGTTGGCCTAGGTAGATCTGCAATCACCTTTACCTTTTCTTCATCTGTAGAAATTCCATTCTTTGACACAATGTGTCCTAGAATTTTGCCTTGTCTGACCATGAAAACGCATTTTTCTGGGTTCAAGCAAACCTGATATTCTCGACATTTGTCAAATATTTGTCTTAACTCACGGATATGTGTCTGTCTTACATTTGAATGTGCACATAAGTCATCGACATAAAATTCCAAATTCTTGCGTAAGAATCCCTTAAAAACATGACACATGAGTCGCTGGAAAGTAGCGGGTGCATTTGTTAGGCCAAAAGGCATCACACGAAATGCAAATAGGCCCCATTCTGTGGCAAAAGCCGTTTTGTGTTGATCTTCTGGAGCAATGGCTACTTGATTATAGCCTGAGAAACCGTCAAGAAAGCTGTAAACTTCCTTGCCCGCAACTCTTTCCAATAAGTGTTCTGTGATAGGAAGAGGATAAATGTCTCTAATTGTGGCGGCATTAACTTTCTTAAGGTTAATACACACAGGCAATTTTCCATTTTTCTTGGGCACTACCACAATGGGGGATACCCATTCGGTATGCTCAATTTCGTAAATGAATCCTGCTTCTATCAAGCGATCTATCTCCTC
The DNA here is from genome assembly GCA_020310875.1 of Ceratopteris richardii. Taxonomy (NCBI): domain Eukaryota; kingdom Viridiplantae; phylum Streptophyta; class Polypodiopsida; order Polypodiales; family Pteridaceae; genus Ceratopteris; species Ceratopteris richardii. The sequence continues at coordinate 17,728,533 of CM035420.1, forward strand.
TTTAATCTTCGCAGCGTAGTTATCATTGTACGTGTATGGTTTCTGTTTCGTGGGTTTTGCATTTGGAGTCATAGGGATTCTATGAGAACATATGTCTGGATCTACTCCTTTCAAATCTTTGTAACTCCATGTGAACACATCTCTATATTCGCGCGATAGGGCAACTAATTCTTCTTCTTCTTCATTCGTCAAATCATGCCCAATGTATGTACATTTCTCTTCTTCTCCTTCTATGGCAACTATGATTTTTTTGGTTTTCTCTCGGTTATCATATACTTCTCCAATGTCAGCTTTTCTGTTAGGCATTCGTACCATGATTCTTCAATCTTCTATTTCATACTTCTTGAAGTTCTCGGGTACTTCAAATAAAGATTCTTCTATTTCTAACATGGTTTCTTTCTTCTTTCTTTTCTTGCCTTCACTTTTCTCAGTCACTTGAGTGGTTAACCTCACATCATTCATAAGTTCTTCGTGTGTCTAAGGATGAGTTTCTACTTTGTAAAAATATTCTTCTTCTGATGCAAATGGAGGTCTATAATAATTGATTCTAAATCAAAATCACTTGCATCCTCAAATGCATCAGTGCTAGGTTCACATTCTTCTAAAATTGAATCACACATGATTGGATCTATCGTGAAAACTGAGATATCATAGCCATCCTCATCACAGTGGGGTGTCCATTGTTCTTCATTGATGGCTACGTCCATGGTTGCTAGGATTTCTGCCCAACCATGGGGTTCAAACTCTTCGTCTAGAAATACTACAGGTGCGTAAGCTGGGTCTTGAAGGGTTCTTTGATGTTGTTCTGCACCTAAGGTCCTGGTTTCTAACCTTTCTTCCTCTTGTTTTGCTACCTTACACATCCATAAATGAGTGTCCTCGTGTAACCATGAAGGGTCTGACTCCAAAGAGTGTATTGATTCTATTTCTACTGGTGTCTTATGGATGGTATTCCATTGTATTGGGGTACATCTCGATGTGAATAGTCTTTAAGATTGACTTTAGTAGTCACTCCTAAATGTTGCAAGTACAAAGAATTAGTTCCCCAATCTTGTACAATTTGCAACTGACGCATGAATGGTCGTCCCAATATCATCTCATAAGCATGGTTTTTCGCAAAGTCACAAATGGCGAAGGTATGCTCAAACTCTACACCACAAGTGGTGAGAGATATGCCTTCTAGTAAGCCTAATGCTTTTTCTATGTGTCCATCAGCCATTTGTAGCTTCATCCTGGTAGGTCTAAGTGCTTGCTTACCCCAACGTTTCCATAAAGTGGTGGTAGCGATGGCTACTCCGGCTCCTGAATCTAAGATGGCTTTCGTGGTGTAGCCCTGATGGGTTATTGGAAGATATGTGTTACCTTCCTCTCCTTCACTTACGTCTCCAATCTTTTCTACGGGTATCTCTGGTACCTTCTTATGTGATCCTATCTGAGAGGAAGTTGTAGCAAGCTCAGGGAATTGATTTGCTACATGTTTCCACAATTCTGGTTTTACCTATAACAATTCCTCCAGAGTGAGATTACACTGTACTTTGGTATTCTTGATTACTTCTGTGTTTCTAGGGATTACTGATTCTTCATTCCTCACTATTATCGTGGGTGCTCTCATACTAATAGACTTTGCTTCCCAAGGTTCTGTGAACTGAGGTAATTCTTGTAAAGAATTGGATTCAAATCTCGTGTGTTTACTCAATTGTTCTTCCTCTACATCATCGTAAATAGAGGGGATATCTTGGGGAAATTGTTCCTGCAAGTCATCTATCTCTTGAATAGGAGGATGGGTTCCTTGTTCTTTTCTCCATTTCTCTTCTTGGATTTCTCTCAAAAATTCATGTGAGTACCTATGTATGGAAGACAGGTTGTCTTGATTCTCTGTATTGGGTACTTGAGACAGGGATGGTGCATTTCTTTCCTGTGTCTCTGGGATGATAGGATTCCTATACTGATCCTTTTTCTCTTTGCTTTCTATCAAGTATTCTAGCCTCTCCATTAGACCTTGAAAGTGTAGTTCAGGTTTTGCCATGTTATTCCAATTAAGATATCTCGAGGCTTCGAACAAAGCTTGTGTTAATTCTACCATCTTCATGCAAAGTTTAGTTCTCTCAATTTCTAGATCAGCTCGTGGGTAGTTCTTACTCATTTCAGCTATCTGAGGTCCCTCTTTTAATCTAGCCTGATATGCACGAAACATCATGTCTAGATTTTCTGGTATGGGTTCTGCTAAAACTGATCCTGATTTCTGAGCTAGATTCTCTTGATTCAATTCCTGTGAAGTCAATTCTAGGATTTTGGCTCTCCACTCTTTTAAACTTCCTTCCAACTCAGTTATCTTTTTACTCCATTTTCTCTTAATTCTTTCTCTAGAATCTTTCCAAGATTTCGTCTTTTTACTACTAGATTCTGCAACTTCACTACTTCTAGCTATTTTCTCCTGATTAAGCTATTGGTTCTGTAAGAGCACCTGGGCTCTTGTTATAGCTTGGATAGGCACGTATGTAGGGTTGGATCCATCTGCATTGTTTACAATGCCTATCACGTTGATCGGTGTCACATTTGAAGCGTTAACTGGGTTCTTAGGACAATCTTTGATTATGTGCTCTTTACCACAATCGGCACAAAAGCCTTGGATGTTATAGTACTGTGACTGTCTTGCTATTGGAGGATGTGGACAATCCTTTATGAAATGATCTCCTTGGCACTTGAAGCATGGTCCTCTAGGGCCCTGTGGTCTTTGCTATCTCAATTAGGGCCGCGGGTTTGGATTTGTGTACATCACATGAGCATAGTCTAGCTCCCAACTAGGTTCCACTGGTGGACTATCATAATGATATGTTTCCACGTGTTCTGGTGACTCTGTGTAATAAGCGGGTGGACTATCTACATGAGTAAAGTCAAAACTGTTTGAGTTCGGATCACTCTCTGTTATTAGGGGTGAAATGGGAACTAAAGCTCTATTGAAGTTCTCTTCTGTAGCAGCGTATTTCACTGAGATGACATTAGCTGGTGGGGGTGGCTGCTGAGCTAAGACAGGTTGAGGTCTCTGTTGCGCCTGATAAGGGTAGTTCTGAGGAGGCCTATAGTAATAAGGCTGAGCATTGTATTGGCCTTGATACCTACCTGGCTATGTGTATGCTTGCGGGTAGTTCTGTCTCACTGCCTGTTTGTTATATGGGCAGTCCTGAGCCGTATGATTCGTGTATCTTCTCTCAATTGTACAGTATTGGCCACTAGGGTTGGCTTGTGGTTGTGTCGCATTGGGACACACATTTTCCAAATGATTTCCACCACGCGTAGAACTCCAAGATCAACTTTTAGCTAGAGAGAGAATGAAAATTTTCCATCCATTTTTAATAACTTATATATTTAATTTTATGTTTAGAGTTTACTTTTTATTCATTTATGGAATACTAATGATTTTTATTCATGTGTGTAGATTCCAACATATGACATTGATGATATTCCTCCACATCATTCATAATTTCCAGTAAGACATCATTTATCAAAAGCTTCTATGAGGAGGCTACACAAAGGTGAACGTGTGGAATATGCAAGGTTGAAAGATCTATATTCAAAAGAAGATAAAGGACAAGATTTGTGTGACAATGATGAAGATGATGGCATGGCCGATTTTATTGAGGATTGGTATCAAAATGACAGTGAGAGCATTGATATCTTTAAAAATGAGAAATATCTTCAAGAGGAATGCCTAAAGCATGTATATGAAGGAAGTCGTTTGACACGACAAAGTATGGGCTTACTTATTCTTAGACTTCAAAATCATTTTGGATTGTGTAATGTATCTGTTTCGACACTATTAAGGTATAATTTTCAATTTTCTATCTATTTATATATATACATGCATAAATATGTACATATAAATACATGCATATATAGACATACACATAATTATACATGAATGCATACACACATATAAACATATGCACACGTATACACACATACACATGTTATGAGAGTAAGGTCAAATTATACATACATGTATCGAATGAAGATGTTTTGTCCATCTAGCCTTTAGAATTGTCCACCCAACCTTTAGAATCTTCTTGACACATTTGTCTCTCCTATTTTAGTCGACCTAATACCTATGTGCTAACTCTTTTAAGAACTTTGCATACAAATATTAAGTATCAGTTAGCTATGGAGGTATTATTAGGTCATTAGGAAAATGGGAGGATCAAATTTATCTCGAAGATTTTGAAGGATGGAAAAATAATTTTAAAGGATGGGCAGAAAGAAATCATCCATTCAATGCAGGTTTTTATTCTAATTTTAGCTAAGGTAAGAACAATAACTTGCATTGAATGGACACTTTCTGTTCACCCATCCTTTAAAACTATTCATGCATCTTTCAAAATCTTCGAGATAAATTTGGTCCTCCTATTTTCCAAATGATGTAATACCCCCATAGCTAGCTCATACTTTATATTTGTAAAAAAATATGTAAACAAATATATTTGTAAACAAATATATTTATTCTTACTTTAGCTAAGGTAAGAACATTAACTTGCATTGAATGGACACTTTCTGTTCACCCATCCTTTAAAACTATTCAAGCATCTTTCAAAATCTTCGAGATAAATTTGGTCCTCCTATTTTCCAAATGACGTAATACCTCCATAGCTAGCTCATACTTTATATTTGTAAACAAATATGTAAGACAGGTAATAGATTCACTATAAAATGGGAGACAACCAGATGATTCAATGTTCTAGATATATATATATATGAAAGTCTACAAACCAGAATAAACAAAAAGAAAATTAGAAATGAAATCAAATATACACAGCTACACATGCATACATACACATACATACATACACATACATACATACACATACATACATACACATACATACATACACATATATATACACATAGACATACATATACACATGTTATGAGAGTAAAGTCAAATTATACATACCTGTATCAAATGAAGATATTTTATCCATCTAACCTTTGGAATTGTCTGCCCAACCTTTAGAATCTTCCTGACACATCTGCTTCTCCTATTCTAGTCGACCTAATACCTGTGTTGCTAACTCTTTTATGAACTTTGCATACAAATATTAAGTATGAGTTAGCTATGGAGGTATTAAGTCGTTTGAAAAATAGGAGAAATAAATTTACCTTGAAGAATTTGAAGGATGGAAGAATAATTTTAAAGGATGGGTGGATACAAAGCGTTCATTCAGTGCAGGCTTTTGTTTTTACCTTAGCTACGGTAAGAACAAGAACTTGCATTGAATGAACACTTCATGTCCGCCCATACTTTAGAATTATTCATCCATTTTCCAAAATCATCGAGAGAAATTTGCTTGTCTTATTTTCAAACAACCTAATACCTCCATAGTTAACTGATACTTAATCCTTGTAAACAAATATGTAATTTTTAGTTAGCAAGGTAGGTAATAGATTGACCATAAAATGGGAGATAGCCAAATGATTCAGTGGTCTAGATATGAAAGTCTGCAAACCACAATATACAAAAAAAAAAAACAAAATCAAATATACCCAGCTACACATGCATACATACATATACATACATACATACATACAGATATATACACACATACACATACATATATGCATACACATAGGCATATGTATATGTACATACATATACACATATAAAACACATACATACATATACACATACACATACATATACGCATGCACATGCATATACACATCCACATACACATAAGCATACACATATATAAAATTATATGCATATTTATTTATTTATTTTTATTAATATGTCTTTTTTTTATGACCTTATAGGTTATTATCTGAAAAGTTTTTACCAAGTCAGAATATTCTTCCTACCTCACATGATGAAATGAAATGTAGTATTGGAAAGAGTTAAACGTATGTCATCTTCTTGATCCTATGCATATATTCAAGAATATTGGTTATTCACCATGGCAGCATCTTCTTGGATTAAAAGATTACCATATCATCAAAGAAAGATTTGAAATATCAAAACTCAAAACCAAAGTTATGGATAGTTTTTTATAAACATCGATAGGAAACGGCTTATGCACCTACTCCTTAGGTACTTATGAAAAAAGAGATACATACTATCAACAATAGGATTCAATTGATTTGGACTCCTATAGGATATGTAGCATCTTTCCAAAACATGTTTACTATAGATGATAAGAGCTTATCTGGGTTAAAGACCCATGATTGGCATAACTTTTTGAAACATATTTTACCTTTGGTTATCGATGGATGTACAACGAAAGGAGTACGAGATGTGATCAATCGTCTTGGATCACTTATAAGGTAATTATGATACTTTTGCATTTAATATATATGAATATTTGATATCTTTCATTTTTGAATTAAACTCTGTATAATTTCTTTATGATATGTATAGGTGGATTACATCAAAAGAGATTGACAAAAACGCAATCCCACAAAAAAAACATGAATGCAAAGAGCTACTATGTTTGATGGAGAAAGAGCTTCCTACTTCATTTTTTGATATTCAGGTTCATTTATTAGTCCATCTTGTAGATGAAATAGAGATTGCAAGTGTTGTCAACACTCGATGGATGTTGTGGGTCCAGCGATTTATGGGAATATTAAAAGGTTATGTGCAATAAAGAGCGAAACCAGAAGGATCCATGGCAAAGGGTTGGATGCTTGAAGAGTGCATGTATTATGCTAGTGAGTACCTTGAAAGAGTTCATGAAGAAGCTCCATGTGCATGGACCAACGAGTCTTCTTCAAAAATAACAGATGAGGTATTATCAGGTAAGGGAGTTACATTTTTATTTACATTTCAAGAAAAAAATGATGTTTCTACTTTTGTAGCATATAATAGCGAATGCATTCAATCATTCCTTAGCGTGTGCGAATAGGAATTTTAAAATCTCCAAAGTAAAAGATGAAGAAACAAAAGATATAGATGTAATCTCAATAATAATGAGATTACAAACATATCTTCTTTTACGGATTGGCTATATAGCCATTTGCAATATGCCAATGCAAATAATGAAGAAAACTCAGATGAGCAGAGAGAGTTAATGATAGGTTGTGAACGAAAGGTAATTTTATTTTAATAATATTTCTTTCATATATGTATATTAGTTTCTATTTACTAATTTAATTTCTTTTGCATGCTCAAATGTTCACTAATATGTGGGCTTTTGGACAGCATATTAGAATCAAAGCCATTGATTCTTTACGTAAAACAGAGGATTCTAGTATTTTTGCTTCTTTCAAGCAACTATCACGTGCTAGCTCAAAAGACACAAACCTTATAGATGGCAAACTTGGTTACATGGGAACTGTTGTTGATATCTATGAAATATCATTTTGTATATTCAAACAGGTAGGAAAAAGTTTATAATTTTTATGATAGAGTTTATTATTTTTTTAAGCACCTAATAATGGGTTTTTGTTTTTTAGATATTTTGATAGGTCATTTTGAAGGTTGATTGGTTTTGAGCCAAGTATAAAGGTAGTAATTCCACATTAATAAAGGAATTATCTGGGTTTTGGGCAATTGATTCTTCCAAGGGTAATGCAATCTAATAAAGAACCATATATTCTTCCTAGGCATATTGAACAAGCATTTAAAAAAAAAACACAGATGCTCATCCTTGGTGGCAAGTCATTCATGCTCAACCTAGAGGTAGGTCATTGTTTGAATAGTTTATTGTTAGAGAGATAGAAGAAAGTCCTCTTGATGATTCACCATCAGATACTGATACGTCAACATCCGAAAGAGAAATTAGAATCATTATACATGATAATAATACTAATCTTTTTGATGAAGAGGATAATACTCTACAAGTTGATTCTACTAATGATGAGGAGGAATTACTAGAAATCAATATTAATCCATCAATAGATGATGTGACTCATGAGAACATAGATTTAACAATAGAAGAAATAAATGAAATCAATAAGAATAATGAAGATAAGACTATAGTGATGTCTTACCAAAATGATGGCAATAATGAAAACATATGAGCAGATTAGATAGTAAATTCTACTCTAGTTATCGATCAATAACTCGAAGCTTCTGAATAAATATCACATAATAGATTCTTCTTTAGTCAACTAGAATATCGATGAATCCTACTAGAGAGATGAAATCATGTTCTTTTAAGTTAGAACATGAAGCTCGGAAGTATGCCTAATTATTTTATATATAGCTTTATCTTCGAGGAGCAACGTTTTCTCATGTATGTATGCATATGTGTGATATATGTATACATGTGTTAGTATGTGTTGAGATATCAAGCTCAAAATGTGATGATCCAGGATGACACGTACCAGTTTTTCGTTTCTCTGACATGTATAGTGGTCAAGCCGATATATGTTAGGGACACTTCATTGAGCTTTATTAGATTTATCTACCGAGAGTGATGGCACATTTGTTTCTTGCCAGCTCACTCATTCCTGGACATTAGGTTTTTCCTTATGTACTGGTCTTTATATATTGCACTTGTTGTATTCTTGTTTTTAGGTCATTCTTGTACATTCCTTTTATGTAATAGAAGAAGAAGAAGAAGAAGAAGAAGAAGAAGAAGAAGAAGAAGAAGAAGAAGAAGAAGAAGAAGAAGAAGAAGAAGAAGATCATTCTTCCTTGCCTCAATCTGTGTGTGTGCTTCTCCTTGAGAGTGAGAGTGTGTGCGTGAGCTCTCTTCCTTATCTCCTTCCTCGTGACATGTATCAGAGCTAGCATGGCTGTAGAGAGCTCCTGGAGAAGGCGAGGGTGAAGACTACGCTACGAGGCATGGAGAAAATGCGATTTCACAAACGGCCTCCGTTTGCTGTGAAAATCCACGTGAAGCTAGAAGACCTCAAAATATTTTTGTGAGTTATTCCTTTAGGGTCACTCGTTTTTGTTAGATCGAAGTTTCAGAGCCATCTCGACCTTCGTTTTGAGCCCGCAAGGTGGGGCCCACAAAAAATCCAGGTCAGTTTTAGAAACTGTAACTTGCCTTGTGTTCGACGACGCTCATATATTCCAGATCTAGAATTTCAAGCGATTCCATGTACTGTTGATACACAAAAATTGTGTTTTTCTGAGATCGTCACGTCATAGTGCGATAGTGTTCAAGCAGAAGTGCTGCTTGTAGTGTTTTGCAGTGTTGTGAATTGTTGCAGAAATGGCAAATGTAGATGGAATGAGTCAGCTTATGAGCGATAAGCTGGACAAGAACAACTTCCCTGCTTGGAGATTCAGAATGATGAATTTCTTGATGGGAAAAGGCTACTGGAAGTATATCGAAGGAGAGAATGAAAATGCTCTACAGTTACTAGAAAGGAATCGGGCTGCAAACCAGTTAAGAGCATATGAGGAATGGAACCAAGAAGCACGAAAGGTAAATTATTGGTATCTGTTAGCATACAGGATAGCATGATTGGACACATACAGGATGCCAAGACTCCAAAAGAAGCTAATACAAAGGCACGGAAATTGCAACTCAAGAATGAGCTGCATACATTGGAAAAGAAGAGCATGTCGGTAAGTGACTACAATATAAAAATCAAAAGCATATGTGAGTCACTTCCATCTATTTGCGTGAATGTAGATGATGATGATAAGATGGAAGTGTGCCTTCGTGGTTTAGGAGCTGCATATAAGCAGTTCAGAACTTCCATACAGACGAGGGAAAATATTCCGAATTTTGCTGATCTGGTATCTATGCTAATTATTGAAGAAAAGAATCTTGGTGAGGATTCAAACTCCCAAGGAAAGCCCAGTTCTGAGTAGGTATTCTATAGAGGAAGAGGCAGAGATAGAGGTTTTGGAAGTGGAAGAGGAAACAGTAACCAAGACCAAGGTCAACAACAGAATCATGTAGGAGGAAGAGGACAGTTTTGAGGCAGGGGTAGCCAAAGAGGTCGCAAAAATTTCCAAAGAAATGATTCAAGTAATGATAGTAAAGGATGCTGGAATTGTGGTAAACCTCGACACTTTGAACATGATTGCAGGTTGAAGAATCAAAATAACAGAAGGCAGCAAAACAACTATGCATCCACAAGTGCAGATGATTCTGAGAAGCTGTTTATGGTTCAACATCACATGATGAACACGATGTCTGCTGGTGTTTCAAAATTGAATGATAATGTCTCGTATGTTGATTCAGGTGCTTCAAATCCCATGACCAGTCATGCAGAATGGTTTAGTAGTTTGCAGAAAATGCCACTTCCTAGATATGTTGAAACAGGTGATGATACATTGCATCCTATTGAGCATACAGGAAAATGCCAGTTTGCAGAAAATGCCAGTTCCTGGATATGTTGAAAGGGGTGATGATACATTGCATCCTATTGAGCATACAGGAAACATAACATTGTCTATGGAGGACGGGAAGGTAAAACATCTTGCTGATGTGTCGCATGTTCCAAATATAACAAAGAATCTAGTTTCTGTTGGACAAATGGTTGACCAGGGATTACAAGTCAGGTTCAATGCTGATGGATTATATGTAGAAGAGTACAAGCAGGATAGATGATTGGTTGCCAAAGGAAACAAAGTGGGTAGGATGTTCACCTTAAATGTGAAGATTCCTGAAATGAATGCAGCCATGTTTGCAAAAGGTGAAGGAGTTATTGTAGATATAGAGATATGGCACAAACGGATTGGACATGCATACTTGCAAAGGCTGAAATTGATGCAGTCAAAGGAGACATTCCATGGACTACCAAATTTCAAAGTTGCAGAAATGCAAAAGGTATGTGCAGCATGTCAATTTGGTAAACAGTCAAGAGCATCATTTCCACATGACAAGCATGTTAGTGAGAATGTACTAAAAGTAGTACATACAGATGTTTGGGGTCCAAGAGAGACCACATCTATGGGTGGTTGCATGTTTTATGTTACTTTCATTGATGAGCATACACGCAAAGTATTGGTATATTTCATGAAAGAGAAGAGCTAGGTGTTCACTCACTTCCAGAATTTTAAAGTTATGGCAGAAAAGCAGACAGGTAACTACATTCAGACATTAAGATCTGATGGAGGAGGTGAATACATGTCAAATGAGTTCAACAGTTTTCTAAAAAATCATGGAATTCGGCGTCAGTTTTCATGTAGGTACACACCACAACAGAATGGTATTCTTGAAGGCAAAAATAGACATATTACAGAAATAGCAAGAGTAGAATCATGACTTCTGTTCTTGACCAGAAATAGCAAGAACAGAACTTGATGTATACATCATGAACAGAACTCCGACTGCTGCTATACATCAAGTTACACCTGAAGAGGTGTACAGGTAAAAAGCCAAAATTATCACATCATGAAGTTTTTGGTTGTATTGCATATGTACATGTCCTAGATGAATTGAGGATGAATCTTGATCCAAAAGCAGAAAAGTGTGTCTTCATTGGATACTCCCTTGAGCAAAAGGGATGTAAATGTTATAACCCACTCACACGACAGGTAAAGGTGAGCAGAGATGTGGTATTTGATGAAATGTCAAGCTTCTATGCAGAAGCCAAAGAAGGACTGAGTCTTGAACCAAATGACAAAGAAAATGCTGAAAAATCAAGTGCAAAATCTCAGGTTTTGAGTGGACCGGATGCATCACCAAGCAATAGTTCCAGATCAAATCCATGGAGTGGAAGATTACGTGGAAATTTCAGTCTAGCAAATTCATCAAATACATCCAAGAAAGGTAAAGAAAAGCTTTCTGCTGGTCATAAAACATGTGCAAGTTTTGAAGACGTTGATGGAGATTCAAGCGTTCCAAGAAAGATTCTTGATGAGGAACTTGGATTGCCCTCTATGAAGACTCTAGGAGTAAGAAGGGCACATGCAGATGATACAATGAGAAGTGACCCAGGACCAAGAAGATCTGGGAGGATGAGGAATTCAGTGCAACGATTGACATATGATAGTTACATGGATCGTCATATTGCCTAAATGACAAAGGTAATACAAGATGCTTAACCTTCTTGCTTTGAAGATGCAATTGGAATTGCAGATTGGGAAAAAGCTATGGATGAGGAGATGGCTGCACTTTATGGAAATGATACATGGAAGCTGGTTCCATTGCCGCAAGGAAAGAAACCCATAGGCTATAAATGTGTTTACAAGGTAAAGCATAATGCTGATGGTAGCATAAGCAGGTATAAAGCACGATTGGTAGTTAAAGGATATGCACAGGCATATGGCATTGTTTATGAGGAAACATTCAGCCCTGTAGCTAAAATGTCTACTGTTAGGACACTTGTTGCATTAGCTACATCAAAAGGATGGACTTTGCATCAGATGGATCTGAAGAATGCTTTCCTACATGGTGAGTTACAGGAAGAAGTATATATGGACCAGCCACAAGGATATGAAGATTCAAAGCATCTAGAATATGTTTGCAGGTTGCAAAAGGCTTTGTATTGGCTAAAGCATGCTCCGCATGCATGGCATGCAAGGATTGCTGATTACTTAACGAGCATTGGATTTTCTATGTGTGATGCAAATCATTCACTATATGCAAGGAAGGCTGATGATGGCATCATGATTGTGGTCATTTATGTTGATTACTTGATTGTAGGTGGCGATAATGAAGAAAGCATCAAAGAGGTAAAGCAACTTCTTATGCAGGAATTTGACATGAAAGATCTTGGTATGCTGCGCTATTTCTTGGGCATTGAGTTTATACATACAGAAACAGGTATATGGATGTTGCAAAGGCAATATGCCTTGAATATGCTACAAAAGTACGGTATGGCTGGTTGTAAGCCAATTTCTATGCCATTAGATCAGAATTTGAAGTTGGATACTACATCAAGTGAAGCATTGGAAAATGCCACTATGTACAGGAAAATTGTGGGAAGTCTTATATATCTTACAATTACAAATCCTGATTTAAGCTATACTATTGGACTTGAAAGTCAGTTTATGCAGGTTCCTAGGAAGCCACATTTCGATGCTCTGAGGTGCACTCTACGTTATGTGAGTGCTACTTTGGATTATGCATTGTTTTATGAAGCTGGTGTAGATTTGCGGGCTCATGGATACACCGATGCAAATTGGGCTGGTAGTACTCCAGATTGAAGATCTACTAGCGGCTTTCTTTTCTCACTTGGAGGTGTAGCTATTACATGGAGCAGTAAGAAGCAAGCCACTATTGCTTTGTCAAGTACAGAGGCTGAGTATAGAGGTGCTACAATGGGAGCATGTGAGGCATCATGGCTGGAGATGTTACTTGCAGATTTAGGTGTGGAAGTGCAAAAGCCTATCACTATCTATTGTGATAATCTTAACAGCATACAGTTAGCACAAAACCCTGTTTTCCATGCTAGAACAAAGCATATCGAGGTACATTATCACTTCATCAGTGAGAAGGTATTAACAGGTGATATTGATCTTGTTTATGTGAGAACATATGAGCAGGTTGCTGATATTTTCACCAAAGCACTTGGAGCTGAGAAGTTGAAGAAGCTTCGGAAGATGCTTGGATTACAGGATATGGCATTGAGCTTGAGTGGGAGTGTTGAGATATCAAGCTCAACATGTGATGATCCAGGATGACACGTACCAGTTTTTTTATTTCTCTCACATGTATACTGGTCATGGCGGTATATGTCAGGGATACTTCATTAAGCTTTATTAGATTTATCTACCGAGAGTGATGGCACATTTGTTTCTTGCCAGCTCACTCATTCGTGGACATTATGCTTTTTTTTATGTACTGATCTTTATATATTGCACTTGTTGTATTCTTGTTTTTAGGTCATTCTTGTACATTCCTTTTATGTAATAGAAGAAGAAGATCATTCTTCCTTGCCTCAATCTGTGTGTGTGCTTCTCCTTGAGAGTGAGAGTGTGTGTGTGAGCTCTCTTCCTTATCTCCTTCCTCGTGACAATATGCACACATGTATATATGTATATGCATTTGTGTAATATATGCAAGTGTTTATAATTGTGAATGCATGCATAAGTATACATGTGTGCATGTAGGCATGTATATGTGATGTGTACATGTATATATGTATACGTGTCTATGTGTAAATGTGTACATGTAAATATGTATGCATGTATATATATTTATGTGCATGTAGGCATGTATGTGTGATGCATAATGTATATACTCCATTTTATATTTATGTATGTGTATCTACATGATGTGTGTATATCTTTATATATATTATGATCCTCGTTGATTCGAGTAGCTATATACAAAGGCATAAGGTTGGGAGGAGAGACATATCTCTAGTAGGACATCAGAGGAATAGATGCAATGTGTACATACACTTCAATCATATGGCTAAAAAGCTGAATTAGAGTTTCTAAATTAGGGTTTGTAAAACCCTCATATCAAAATTACTGTTTTCGAATTAGGATTTCTGAAATAGGATTTTTGAATTAGGATATGTATATATGTATATATATATATATATATATATATATATATATATATATATATATATATATATATATATATATATATATATATATATATATATATGCACATACACACACACACACACACACACACACACACACACACACATATATATATATATATATATATATATATATATATATATATATATGTATGTGTGTGTGTATATATATATATAATATATATAAATTACAGTATATATATCTCATTTTATAACAACACAAACAAACACACACACACACACACACATATATATATATATATATATATATGTGTGTGTGTGTGTGTGTGTGTGTTTGTTTGTGTTGTTATAAAATGAGATATATATACTGTAATTTATATATATATATTATATATACACACACACACATACATACACACACACACACACACACACACACACACACACACACACACACATATATATATATATATATATATATATATATATATATATATATATATATATATATATATATATATATATATATATATATATATATATATATATATATATATATATATGCATGTGTGTGTATGTATGTGTGTCTATATGTGCGTATGCATGTGTTGTGTGTGTGTGTATTATAAGTGTGCATGTATGTGTGTCTATATGTGCGTATGCATGTGTTGTGTGTGTGTCTATTATAAGTGTGCATGTATGTGTATATGTGTGTATATGTGTGTAAATGTGTATGTATGATGTATATGTGTGTTTATGCGTGTATTTGTACCTCTAGTCTCATTCTTTTCTCTCTCTCTCTCATATACATACATACATACACACATAAACACACATACTCATATCCACATATGTATACATGAAAGCAATGCATATCGTGCATTATTGCGACGATGAGCCATAAGTGTTCACATCTTTTTTAGACACCACTTATGCGACCATCATGTCCCAAACTCTATCTCAAGTGAAGTAAGTACGTATTTCTTATCCCTCTTCTCATGCTCACTCCAAAAAAAAAAAATCATGTTAATAAAACATAAAATATTTATTTCAATTTATATGTAAAATTTATACTTACTTCCACTGCAAGTGGACAAAGTGCAGGTAAGAGTTACATAATGCTCGCATTCTTCTCTTGAACTCCGATCCATTCCCTATGTACACAATGTTCCCCTCTTGCTCTATATTGCACTCTAGCCTAAGGTTCCTATGCATGTCCTCATAGGCACCTGTGCTCTGCTATCATGATCTGGAGGTGGTATAGGTGTCTTGGAAATAGATAGATAAAAATAAATACAAATATGTGTTATAATATCATTAAAAAAAAATTGTGAAAAAAAAACATACCTATGAGCATATAGTTGTCTTCCTGCATGTGGAGCCGTAGAAGAGCCCTCCTCTGATCGCTGGCTAAGCATCTGGATCGTAAAATCCATCTCATCATCAGGCATCTCTGAGTACTCATGCATGATGATCCCTAGAGTATTAGGTGGAACTCTTGCTCTCATAAGACTTTTTATGAGAGTGAGTTTCGCCTTTCTCTCTCTACTAGGATCCATTATACCTATACATATAAAACAAAATGGGTTAGAAATTAATATATATACGTTTACATATGTATGTGGGTATATGTGTATGTAGGTGTATATGTGAGTGTGTGTATGCATGTATGTATGCATATGCATGTGCATTATGTATGCAAATGTATGCATGTGTGTGTATATGCATGTAAGTATGTATGTATGCATATGCATATGCATTATGTATGCATATGTATGCATGTATGTGTATGTGTGTGTGTATGTGTCTCTATGTGTGTGTATGCATATATGTGTGTGTATGTTTGTATGTGTGTGTCTATGCATATATGTGTGTGTATGTGTCCATGTGTGTGTATGTAATAAAGTGATAGGTAGGAGATGGTTGAACCACACCCTTGACAGATAGGAGATGTTTGAACTACACCCTAAGAGAGAGGATTAGGAAGTAATCCTCAACCATGGCTTT